>WWET01000143.1:609350-625565 GCA_011038615.1 Limnodynastes dumerilii | reverse complement strand
TATATATATATATATATAATATCAAATATAATAAAACTTTTAGCGTTATTGTAGGTTAAATATTGTAACTTACTCCCTTTAAATGTAATCTTTACCTCTTTACCTTAGCAGACATTTTTTCCATTACTGAACTCGATTCAGCACCTTAATCTGAGGACAGCTCCTCCAAGTACTAAAGAGAAATGTGGCACACTCTTTTAACAGTATGTTTATTTGTGTAGCACTAAAAGAGGCAATGACAATTTACCAGTATCATTTTCTCTGCGGTACACGAATGCTTTGCCTATACCGTTAAATTAATACTCCTTGAATATATGCAAAAAGAATCTTTTGCTGATAATTCCAGGACTTGCAGCTGTTCGACCACTCCAAAAACTGCTAGATCTGAACTAACTATAATTCTTAATGCTAAATACTCTATGGAAACCAAACATCCAAGTACTTTTGGAGGACAAATCAGTGCAAAACCATGCAAAACCTAATAAAGGAACAGATGCAGCAAGCAATGTCACCCTCTATTTGGTGAATTACAGAGTGGCCCTTCATTAATGCAATTCAGTGTAAATTAGACATTAAATATCCTCAAAAAAGAAAAAAAAATAGAAAACCCATAAGCAATTATGCCATTATAAAACCCTTTACAGACTTCAAGTTTTAGGGTGTCTATATGAAATAATGTCTCCCTAAATGGTATAATGTGATTAAAAAAATCTTAAACATTTCGGACATATTGCTGCTAGAAAACTAAGCCTGAAAAAAACAATATTCTGTTTATAAGTCATTGTCACCGCAAGCACTCACAATAAATTGAATGTTTCTATTGATTTGTAATTTAACCCCGTAAATGACTTAGTTGTAGGAAACCCAATGCCATGTGTATGATTTTTATTGATTTTTAGTTAACAATATTTAATGTTAAAGAAACCACAAAATAGAAAAACTATTTTTGTGTGAAAAAAGAAGCCAAACACCCTGGGGGGTGGTGGAGATATTATTGGATGCTCCTGCACGCTGCACGACTCAATGCATGATATTTATAGGAAGGAGTCTGTACGCACTGTTTTCAGGGAAAAGGGAGTAGCGGGGGGAAACAATTCATAGTATTGGTTATTTAAATGCACTTTCCGAGAGGTGATTCATGCAAGCATGCACAGGGAGAAAGTAATAAGTGAATCAGAACACACATTGCAATTGTGGTGTTATTAGGACAATCATCTTGCTCCACACTATAAGGAACAGGTTGAGCTATTTCTGGCTTTCTTCTATTCTGTTACAATTTACCTGGGGGAAACAGCAGCAGGTTCTGTGAAGATAATTGTTTCAAAATCAGGATGTGATCAGCCAAGCTCTGCTAGTCACACAGATTATGTGCATGTGAACTGTGTAGCGCACATAAAAGAATGAAGGGTCTCCAGTTACATAATATAAGCTTACATATAATAATACTATTTTCTATATGATATATAATGATTATAGATGTCATCACTTCAGTGATCATTAGAAGACTGTTAGAAAAACACTTTTGTATGGCTTTTGATCTCATAGTTTTCTAAATGTCCTTGCTTCAAAAGGAATAACCTGTAAAGATGTTGTTATCCACCTCCAGATAGCATTGTTTTGTACACACCAGTCTGCAACTTTTACTCAAGAAATTGCTTTATTACTTTATCTGTGTGTCGTAATTAGTGCTGTATTTTCCTGCTTTTGTGCATTGTAACTTTGCTCTTTAATAGAAATACCAGAATGTTTAAATGTCAGTCTGTGCAGGTGCACTATATCCCGGATGTGGGTCCCAGTAGCGAACGGCCCTATTTCGATATGGATGCTCCCAGCCAGTTCCATGGCTGGGATATTGATTGTTTATGCCTTGATGAGGCATAGCAATTGAATCCTGGAGCACCGAATACGGTACTCCGAAAGGTAAGCAACCCCACTCCCTAACCCTAAGTCCCCCCCACAGACTAACCCTAAGTACCCCCCCAGCCAAACCCTAAGTCCCACCCCTCAGCCTAACACTAAGTCCCCCCCGCAGCCTAACCCCAAGTCTCCCCCTTTCCCCTCCAGTCCAACCCTAAGTCCGCAGAGAGGATTACTCACCGTCCAGTGGTCCGGCGACAGCACTTCCGAAATGAAATGATTGGTTGCGTATGTGAATCATATACTCACTTATTCATAAAAAAAATCCTAAAACTGCTGTCATTTGAAATCCTAACAATTCTTGTTCCACAGGAATAAGACCATTCAACATTTTATCCATTCCGATTTAGAAATATTCTTTATTTAAAAGCATTTGCAACTGACACAGCCGCAATTAAGCTATTGGCTGTATCAATGGTGAAAAAATGGCAACCACACCCATAGCAAGCACACTGACAAGCTATGAGCATTAAGCACTGTTTATAAATAGGGATATCGAGGGTTACTCCCCTCTGCGGTGGTCTGGTCCGGCGGCGGCGCTGGGGGCTTTTCCAAAAATGAATGTGTGAGTATACAAATTGCATACTCACCCATTCATACAAAAAAACTTTTCGGCTGTCCCTATTTCGCAATGTGAAGTATCGTTGCGGGGACTTGCAACAAAATATCCCTACCCCTTTGTCATGCATCTGAGGCTGACATATATTTACAGTAAATATATACCAATTAAGATGAATATATTTCTTTGTGCCTAAACTAGGTGCAAAATAGTCACAAGGGCTATTTCATTGTTAAAACAGACTGGGCAGCTGCAAAGTGTCTGTTTAACATCCGCCATGTTTGTTCCTGTGCTTTGGATCCATGGAGGCAAGGTGCAATATAACACAAAGTGAAACCAAATATGTTCCTAATGGTAAACAACTTGGTTAGTTACCCAGTTTGATCACACCGCAGTAAAACATTTCTATTACCTCCTTCAGGCATAAATTAGCTCTATGATACAAATTGTCTTTGGATATCTTTTTTAGTTGAAGAAGGCTTTATGGTGTTGTGACTAACTGTAAGAGATGCTAGAATGCACTACCAGTTTAAGACTGTTGCAGAGAAATAATATAATTGCAGAGAAAAGGTCAAGTAGATCATGGCTGTTTGTTTTGTCATTTTTGCAGCAGTTCTTGTTTTGCATCCTACAGTTTCCTATTTTGAAAGGAAAAGATTCTGCATTTTATCATGATATGGATAATGGGAAAGGTAATGGAGGTCACTGCCCTGGTTATCCAAGTCAAGGAGGTAATGAGTATAAGATAAAATTATATCCAACATGACGTGCTGTCAAATAGTCTTCCAATCACAGTAAATTATTTAGCAGCTGGACAGCCTTCAAGCCAGCAATTTGTGTAGCTCAGCGTCTGTTTTTTCTTAATTTAATAAGACAAATAGAAATAAATTGCTGAACAATCAATAAGATGATTGTATTTATATTTGCTGTAATCTAAACATTACAATTATTCTGTCAAACCTATATTTTTACATTCAGTATAAAATATATAACATAAAGTTCATCTTTTTGGAAGCAAATTCACTTCAGTTGAGAATATTTAAAATTGCACCCATGTTGTGTTCCGTTTATATAAATGGTACAAGCAGGGATGTAATAAAGGGGGGTATGGGGTTAGGAGAGACATGTCAGGGGCCTTAATCATGCTAGTTAAGCACACCAGGGGCCTGAAAGTCTATGCCTCACAATCATATAGGCATGATATTGTTCTGCAATGTGTAACCTTGAGGTAGCCAATGTGCAATGTAGCACTGTCAAATCTAAGGGCCAGATTTACTAAGCTGCGGATTTGGAAAAGTGGAGATGTTGCCTCTAGTAACCAATCACATTTTAGCTCTCACTTTCCTATTACACACTAGAGAATATCAGCTAGAATCTGATTGGTTGCTATAGGCAACATCTCCACTTTTCCAAATGCACAGTTTAGTAAATCTGGCCCTAAGGCTTAATGCATCTCTGTGCCCTTTCCAAATAGAAATACAACGCCTTAAACTGAGACAGGTTATGAAGGAGAAAATTATCCAACCAAAATAAAGAGAGAGGCTAATTATTAAAAGGCTCACATAAATGCTAATTAAATAGAAGCATACTCAGCAGAGCAGTGAATTTAGCTGAAGAAAGAGATGAATAATTATCTATATTACTCATGATACTGCCCATCAAACCTCAGCTATGCACACTGTTTACAGCAGCTGTACAATGCCCATCATAGATAAGACACAACTATTAGGATATGCAGAATGTAAATTGCAATAGTCGTAAAATAATATTTATCAGAATACATATAGAGACTGAGTCAACAGATAATTCACCATAGATTTGGCACAAGACAGGTATACTGAAATGTGCACCCTGCCTTGCTATCATAGGGTAGACGTGAGCTTCTCCAAGCCCCATTGCAAACTGCCCTCCTCTCCTCTGCTCTGAAAAGAATTCCTATAACTAAGCCATGCTCAGCTCAGGACCCACAGCAGCCTGCACTCATCACAATATCGCTGTCATGGAACACGGGTCTTACTCACTCTCCAGCCGTGCCTGTGCCTCTTCATCAAGGAGGTGCCACTCTCAGTAGTGGCAGCTTACTGTCTAGCCTTCTGTTGCCTTACCGTCCTGTCCTGGCACCAAACCGCGGTGTCCTCCGGTGCATTGGATGGAGTCACTTGATGCGCTTAGCCTACCAGAACCACATGACCTGACCAAGGGCGCTCTATTTAATCATGGAGCACTGTCTAATCATTGCCAGAACAACTTGGTCATTCAAGGTGCCTGGTTCTCTTCAGTGAAGCACTTCTGACTAATATGAGTCCAGTCCAAGTCAAGTCTGTTCCAGTCCAATTTCAGTCTTGTCCAGTCCAAGTCAAGTCTGTTCCAGTCCAAGTCCAGTCTGGTCCAGTCCAAGTCAAGTCTGTTCCAGTCCAGTACATCTGGTCCAGTTCAGTTCAGTCCAGTGTGGTCCAGTCCAGTTGAAGTCCAGTCTGTTCCAGTCCAGTCTGGTCCAGTTCAGTTCAGTTCAAGTCCAACCTCTTCCAGTCTAGACCTGTCTTGTTCAGTTCAGTCCAGACTGGTCCAGTTTTGTTCAAGTTCAGTCTGTACCAGTCCATTTCAGGTTCAGCCTGTACCAGCCCTAATCCTGTCAGTTCCTATCCACTACAATATAGCTCATGATCAAACCCTATATAAGGCCCTCCAACTTCTACTATTCTGCTGAGCCTCTACCAGGCCCTCAGGAACCCAGAGCAGATACCCAATCTAGTCAGTCCGTGATATTAACTTACTTTATTACTTTGATGATAATGAAACCATGTCACATGATTAATCTTTCGATAAATATGAATACAGTCAAAAATTGTAGCATATTTTATTTTAAATTAAATTTGAAAGTAAGGTAACTTTCATATTCATGTGACAGATGTGCTTGTGATGATTGCTCAGTCTACTGCAATAATATGTAATATGTAAGTACTATGTGGTATTTTGTTCAGTATTTTTTCCAGTGTACTTAGACTTTGATTTAACCTTGTGCTTGAATCACAAGCATTTAGTATGAAACCTTTTTCTCAGATACACTCTAATGCGACGATCTACAAATATCCCTAAAAGGCTTTTACTTTATTTCCCTTGCTTTTATAGCTAACAAAGTCTCCAGAGCGACAGTTCGCTCATTCTAAACACATATATACTCACACTCTCTCTCCTGCACTACGTGCTATAAAATATCATCTACGGCATATTAGTAATATAGAGCTGAATCCAGCACTCTGACACCACAGCAGAGTTTTGATGCCAGATTGCCCTGTGATCCTAAGTCCCTTATATGTGAGGGGAGAGCACGTCCCTCACATGAACATGACTTCTGCCACCAGGGCCCTTTTCCAATGACCATTTTGCATAAGTCCGGTCTAAATATAATTTCTTCATTGTCACCTGATTAATTCATCCCTGGTCATTGGTAATACACATGCAAATAAAAGATCCTGCATCTTTTTATGTAGCTTATGTTTACTTGCCCCATACAAACATTCAGGGACATAAGTTAATATTTATCTAATGAGTATTTTAAAGCAGATTAATTGAAATCAATAGAATTTGTTAGCTCTGATGGCAATAGCCTTTTGTATGATTGTTTTCACTAAAGAGACCCTTTAAACTCTTTAAAGCCTTGACATTTCTGCTTCAAGCCAGTGGAGCACTTCTGTTTTATTCTCCTTTCCTTTTCATAACTTGACTAGACTGAGACTGTAATATGTTCCTTATACTGACAGAACGGATGAAAACCTGGAAATTGACCACTTGCAGGGAAAATATTGCTTGCCCAGAATAAAACCTTGAAATCAATAAAATCTTGAACTGGCCTTTATTGATTTTTTGATCATCCTCCGGTTAGAAGCAAGAGCCGGGGAAGAGAAATGATGAATGGTGTCCTTCTTTCTCTAGTAAAAGTTGCGTGCAGTATAGAAAGATTTCTATTGTGCAAATAGCTAAGAAAGCAATAAAGAAAAGCTTTAGAGAAGTGCAGACATTTTCTTACATTGCGTATAGAGCAGAACACTCGTAACCCTTCCAGTGACGGTTAATGCTTTCCAGTTCTGATGAATGCAGAGTATCATTTATCTGAGTTATATTTTTAATGGGCCATCTGAGGATAGTTCCTATAAAGGGCCGTATTCAGAGAACCGTTTTCCAGGGTAGTTGCGTGCGTATTTTTAGGATCGGCTCAACTGCGCATTCGTAGTAACTTTATTTATGTACTTTACGTAGGCTATACGCACGGAAGTGCCTAACGGTCGTACATGTGAATCGCTCTTGGGGACATCTGCACGGGAATCCGACATACAGGGAAATTTACATAAAAGTGGGTGGGGGGAGGGATTTAAATGAATGCATGGAGACGCGGTTATAAAGAAACGCACGGACAGAGCACATATACGCACATGTAAAGAACAGAGTGGTCTAGGGACACGTAAGTCCCAACAGCACGTCCGGGAGAGGGGAGTGTTGTGGGTGTTGGTGGGTGTTGCCTTGCTCCGGTCGTGCGTATAATTGTGTTATATACAATCTCTGAATACAGCCCAATATTTTTAAATAACAACCCTTTTTGGCTAAAGATTATAATTCTGGGCACAGTGGCCTCTCCTCTCACACGCTCAGACCGAACTGTACCTTAAATTTTATGCACTGGCCCCATGGAAATGTAGCCAGTGCATAAGGGAGATTTGTACATAAGGGCTTAACCAAGATGGAATATGTCCCACCATAGGTACCTGCTGCATGCATTGTGGGTCACTCTGCCGCCGGAATGGCTACCAGATCCGTGCTGAGAGCCTAAAGTGCACTGTATTGAAATGCAGACGTCACAGAATGCGCAAAACGCCCATATTTCTTCATTCTAAATCTGGTCCACTGTCAGGAGGTTATCCGAAGAGAGAACAAATGGCATAAATTGGGGGAATAGTCTCATCCTATAGTTGTTCCACGATTTAGGATTCTAGAGTAGGAAAAGTATCAGAAGGTAGAAAATGTGCTTGGTTATTGATCTGAAAAGGTTTTCTAGCTACCTAAGATTCAGCTAACAGATATGTAATTGTTGTGAAGATGGGGAAATGCATCATATTCAGAATCAATAATGGTTCTCAGCCCAGTCTAAATAACAGTGTAAAAGTGAAGCTGGTCTCTATCTGTGTGCAATAAGCAAAATCAAAATATCCTCCCTGCATGCAAATAATAAAATGAATCTGACCCCCCCTGAAATCAACATGGTTTTTCCCAGGTGTAACTTTCCTCTTTTATTTTCAAACTCTAAATCAGGCCCAAGGTAAGGAATGATTATTAATATTTTTTTTCATTATACTCATTTTAATAATTTCTGCAGTGATACAGCCGACACTGTATCAGTAGCCGAATAAGTTACTGTCGCTGTAGCGTCCAGAACTGATCAATATGTATAATAATATCAGTGCAAAATAAATAAATGCATAAAAAAAATGATGCAGCGGCCTGTAAAAAGCCAATGTTTCTCAGAAACACTAAGGTGGAATGGATACAATATGCAGCAAGCTTAGGAATCAGTGATACACATCTGTTATCCTCTCATCTAAAAGCACTAAAATGCTGGCTGACTAACACGGCATACATTCTAGAGGGACCAAATATTTTTTATTACATAGTGTTGGGAATTCAATCTACGGTAGCTGACAAGTAGCTGACAAGGGCAACTTCATACACATTCATGGCAAAAATCAGTTTAGCAATCCTGCAATCAGCAGAAAACAATATATCTGTAGCATTTACTGATTTGTAATATCAATGCTGCCTGGAAGATGCCTCTTTTTTTATTATACTGTTTTAAAGGAATAAATCACAGATGACGGACATGACAGCCATAGAGCATTTTAAATAACAATCTGAAATAGTTTATCTTGAAGATATTTTTAGGTTGGACTAGAGTTCAGGATTTTCTAGGGTTGTTTTAAGGTGATACATTTAAACACATGGAGATGGATATTTATATATTAATCTGCTTTTTTTCCTGTTGAGGACTTATTTCTTGGTTATTTCTGAAGCCGTTAGGGGCGAAACACAGTGCATTAATATACTTTAATTTATAAGTTAAGAATGATTGTTGCATTCATAGGGAAGAGCAGGGGGTTAAGATAGAATAGGATGTATATATAAATTGATATGTGTACTTCATACACATATATCATTTGCAAAGTACCCTTGACCCTGACAGGATTCAGACCTTCCCAAGATGGTTAGTTGGGGAGTTATTGTAATTGTACAGTAAGGGCTTACATACTATCCAGACTTCCGTACTGTGCCTATTTTACATGGGGAAGGTGTGAAAATATAAAGGGTCCAGTGATTGTAAGTCCCTTGTGTGTGAAGGGAGTAGCCTCCCCTTGCATGCACAGGAGATAGGATACAGAGGGGATCCGGCTATGGATCTCTACTGCTGCCGTGCTTAGAGTCCTAAGGTCTGGATCGCATCCCAACTCTGAATCAGCCCCATCATGTTTCCTATTCCTAATGCCTTATTGGCATTGTATTTCTAGTCTGTTACACATGCAGTTTTAGGATAACAAGAATACAAGCAGAAATACTTGTTAATTATATCTGTTTTAACAGGTTTTAATATACAGTAGCTTTAAGTACATTTTTTCTTTTTTTCCCCAGTTTCCTTATTTATTCCTGAAGTTTGTTTTATTTATAACTATTGATAAGTTGGAAATCACTGCCATAATGGTTGCTGTCAATAAACCATGACCTCTAAGAGGCCCTCTAGCTGACAGAGAGAGAATACATGGAAAATATGGAGGTCTGTTTTCACGGAGGGGCCGCAGAGCTGATCGTAATAGTCAGGGTAGATATCTGGACAGGTAAGTGTCCAGATTTCCGCCCACCAGCAGGGAGGGCATGGGGCGTACGCTCCCCGCTACGATGACGGTCGTACAGACCTCGTGCGGCCGTAAGGTGCCCGTAGGTCTGGATCAGGCCCGTAGACTGCAACCTTTCACATTTAGGTGCCCTATATATATAGTCTTGAATTTTGGTGGCCTCCAAGGGAATGTCTCAATTATCATCAGTATTTTCATGAAAACTACACACTGTCCCCTAGTTTATTACATAGCTATTTACTCATGCTACTATGGAGACAAATAAGGAGCTATATGTACCTCTCTACTAGGCTTTCCATAGTTACATGAAATATTCTTATATAAAGAGTATGTTTTCTTCTAACAAAAAAAATTCAGGGGACTATTATGTAGGTATTATTTAAGAATATGTAGCCTTATATCCCTACCTTATATTTGGGTATTTCCAGAACAACGCTTGTGAACGAATTTACGCAAGGCAGAGACGTAAAATCGCCTTTTTTTAAGTACTGCGCATGCGCACCATGGAAAAAACGCTCAGTAACGTAGCGTAATTGTGAACGTATGGGCCATTCATGTATGTGTCACGTAAATACTTACGTGTGGGCGTGTCAAGTTTACGTGAGTCCAAAATACATCTGAAATACGTTAAGTAGGCGGGGGTTTGTATTTAAAGTGTACAGTATGGGCGTGCTTAGCTGCGTAAGTTCGTGTTGCCCATATGTACGTGTGCGGATCACTGCGGTTACGTTGGCAAAAGTTAAGGTAGGGTTTGGAAAGCGTATCTTGACAAAATACATATGTTCAAGGGGTGTGTCTAGCGTATCTTGACAAAATACGTATGTTCAAGGGGTGTTACTAGGGGAGTGTATAGAATATACGCACATGAAAATACGCTACGCGAGTAAACGTACGCCAAACGTAGTTCTGGATCTACCCCTTAATGTGTAGTTTCTTACTTGATTACAGATATATTTTGTGGGTCCCTAGATGCTGTTCTACACCATTTAGAAACTCACTCAGTTTGTTAATGGCTTTACATTATTTGATCTGTGTTAATGTGTCTTATATGTGAATAGAATTTTAGATAAGAGTTCTGCAGGTATAGTAATGGAATATCCACCATTATAACAATTTAATTATAAAGAATAAAATGTCTGTTCAGGATTTCAGTTGTAGTTCTCAAGGTACCTTGACTCTTGATTAACCTACAATCTAAATGCACTGGGCATACTTTTATTCACAATGGGGTGTAGATAATCTTACATATCACATAATTACCATGATTGTTCTTGATATACCTGTCACTCATAAAAAAAAGCATGATTTATGATCTATGTAGCTTCTCTGTCAGGAAATGGAACTCCCCAATCTCTGGGACCCACATGGGAGTACATTAATTTGCCTGGCATTGATTTATTATCAAGACGTTAGAGAGAAAAAGAGAGAGAGTAGGAGAACCATGGGAGATGTAATGCTATAAGCGCATGTACTGGAATGAGTGCACTGTGAGAAAAGCAGCAAGGTAGAAAACTGCTATGGCAGAAAATTACTTCGCTGTATATAAATGGAAATATAAGTCCCACCAAAGATACAGGGATCACAGGCAATAATCCTAGTGATAAAAGTGTTGACCTGTACGTTTAGAAGACAGAAAGAGAAATGCCTTCCTTAATTGAAGTTCCATCTTTTTATAATGGATTTAATCTGCAAGTTAAATAATGCTGCACTAGTTGAAAATGGTTTATAGATCATAAAGGAAATCCACTCGGGTGTAAATCTGCCATTCGTAACTTAAATGCTATTCTTAAAGGTGCCACAAAACAGTGTGAACTCTAGATAACCCCAGAGCTAGGCAAGCAGATAATCTGGGATTGGTGAGAACTGATGGCGTAATAAAAGTGCAACATCTAATAATGTTTAAGATAAATAATAAAATTCTGTTCCTGAATCCTGATTAAACGGTTTATTTAGTTATGTGACAAAGTTAATTGCGCCTTTCGATTTTTATGATGAGCTAGAATTCTATTTGTATGGCTGTTGTCCGTGTATTTTATGGCGAACAGCGTTTATCTTATTAATAAAACATACTGTATTGTTTTAGATTAAAAAATGCATATCATACAACATGGGCAGCTGTTGTTTGGTCGGGAAGAGGGACAGACAAAAGAAGGCTTTCAACAAAGGCTTTAACAAATCATGGGCACTTGTTCAGTATTGTGAAATACATTTACTTTTTAATTTCTTTTTTAACCTGCCTTCCATTTTCCATATATCCTATTGTGCAATAGAGTGACCAAAACAAGTACATTTGTCCCTGGATAAATAATACAAAATGTATAAATTCTTATGTTTATTTATTTCACGTGTAGATTTATTTCTATTCTGATATTTAAAGTTCGACCCCAAAATCTAAAGTATATTTTCTGAGAAACCAGTCAGATTCCAGCTACCATCTGTTACTCATTTATCTAGGAAAATGTTAGCAGCATTAGTTTAGCAGAATTTAACGTGAAATGTATCTTTTGACACATTAAAGATTGAAATGTGTGTCCATAAGGACATGAAAGTCTCCTACCATAGTGTTGTAGATGCGTTTACTTCCTTTCCAATTCTGTATTGAATTATTTTGTTGCATTCTGTTATTTAAGCGCCATGATTTCTGCCTTTAATTTTGCATTCCAGATTAAACTGCAGGTGCTCTCCCTATTTCTGGAAAACATCAGTATAATTCCTTTGACATTTTCATAGACCAAAGTCTATTTCAAAGCAATAGTGACACTATATCAAGCCAAGTACATATGTTTATGCTTTCACCATCTCTAATTTATTCTTACTCAAAGCGTGCAGCTCCTTTCTTATTTTCCAGTTCAGCTTTCATTTGGGAAAGATTAATGTTTTATAGTGTATGGAATAATAATAATAATAATAATAATAATAATAAAGCATAGTTATAATTACAATGAATTGAGCTCCTTGGAACTCAATGAACATTCTATTTATGGCGATATACACTGTGATAATTAATTTATACTTTAAAATACAACTGTATGTAAGTGCAATACCTTACTATGCAATGACATTGCAGTTAGAGAACTATTTACCTTTTCTTTAAAATGCTAATGATCTGTTTATAACGACAAATGTGAGTAGTGTTTTTCTTAACTTCATATTCCTTCAAACATTCCCTTAAAACTCACTTCTTTAGACAAGTATATCATATTCTTTAACATCCTCAAACTTTTATTTTTACCCTGTTAACATCATCCTCTGCAATTTTCAATGTCCTATCCCTTTTACATAAAAGGTACTTGTTTTTTCTTTCAATACCCATTTAGCTCATAGACTAATATTGCTGTGTTACTGGATCCTTTAAACCACTGAGCACTCTTACCTTGTTGAATCATCATTTAAACGCTATAGATTGGAACCATGTGTCTTATTTCCCACCCTTATCTGTACATCTATCTATCGAATATTTTGAATATATCACTGATGAAAGTGGTCTTGAGCTTGTGTGGTGCCATATAGGAGCCAAGTCAGCACTAAATAGTCCAGAAACCAGTGTATGCAAAAATGATCATTTGTATTGTTATAGCACAAGAAGAAAAAAATCTCCAAATCCATCCAATATAAAGTGCAGAAGAGAAAACGTGCAAAATCACACAATGAGTAGCAGCTTTTCATGAAGTTGGCAACATCTTCTTATTTTCAATAGACATTCCCAAAAGGCAATGTAAAGAGCAGCGTATGTCCTTAATTTTTTTAATCACTGTTCACAATAAAGCTTCTGGTAAAAATGTATGATATGAATCAGAGTGTCCAGCATGAAACTGTCACCAACAGCTGTTTTGGTGCTGCAGCATAGCGTCGTCATCAGGGATCCATCTATAAGGAAAGCTGCAAAGTTGGTGGTCCTAACTTTAAAACTGTCAGAGTCTCAACTTTGCCTCATATATCTAATTCTCTATTTAAAAATACATGATATATGACCCAAAGTTGGGACTCTGACAGTTTTAGAGTTAGGATCACCAAACAGAGAAGCCTTGTAAGTGGCTGGTGGCAGATCATATATCTGCAGATGTATGTAACTAATTCTCTGACTTTTATTTTAAAAATAGAATGTTATGGTTTGTGGCTGGTTAATTGCAAGAGTGCTGGGGTGTCTTTTGGATCTGTATATATATATATGTATATGTATAGAGAAAATAAGCAAACAGAAAAGGAGTAAAAAATTAGAGTGAGAAATAGCATAGAGGTAAGTAGAAAGCTGGAATCCACATTATAGAGCTCTATAAAGGCCTATAATGGGGTATTATTTCAGTATATCTAAGGAGAAATAAAGTGTTATTATAGTCTTAACTTATAGTCTATAATCTATTATTTGCTTAATTTAAGCACAATTAAGACATAATGATCTTTATTATGAGGCATACATAATGCATGATCCATAATAAGCTTATTATTCTTTCTTAATTGTACTAATTTTATTCCCATAATAAGCCTTTATATTACCCACCAAGACAGAGCTGCGTATTATATAGAGTTCTATTGTGGGGAATAATTTGAGCATAATCAAGGAGACATAGAGAACAAGTATACTGGGGGCCCCTGGGCTGCACACATGCTAAGGACAGCCACTACAGCTAATCATTGCCATTGGAGCATTAGAGGGGAAGGTAACTGTAAACAATAACATGATTGCTTAATAGACAAGAGGTCCTGTAAGTAGGCAAGAAACTAAGCTAAAGATGAATTCAAAGATGCAGCTGCACAGAATGTTATAGAGTAGTGACTTGTCAGTCATTTTTTGTATTTGGCACGTCCTTTATTGATGTTTTCTGCTTTGAGTAAATTGTAACCAAAGTTCCTTAACTGCTGGGCCTTCCAGAGCATACTTTCCAGCAGTCTTTCCCAGGCTGACAGCCCTGCTCCAGTAAATACTTTACTAACAGGACTCAGCCGACTGACTAACCAGAGCTGTAGACCCAGCGCCGCTGTCACTGAGAGCTGCAGGCTGTTTTCATGGTGATAATAAAGAGATTTGGATAATAAAATGTACCCTAACTTTGAATTACTATCTTTATTGAGGAGAAATGTCTGTAGACTAGGAAAGATGTTATATACACTATTTTTCTTGGCAAGCATTGCCAATATCTGCTCGGGAGAAAAAGCAATTATTCTCATATGTTAACATTATAAAACATTAATGAAGCTTGCTGAAAAGACTCAGAGGACAGGAAAAAGATTAACCCATTGTAAAGACGTGTTTTCTTTTTTATCGTGCCTATATTTATGCTATTTCAGTTGACTGCTGTGATCCGGGGATTGATGTGTAGCCTGTGAAGAGCTCATTGCTATCCTTATACTTTTTCTCTTTAGTATTTTTGAGTTGAAGACTTCACCAACCTGCAGTGCTAAAGCCTGTTTGTCATGCGTGGACGTAGCAATTCCCTCCCTGGCTCCATTTTGTCCTTCTGTAGACAAGATAATTTGTTGTGGCTGGACCTCGGCCTATAAATTTCCAGGAGATATTTACCCTGGTTACTAAAATTTTGTCTCACTTCAGCTCATTCTACCTGTTCTGTGTGAGCTCTTTGTATATAATCCTGTTTTTAATTGCAAGCATTGTCCATTTATACAGTATTTCAACCTCCAAATTACAGTAGGTAGAGCATAGGATTTAACTAAAGATGTATAAAATGATTGCTGTATTTGTAGTATAACATGGTGCAAATAGACAGCTAAGCGATAAAGTTCAATTTTATGTTTCATTATGGTACTAAGAATGGAACTTAAGGAATAGCTGACTTTACACTAGAGGTAGTGGCTCTCGTGCTTGGTAGAAAGCACAAAATTCCACATTGTCAAATTGTGTGGCCATTAGTGTCCCATCAAAACAGAAGTCTAGATCCCAGACATTTTTTATATTCCTCTCATATGGGTCATACTTACATATGTCCTCTGAGACATCATAGTACCTGTCTTGGCCATGAGCGTCATTTAGCAAACTCCTGGCAATGATTGTCACAAAACAAACATACTTCTGATATATATTATACTTCACAAAACGTGCACTTATAGGCATTATATTCAAAGGGATTTCTTACAGAAGGGATTAAAGGAGAGTGACATTGGTCCATTTGTCATTCCTCTGGGAAATGGCAGCTTACATACTTTGGGCCAGATCCAGACCTACGTACGCAAGCGATTTTACACTAGCTGCTAGCGTAATTTTATCTGTTTATACGTTCTGCACATGCGCACAGCAGATGTTACGACACGTAACTCGGGGTGGCCATAAGACTGTAGTAACTACATGCGAAGAAGGGGCGTACCAAAAATACAATAGCCATTACCAGGGCCGGATTATTACCCGCTAGGCATCCTAGGCGAGCACCTAGGGCCCGAAATCTGGTCCTGGATTTAGGTGCAGCCGAAGCTGCATTGAGTTCTCCTCTGTTACGGGCCTAGCTTATATTGGTTTTGGGCCTGCCACCCCGGTTCCCAGTAATGCACTGGGTGACGTTATGACGTCACGCCAGTGCTGCACCCTGCCACCCGCACTGAATATACGTCAGCCCAAGCCCTGCGTTTCTTAGAGAAGAGCGCAGGGCCCGGCTAAGAGAGGAATCGTGGATTCATGGTGGCTGACTGTGTGTGACGCAAAAGAACTTGAAAGGACTCACTGAAGCGGAGCATCGGGGAGAAAATAACAGGTAAGCAGTTATTTTTACATTTCTTTTTTATTAGATGCTGGTGCTGGGCAGTTGGAACTTGGCACCGATATATTTATAAGGAATTTGGGTGGTGGGGGGTTTAAATTGGCATTGGGGATTTTTAATTTAGCAATTAAACATCAATATA
>WWET01000143.1:595384-608207 GCA_011038615.1 Limnodynastes dumerilii | reverse complement strand
AGGGATGGTACTTTTTCTACCTACAAACTCTCTGGAGCTTTTTCAGGAGTATAAATGCTTTGTAGGAGTTTTGAAAAGAAAACTGCAGCTGTTCACCCCTGTTTTCCCAAGCTAAAAGACCTGCTGTTCAGTTTTACATAACTCTAACATGTAAGAGAGTAGATGGACGACTGCATAACAGGAAAACACTTTGTTCAGTTAATCTCAATAGAGATTTTCCAAGGAAAACTGATGTGTGTGTGTTGTACATCAATACACTTTGACTTGTAGTTGTCTGGATAAAATAAAAAGGTTTTAAAAAATTGACCTATAAGTTTTTAGGCTAAATTAGAGCATAATTGAAAGGGTTTGTTGTTTTCTTTCTCCATAAAATAGTTGCTGTATCAGTTAGCTAATTTTCATGTAATAGATAATAGGGTTAATAAATTGCAATGGGCCGAGACCAAAGCTCTTTTAGGTATTAGAGCACGCTGTAAAAGTTTCCCTATTCTTTTTTTCTAAAGTACAGTAATTGTATAGTATTTAAACTTCCTCCTTTCTGCACAGTCGAATCAAATGTGATCCGGTTTGCATTGTGCGCATGCACACATATCCTTGTGACATAATCAGAAGCAATCTCCTCTATATATAGATTTCTAATAAATGATACTTGCAACGGCTTCCAATTGAGGGCTGGATTGTGCTTGCAAGTGGACATGATTTGGCACTACAATATACAGTATGGGTGTGCTAATGGACCGTGATCCAGACTTTCCAACATTTTACATTTGGTAGGGTATGGGTTTTGGAAGATTTTCCAAGCAAGGGGCCGGATCCAGACCTACAGGCACCTCACAGGCGCCCGAGGTCATTACGGCCGTCCTTGTAGCGGGGAGTGCACTTACGCGTCCAGATTCCAGATTACTACGGCCGCATACCTGGTCGTAACGGGGCTTCCCCCGCCCCGTCCCCTCATTACCATGTCTATCTCCGCTTTCACGGCGGAGATACGACATTCGTAATAGGGGGAAAGCCCTTTTCTTGTAGGAGCCAACCCATACGACAGCGTAAGACTGCAATTACGTATGTGCCATTTGTAATTTCACTGATGGATGGACCTTTGGATCTGGGCCAAGGACACACATCCAGCCCTCGGTTGTCTGGGTGCTAAAAAATCAGATCTTTGAAACTAAATTATTGTTATTTTTGTCTGTTTTTTTGTTAACTACAATTGATCACTCTGCATCAGAGGTGTCACACTGTAGTCACTCAGACATACAGGTCAGTAAACTTACAAGGCACCCTTGTTTGACGCCCTCTAATTACAGGCAGCAAACATTCTACATGTAGACTGACACAAATGTTCCCCACTGATGCCCGATCTTTGTACATACTTACATTACATGATGAACTGAGGTCCCTAGCCTCAATCGTCGCTCTTCTCTGCCAGCTTTTGTTTATTATGTGCTGTACTATGATCAGTGGTTGGCAAGAAACAGGAGGCAAACTATCTTCTGGTATCTATTAGATGGCTCACATGCTTAGAACAAAAGGCAAGGCTGGATATGTGCAGCCATCTCAGGGCTGTTAGAGCTTTGGTGGCCCTAACCTCTTGATTGGCACCCATAGTGAATGCCATTCTAGCTATGGCGTTGCATGATATAGTAGGTCTAAATTACCAATAGACTTGGATGAAAAGAAATAGTCTGTTACTAGCAGTCAACAAGGTATTAACCTAAAAATACATTTTTGTTTTGGTATATTTTCATTTCCAACTGAACGCTCTTGAATTGTGTTTATCTAGGAGGCTCAAATGGTGACATTAAGATGTGCTATGTATCAATTCCATTTTCCTTCTAGTTTCCTTCTTTTGAAGATTCCTATTATTTTTTATGTTTGAGTAAAGTGGGATTTTTTCAGTAAGATAAAGAGGCGGAAAAAGCCATTTTTAGAAAATGGCTTTCAGACTGCACTCTGTAAAGGAAAATAGTTACATTTATCTGATTTCTTAATTATAACAACACAATGAAAAAGTGAATGATAAAGCATGTTGTTGTGTAGACAGGATCTGCCACTGCCATTCTGCTATGAAAGACAATAGTGATACTTGTCCACAATAACAAAGCACTATGGGCTGGATCCAGACTTAAGTAAGTGCTTGAAATTAGTTACTCCTGGGTTAAACCATGTTGATTTCAGGGGGAGTCAAGTTAATTGTATTATTTGCATGCAGGGATATATCTTTGAATTGCTTACTGCACACAGATACTGACCAACTTTACTATCACACTGTTATTTAGACTTTAGACTTGGGATACGAAACATCACTTCTCAACTCTAATACTGTTTGCAACAGATGAAATATGACTCCCCTGCAATCAACATGGTTTAGAGCCCAGGAGTAACTAATTTCAAGCACTTACTTAAGTTTGGATCCAGCCATATAGCACTAATGGCAGGAAACATTTATTAAATAGTGGGAAGGCATAATACTGGTGAAAATATTCATATATACACACACATTTTCAAAATGTAAGTTTTCTGATGGCTTTAGCACTTCCACTGCTGCAATTATTATTATTATTATTATTATTATTAAAAATATGAATTACACATTTACAAGGTGATAATTCATGGGAAATATATATATATATAATTAAAACTGAAAACAACTAACACACCAATAGAAAAGGGGGGTGCATAAGGGAAAAAACCCACAATACGAGTAAATATGAAGGTGACGTCAGGAACAGTAGAGCACCAATGTTCCTGACGTAACCTTTAGTATAGAAACACTGCCCCCTAGTGTCCGGCGGAATGTCATTAGAAGATTCCGGGAGGAAGAAGAAGCCTCTTCAGCTGCGTGTCAACAGGAGAATTTTCGGAAAGCTGGAAGAAAAGACAAGTAGACATCATTTAAAGAACATTAGAAGGCTCCCAAGATGCGGACATCTAATGGTGAGTGTAAAAACATTTTTTTTTTTTTTTTTTATAATCACTAGTTTAGTGTTTAATCAGTTTTCGGGAAACACTGGAGATATAAACCCACTATAGGGCACTATCACTGAGAAGAGCAAAGCATTTTTAAGGCATCACTTGTTAAGACAGTCTCACTGAAGAAAATCTTACAGTAACATATTTTAACTTATCAGCTTAATTGACTATGGCAATCTATCACAAATAATTATTTCGCACAAACTCCTCCTCCTGCAAAGTAAATACACTATTCTTGAATGCTCAGATGCACTCTAACTATACCCACATATATGGCCTTATGCAAACACAACTATGTAAAGACGCAATAAACAGAGTCCATCCTGTAGTTTTCCAGGCAGAGAAGCACCAAGAAACGTGCAGTATCCGGCTGTGCTGGCAGGTAATATTTTGGTTCTATGGACGTATGAGGGTGTCGGTTCTCCTTTTGTGCTACCAAGACCAATTACACAGTCCACACCAGCACAGTCCTGGTATCTGGTATCCTTGAGAAGAGGCTATTTACTCCAAGAGGCTGCTGTAACTGCTCTCCCAAGGCATCTACCGGGTAGTATTAGGTAAAGCAAGTCTTTCAAACTCCTGGATGCTAGGTGAGTAATAGAGTTGTAGCCCTCTGTAATGGAATGGCCCAGTAAAACTTGTATACAGTGCGTCCCTCCCTGGAGCCAAACCTAATGCAATGTTCATCAACAGGATGATATAGTGCAAGGAGAAAACCTCCAAAGTCCACAGCTCTACCAATCCCTCCTATGACAGAGAGGGAATAATATTGCTCCAACACCTCAGCTAGAAGTTTCAACTTTCCACACCTCGCCTTCAGTGCACCTTCTGCAGATATATTATGTTAGTGAGGATGTTTTCTGTCCTAGCTAGAACAGTGTTCACTTTTGCTAAAAACTTAGCCGTCCCACAGACGCACACACACTCTTCTCCCTGTGGTGACAGAAGCAGTGTCCTTTCTGCAGCAATCTAGACTTAGCAGGACTGGACAGCAGCACACCAGGCCCTCTGTACTGTTGCAAGATGGCCCCCGCAGACTCACTACAGGATCCCAAAATGGCGCTCAGAATCGTTTCCCGCCAACTGCCATATAGTCACCCCAAGCTCCTGGGTGCCTCACTTTTACCTCCCCCGTTGATCACCTCCGTGGCTACTGATCCCTGCCACCGCTGCTAAACTTTGCTCCTCCGTCCTCCGCAGTGCCGCGTCTCACCGCGCGCCGTCTCTCCTGGCTCCACCGCCTCTCTCTAGGCCTCCTTTCAGGCCGGACTCCGGGGCTAAAAGATGGTCCCGCCACTCAAATGCCTGCCACACCGGGTAAGAAGGCGCTCCAGATCTTCCAGACCCCGGGTGGTCTACTTTCACTGCTCCCTTGGCTGACCCAGGCTTCCCACCAGGGAAAATATGCAGCAGACGGGACGGAGCTCTGCTAAGACGCGGCCATGCAGGATGCGCCGCCCACCGGAAGTCCAAACTGATGGTCTTTGATTGAAAAAAAAATAAATATTTAGTTGTTTTTTGTATTTAAAGACACAGAAGAATGAAAGAAAGTGTATTATATATGTGTGTGTAGGATTATCTCAGTTTTCTATTACTGGCAAGTGATCCAATTAAAATGTTTTTGCAATTCATATCACAGTTAGCGTTTCTGCACCCTAATGGCAAATATATCTTTTTCCTGTAAATAAAGATGCAGAAAATGACACATGTTCCATGCTTTAAGCCAACATGCTTTATTAATGACATAGTATTTAACATATTGCAAGACATTGCCCTTTTCTTAATGCTTGGCTCTCAGTACAGTTAACATTGTCTATATAGCTAAGAACATTACAACCATCTGAATAGAAGCACAGAGTAGGTGCAACCAGAAGGGGTTTACTTAGATGTTTCTAAATTTGCTTGACGTGAATGAGATCAGGTAACATAAATATATTTTAAAATCTGAATACTCTTTAGCAAGTAACTAATGGGAAAATAAACACATTAATTACATACATGAACACACATTAGTATATCTGCTCTTTCACTAAGTTTTGATATACATTAATAATATTTTGCAAATGAGAATGTGTTATTACCGTAATTCTGTCTATCATAGTGTTTGCAGTAACAAGTAAGAATGCACATTATTTGCTAAACACATATTGCATATATAGCCATCTTCAGAAAATGATGTACTAACAACAAGAGTTGCAAATATGATGAAGCGCATAAGATCTAGACAGTGTTTCAATTGATTGAGGACACATTCCTCATAGATTAAGATGATTGTGGACGTGAGCTCACAATATTACTCCCCATGAAGCATGGAGGATCAGAATGGAGCTCCCACGTTCTATCCAGGCCCTCAGCCAAGGGGAGTCTAATCAATACAGACAGACAGAGACAGGCAATGGAAATCAGAGCAGCCAAATAATGAGCTAGTGGGTAAAGACTGCTATCTGCTTTCAGCACAAGGTAAGACCTGAAAATGCATTCCCCTCTTGGCTTTAACAAATCACATCCATTATTTAGTCTCCAATAACAGAGGTGTTGAATGAGTGGTGCAATATGAAATATATATAACCGCAGCTTTTGCTTGTTCTTATGCTGTTTAATTACCTGTTATTAGACTATGAGAAGTGTATTGCAAACACATATATTAATGGATAAACAAAGCTGTATATACTAAACTGGTAGATAAAATAAACGGCAATGAAGATGTGTATGCAGAAAGATAATACTGTATATTCATTGATACTACTCTTTTTAACAGGACTATTTAAGTAATTGTCACTAGAGCTTGTACATTTTTATTTTACTAGAGTTGCACAGTAAATGCAGAGACTTTCTTCTAGATAGTAGAATGTAACTTAATGATATACTTGTTCAGTAGTGATGGTCTTCAGGTCTTACTTGAGATAAACATTTTAAAGAGCACATAAAATAAAACAATGAATACCATAGTTACTTGAAGCCATGAGTCAGACTAAGCATGAGTGTTATATAAGTGTTTCAGAAACAGTAGAAAGATTTGAATTTAATAAAGGGGATGATACTAAAGTTATATTTAAACTTTTACATAGGATGAAATAAGCAAGGGTGTTTCCCAAGACTACGATGATGCATCTGAAGGGCATAGAGAGTTGACATTGGTACACATCCAGTATCCTGTGTATATGATCATTTTGGGCCGTATTCACAGATCCGGTTTTGCATGGGGTTGCGTGCATATTTTCAGGAGCGGATACTGCGCATGTGTAGCAACTTTTTCCACGCAAATTACGTAGTATTTACGCACAGACTTGTGAATCCCACTTAGGGGCATACGTACGGAGGGGTGTGGTTTTTATCCATACAGTTGAAGTTATGTGAAAGTGGGCATGGGGGGGGGGCATTTAAATGGCTATTTGTGGACGCGCTTAGATAAATACGCACGTGCAGTACGTAAGTAACATACATGCGTAAGTACACACGTAGAGTTAAGGGTACCCTATGGAGGAGTAAGTCACCGAAAAACTGTCCAGCCGAGGGGAGTGTCCTGGGTTTTTCTTTGCTATGTGCGTGTGTGAAAACGCGCACATAGTAAATACGGATCTGTGAATCCGGTCCTTTGTGTATAACCGTTCTGCTTTTCACTCAACAAAGTAGCAAATTATTTCAAATTTTCAACTTACATTTACACTTGTTTCAGTCCACTGTGCATTGGGCCTCCCTGTGCAGCACATATCCTGAGAACTTACCTGTACTTGCATCATAATTCATATTAAAAGCACAATATATCATCTAAACTATTTTTATTATCTTGTCAATTTTTATTTTATTTACAAATATATGTTTTTTACAATTACTGATTAAATATGTGTAATATTTTTGGGGGCAGCGCAGTGAGTAGCACTTGTGTCTCACAGTGCTGAGGTCATGAGTTTGATTCCTGGACCAGGCCTTAACTGTGAGGAGTTTGTATGTTCTCCCTGTGTCTGCATGGGTTTCCTCCCATGCTCCAAAACATGCTGGTAGGTTAATTGGCTGCTGAATAAATTAACCTTAATGTCTGTGTGTGTGTGTTGTTTGTGGATGTATGTGTTAGGGACC
Source organism: Limnodynastes dumerilii (assembly GCA_011038615.1). NCBI lineage: Eukaryota > Metazoa > Chordata > Amphibia > Anura > Limnodynastidae > Limnodynastes > Limnodynastes dumerilii. Next base: position 601,157 of record WWET01000143.1, on the reverse strand, counting down.
TTAGTATGTAGCTCCAATGGGGCCGGGACTCATGTGAATGTGAAATATTCTCTGTAAAGTGCTGCGTAATCTGATAGTACTATATAAATACCTGTAATAAATATTTTCTAGATATGCAAATGTCTTATCTCTTGACATTTTTCCCTTTTATTTTACAGCTTACACGAGTTCCAGTTGAGTCTTGTGGTCAGTATATGACATGCAGTGATTGTCTTGGCTCTGGGGACCCTCACTGTGGCTGGTGTGTGCTTCATAACACGTAAGTATATGAATATCTTTATTACATTATGTTACATGTCCCTAAACAGCTAAAACCATCAAAAAGTTGTTTTTTTCTTTTTCTTTTTTAAATGATTTATCTGATGACAGTTTAGACATAATGGTCTGATCGTGCCTACAAAATTGTTTACAATGTACTTGAAATGAATTGGTCAATGTATTGATTTTTGTGGTTAATCATTTAGAAATGGTTTATTTTTCCATTTATAGTTGTCATACTTAAGATGTAGGAATTGGGTAAGTTAGTTTGTTCATCTTTATTTCAGCACATAGAAAATAGATCTCTTTTCCATCAAACAGGTAATAATCCTGTACACATGGTTAATAGTGCAGTGGCACTAAGGGATCTCCTCTAGTGACAGGTGTGTCAGTACCCATGGACCTGATTCAGAGATGGAAACTAAGGACCTGATTCACACTTAAGAATCTTCTTAAAATAAGAACTTAAAGTCACTCCTGGGCAAAACCATGTTGATTGCAGGGGGAATTAATTTAATTGTATTCTTTGCATCCAGGGATATAGCTTTGAATTGCTTACTGCACACAGATACTGACCAGCTTTACTATCACACTGTTATTTATACTTGGGCTGGGAAATATCACCTCTCAACACTAGTACTGTTTGCAACAGATGAAATATGACTCCCCTGCAATCAACATGGTTTAGCCCAGGTGTGACTTTAAGTTTTTATTTTAAGAAGATTCTTAAGTGTGAATCAGGTCCTAAGAGAGGAAAGTTACTCCTGGGCAAAACCATGTTGATTTCAGGGGGAGTCAATTTAATTGTATTCTTGTCGTGCAGGGATATATCTTTGAATTGCTTATTGCACACAGATTCCGACCAGCTTTACTTTTATTTTACTGTTATATAAACTTGGGCTGGGAAACATCACCTCTCAACTCTAATATTGTTTGCAACAGATGAAATATGATTCCCCCTGAAATCAACATGGTTTAGCCCAGAAGTAACTTTCCTCTCTTATTTTCAATCTCTGAATAAGGTCCCATAGCTATTGTCCATATTGATGTCAGTTAGTGCTGGTTGTTGTATGCTTTGGGTACGGTTGCCTTGTTGAAAATCATAGTCAACAGTAAAACAGCTGACACTAGAAAGTCGAATGTTTCCTACCTACATGAGCAATAACTGAGAGCAGTGCACTAGTATGCTTTTGCAAATAAGTTCGTTATAGAATATGCAGGGCTGTAAATGGGGTGCACGATAGAGGCAGTCGCCAAGGGTGCAAAGTCAAGTTGAGGCACCAGTAAGTACATTTTTAAGTTAAAGTGTTTATTAATTCAAGGTTGGAGGCACTGTTTTTCCATTTTGCCCCTGGCGCTAATATTGTAAGCTGCAGCTTGGAGAATATGCACCTGTCATTGACATGTTATGTTTGTGTTTAGGGTGCACAGGGGTACAGAAGTCTAAGACACATCACTTTCCTTTTCTTTTTAGCCAATCTCGTACATTCCCTACAAGCCATTTCCTAGCAGGTGTTTATCAGCCTTTTGTGATATAGAAAACCAGGCTGAACATAAAGTCCATATTGCTTCTGATAGAGCTCATATACCATCAATATGGGCTCCATAGAGAACATAAGGACCATAAAGTAAATGCCTTTACATATACGGTATAATCAATGACAAATGTGAGCATTTGCTTTTAAACCTAAAGAGTTGAGGAGATGGAAGCTGTCATAATAGCTGTTATTGAAAAATGTGTCATGTGACTGATCATTGCTTTCAGCATTAAACTGAGTGCACAAACATTATAGATAAGCTTCAATTATTCGTTAAAACCTATTTTTCTTTCCATCAGGGCTGCACTTTTCCTCCCATAAACAGTCCTTCAAATGTCTGTGTTTCAGATTCAGTTCTCACGTAATGCACTTAACAACATACATATGAATATAGTTAATAATTACATTGCAGGATATTATATTCTAAAGCATGTCTTTTCCATTTCAGTGCCTCAGAGTACCTTTCAAAAAATAAACAATATGTTAATGATCATGGAATTGTATTGTACTGAAATCTTCTACCTGTGGAGAGATATATATCACTTGCAGGTTGGGTGCCAAGTTTATTAGAAAGTGACATCAAAATGTAATTGTAATTAGCATTTAAATGTCAGAAGAGTATACCAATTAAAGAGAGATTTCAATTCCAGGATGTGATTCAAAAATCAGCTTATTTTTATTGTTAGTAACAATAGCCAGCTGGATAATGCATACTGTATACATTTAGGGCTTCGTTTACTAAACGGTTAAGACTTCGTTTTTAGTAGATAAAGACCATTTTCACCCTATACAAATGGAATCCATGATGATCATCAGCCTCTGTACTCCCGATCGCTGGCCTGCCCTAATGATAGCTATATTTACTGTCGGCGGATTTTTACAATCCACACCAATACTTTATATAAATCCATCTCAGGATGGCGTTGGTATAAGTATTCCAGCGATCTCCTAAATACCCCTCTTTCCCCCCCAATAGCTGTTATTAGGGTGGGTATGTATAGGGAGACTGCTGTAATACGCAGATTGTGTGTATTAATAAAAAAAAAAATTGAAAAGATATTTACTGTTATATATTTATTTTTTTAATGAATAAAAAATCATTTAATCATTTAAATGAAAAGAAATAAAGTAAAGAAAGTGTTCAACTCATCTGTCCAGCATCTCTCTGAAGTCATGAAGATGAAGTCCCGGCACATGTGCAGTGTATTTAACTTTTGGGACTTGAAAATTTTCAAGTCCCAAAAGTTTGCAATTTGCATGCGTCCGGACTTAATCTACGATTGAAGCCAAACATCTCCGGCAAAAGTCCCGCAGACCTTGCTGGAGGGGTAAGGGGTCTATGGAATTTACTTACTGTACCATCACCATTCCATATCTCACCCACCATGCAGGAGTAGGCCTGCCCCACCATCAGAGAGTGACCTCAGCATCAGAATTTGGCATTGGTCAGCTGCATTCCGCTGCATGCGTAACTCACAGTACTGCCTATACACAGTACGAACTGACAGCCAACAAACGCACACACCATGTATAAGTAGACTATCGTTCCTAATTCTAGATGCTGCCCAATGTCTGTATTAATAAGGTTGCAACATAGCTGATATAGGACACGGTAGTGCTAGGGCGTCTGGTTCCAAATCATTTGACAATGCACAGGGCACATCCCAAAAAATTCAAGTCTGTTGGGCCTGATTTGAACATTTAGTTTCTCTACTGCTAACCATTGAATAATTGATTACTGTTACTATTACTGTGAACTAGCAACTAACCTACTTAGCATAATGTATGACATCATATCATTTATCTAGCAGCTGATAATTAATATATTCTCTTAATTTATCTTGTATCTACTGCACACAGATGAGTTCATTTTGAACTATGAAACTAATGGAAAGTGGTTTTAGTCAGTAGTGCAACTACCATGGGAGCAGGGTGTCTGCTGTGGAGCCCAGAGGAGAGGGGGGACTGTGGTTAACCTCTACCCTGCACCCACAGAGCTCTAGGCTGCCAGAGGATGGTCACTAAAGATTGTGCTTGGCAGTGTAGAAGTTCTCAACACTTTTTCAAAATACATTGTCAGCAGCAGCATCTTAAACAGTCAGCATCTTACAGCTGCATGTGCCGAACGCTTACCCACCAGCAGGCATCCAAACTGTGTATATGCCTCCTTGCTATGGGGCCTGAAAAGGTCTTCTTCTGTCCCTAGTCTGAGTAGGTGACACAAAACATGACATGCTGAAAATGACATTCGCTATGTAGTATGACATTGCACTCGATTCAGGGTGGTGGACATTAGTTATTATTTGAGATCTAGGCAAAACTGATCTCATAACCATTGTTGCTCCACTCCCCCTTTGTTGGTTTCCTCTGTATACCCAAAGGGCTGGAATTTGGAACCTTTATTATAAATGCATCATTATGTGCACGTGCAGAAGACGTCCTGAGCAAAGAAGAGATTGGTGCGGAGTAGAGACAAATAGACTCAATCGTAGAGCAAGGTGTTCTCCTGGGGCTCATGGGAAGTAGTCCCTGTATCAGCAACGCGCCCTACACTCAGTAGTTATACCTTTGACAGCACATGTAGTAACTAGTATGCTGCAGTGATCTGATACTCTGCATTTATTAATTCTGTAAACATATAGAAATTGCTTATACACAGGAGCCAAAAGCAGACATATTAACAATGCAAACTGTCAGAGAGATTAGAGCTGTCTGACACTAACTAATAACATCTTACAACAGGTCTTTCTCCCAGCAATGTGCAGCAGTTTACTGTATGGTGACCAATATATAAAGAAAAGTAGTGGTATAATACTTCTTAAGTAGGAGATATTTGGAGAAACAAAATATAAAAACATGGAGGATGGTAGTGTACCTTAAGCTTGCCTTCACCTTATATGAGACCTGCAGAAATATCTGCGTTTATCCTGATTCCCTCTCACTGGTTTCAAGTGGCTTTTGGAATCATTTGTTCCTATGTGCCTTTGCGGCAGCACGAGGGCACAGGGCAGGCTTTCTGGTGACGGCTGTGCTGCTTTCATTTGAACTGTGATACTGAGCTCTCTGCGTGAAGGCTTCATGCCAGGGAGCTGTCATTGATTTTTACCAACCTCACTCTTGTCCTAACTCTACAATAGGAAACCTGACTCTTATGAAAGAAAACAGCAAAAGGGTATTGATTCCTTTATAGTAAATTATACTTGAGAACAGGAGTATGAAGGGGACACCTTCATTTATTTCATTCCAAAATAATGAAAGGCACTGAGGTTATACTATGCTAAATATAAATTGTGTATATATTTTTATATTTTTATATATATATATATATATATATATATATATATGTAATCTGAAATATTTATTCTTATGATACATATGAATATAATTTAGTGCATTTAGACACTACTGGGGATAATGACTGAAATTAAAATGGGTATCTAGGGGGCTATTACATGTAATTAATGATCAGATGATTAAATATTATTGTGCATAATGTGAATGATTTTAAGGGGTACATTTTAGGAGGCAGTTAATTATGATGATAGAGGTGATATGGTGTTTTATGGCACACACAAAAATGCAGTCTGTATTGGCGAATGTTGATTAACTGAATGCAATCTATTGTATGGTGTAAAGCATGTGCTAGCATGCAGTAGGTATTGTGTAGCAGTCACTAGGATGAACTCTGGTTAGTGTGGCAGGTAAGTTCATTATTGAATGTGATAGACAATTCAATTTGATCCTAAATTTTTTTCCCTTGTTTCTACTTTGTACCTATCCAAGAGAGTTGAGGACCCCAAAAATATTATTGTACAGTGCCCCAAGATTTCTGTTGCTGGGCCTGCCATCACCCCCTTTGGTCAATTTCTATTATTGTGGTTATTTGATGTTTTTACTACATCCTTTGTGTTATTTTATTTATTTATTTTACCGATTCATAGGGGGGGCCCAAAAAAAATTGAGTGTGACGGGCCCCA
>WWET01000143.1:584769-594874 GCA_011038615.1 Limnodynastes dumerilii | reverse complement strand
GGTTGGCCCTGGGTTCCTCATGATGCAAGACAATGCTAGACCTCATGTGGCTGGAGTGTGTCAGCAGTTCCTGCAAGACGAAGGCATTGATGCTATGGACTGGCCCGCCCGTGCCCCAGACCTGAATCCAATTGAGCACATCTGGGACATCATGTCTCGCTCCATCCACCAACGCCACATTGCACTACAGACTGTCCAGGAGTTGGTGGATGCTTTAGTCCAGGTCTGGGAGGAGATCCCTCAGGAGGCCATCCACCACGTCATCAGGAGCATGCCCAGGCATTGTAGGGAGGTCATACAGACACGTAGAGTCCACACACACTACTGAGCCTCATTTTGACTTGTTTTAAGGACATTACATCAAAGTTGGATCAGCCTGTAGTGTGTTTTTCCACTTTAATTTTGAGGGTGACTCCAAATCCAGACCTCCATGGGTTACTAAATGTGATTTTCATTGATAATTTTTGTGTGATTTTGTTGTCAGCACATTCAACTATGTAAAGAACAAAGTATTTAATAAGAATATTTCATTCATTCAGATCTAGAATGTGTTATTTTAGTGTTCCCTTTATTTTTTTGAGCAGTGTATTTATATAAAACAAAGATAAACAGTGCGCTAAGACAAGATTGAAACAGTCTAGGTTTTGACTAATAAAAACACACTTGATCTTATAAGCCAGTCCTATATAGAGAGATCTTAGGCAGGCAGACCACGTCTTCCCCTTTAAAATGTCCGGTTCCTTGTCCCGGCACAGCAGCAAGTATATCTAGGAGATAATGCAAAGGGGGCGCTTCATAGTGTAAAAAGTTTATTTAATTTGGTAACGCTTAGAAAGCATACATGCGTACCAGAAAGATTCTTTCAATAAGACATATTAAACAAGGTAGACCGATGGTACATCACCCTCCACGCACAGGTCTAGCGTCCCAGATATCCGGTAAGGGGGCTCGTTCCAGGCTAGTCATGAAAGCCGAAACACACACATAGTTTTGCATCTGGTCCAATGGGATAACATGATCTAGTGCTAGGTTACATCACAGATAAGATTCATATGACATAAAAAAATTATACATTCATATAACATAAGAGAAGTTCATATATATCAAAAGTTTCTACCCAGTTTAGGAGATAGGTGCTCAAATGGCAGAGCATTCTGGGATTTCTCGCTTCACTGGGGAGTAACAGCGTGTCCAGTAAAATCTAACAATAAATGTATAGAAATAAGAAAAGGGGCTGTATTTTTTTTTATTTGCAAATTGTTTTTGATGTACAAAAGTCACCAAATTTCATGTGGTCAGTGTACACTTCCGACATCACGACTTGTTTTCTGGACGTGAGATGTCAGTCACGGCAGCATCTATATCCTTGTAATATTCCCCATGTCTCTGGAGAGAGTGGAAATCCTTTTTTTTTTTGTTTTGTACTTATGCACTTTTACATTAAAGTAAGAATAGCTGAATTATTTGCGCTTGACCTCAAAATGATTGATATCCATGTTTAATATTTTATTACCGTATTGTGAGATGCAATACATGGTAAAAGATAATCAGCATTAATTACACAGCTCATTCACAAGCATGCTGGTATGTTTTATTTTACACAATTATAAATCCCAGGTTTCTTGGCTTCTTCACATATTCAAGATTTTGTGCCAAACATTTCCATTATTTGTAAACATCGCTCAAGCCTCCAACACAGTTATGACTGAAACGGTTAATATAGGTCTTGTAGACAAAAATGGCACAGCATGAAAATGAGCCAAACTGAAGCCTTTTTCTATGGGCCTTTAAAAGCAGTTCTGAATCCTGGCCCATGCAATGACGCTGATAAATCATTTAGATGGTGTGAAATGAAATCGTGGAGCTTGGCTGCTGCCGAAACCTCTTGGGATTTACAGGAGACTGCCAGGGCTAAACATAAGCTGGCATGAAGAGGATGCTGTGCCTAGGACTCATACAGCTGGCAGACCAAGGATAGTGTCAAGGACACAAGTATATTACTGAACCTGACCACAAAGGTTATGACTGGCTGGGAATGAATAAGAAATCAGGAGCAGAGAGTGCCTTCAAAAAGAGGCAATCGATAATGTTTTATAATGGGAGCACGGTCTCTAAACGCATAGTGATGAGAGGACAAATGTCACATGTGTGCCACCATAAAGATACAAATGATTTGATCGCATTATTTATGCTATTACTTAGTAAGAATGTGTCCTCTAATGCAAGGCAGGCAAACACAGATGACAATAGTGTAGTATGTGCATATTATGGATGGTATAAAAAGATTTACTATATGCCCCACATTACTGAAATAGATGGTACACATAAGTCTTAGGATGAGGATATAACAACGTGCTTGTAAATACATGCCATAACCTTTAATCAAGTTAATATAATACACCTTGGTAGAATATTCCCAGAGCCTCTGCTTTCCAGCGTAGTCTGATATTGATACTTGTGTGTCTGTTGTAGACAGGTACAGTACCTCTACATAACTGCACCTGCTGCTCTTCTTTGTAGAGTTAGCTTTGACCTCCAATAATAGCTGCCTAACCTAATGATTAGAAATAACAGACCAGATCCTTATTAACTACAAGGGGGTTACTATGTGTAAATCTTAAGGTGGGGGTCTGTCTGGCGTAACGCCTGCCATTACAGAATTAAGGATGTAACAGGGATCCGGCAGCAGAGTTCTGGATCCACTACGAAGTGTGGAAGAGATGGATACAAATGCTCATTGCTAGCTCTTTAACCCTTTCATACTCAGAAAAGACCAGCATGATGACATGTTTCATAGTCATCTAGCAGAGAAGTATCTAAGAGGAACAGACAACAGAATTTTTTGTCGTCGTCAATTCTGGTCATGTTCACAGAGTTCTGAGAGCTGCAGACACCATTGAAACTAATGTGTTGGCCTTTTGTGACGTTCTCAAGAGTGCAGTAACTAAAGGTTAAATCCTTGCTCTAGCAGACAGATGGGAAAGTGCTTTGCTAGAGCCCTCTGGCTGTTAGCAGGTTGAATTCCCTGTAAGGAAAATCCCCTTCTACTACTGCTAAGATGGTTTTATCATTTTGATTGAACAGATATTGTACTTTGAACTGTTTAATCCCTCTGTATTGCTTAAATTCAAGTGATTTATTTTTTGCCACAATCCAGCTAGGTGCTTTCTGGGTGCAGGATCTCCTCTTTCTGTTATAGGGGCACTATAGTGGGTCATATAATGGACTGGGGCATGACTGTGGGGCATATGTAAGACTATGGGGAAATTCTATCAATGTATACCTACCTTAAAGGTGAGTACCAATATCAGCTCTAATGACGCCATAACCAGGCCAGTACATACCTGATTTATCTGGACATAGCAAGAAAAAAAAAATCTGCTCAGCCAAACACAACCTAATTGATTGACCCTGGGTTTACCTTTCTTAGTGAAAGTCTTGTGAATTATAGCTAATAGATCTCAGGTAACTCAAGACGTCTATAGAGAGTTAGATAGAATCTCACTCTCTCTTTCTACCCATGTAGCTCGGTTGACTTTCAGCCTGCATAAAAAAGGCACCGTCTTTGATTTCACCTTTTTTTTTCATTTTCAACTTCTTAGCTGTTACCAGAGAAGAAAAGAAATACGTGATGCATGATTGGTCAGGGGAGAATTACAAAGCCCTTTGTCTGCCTCTCATGTTTGTAAGAGGGTGGGTTTAGAGGCCAGCTTTCCAATCTAGCAGGTAAACGAGCAATGTGATAGAAATTGCAAATGCTCATTGTGGTACAATGTCAGCGTGTGCTTTAGAAGAACAAAATGACCAACTATGTCTGCTTTAGCTTGTTACATGAGTAATCAGGAGCTTTCTAGTCTGTTCTCTGGTAATATTTTACTTTGAAAACCTCATTATTTCTGCCTCTTCTTAAAAATAAAAAAGTGCTATACATGACATAACCCTGGCTTCCAGCTATTCACCTCTTTTATCTATTTATATCTGAAACGGAAAAATGATATCTTAGCAACACGTTCTGCGATATGGGAGGAGACTTGTGAAAATTCATGGTGCATACAAGTCTAATAATATGGACAGACAGAGCGGCCCTGCTAAATTCTAACCATGTCTGTGCCATATTGCAAAATATGTTCTTGCTCATCATGCTGAGGGCACAACTCCCTTAGAGATGTAGCTAAGGTGTGCTCGGCAGGGCATGTGCCCTGGCCACCAATGGATCCCCAAATGATAGAGAATAAAGCCTACTCAGACAACTTCAGCTGACTGCCGCCACTACTACTTTACAGAGCCACAGCAGCCTGCTACAGTATATGATTAGCGTGCCAGGGCTCTGTATATGATGCTTCTGTGGAGTAGTAGTGGCAGTGTAGAGATGGCGGTTCCATCCATATCCCCAGCAGCATCATCGGACTCATTCTAATGCCGGTGCACCGATGAGTAGATTGCTGCCTCATTGTCTCAGCTCTAAAAATTGAACCTTCTCCAACAGCTGTCACTTTAACTTATGAATATGGTGTTGGTCTCTGGTGTACATATTAGATGAGGAGCTGCCACAGGTGCCAATATGATTTGTGCATCACTGGCCATTCCCTTTTTTCTTTCTGACTGAGGACTGGAGGAGGAGAGGTAGACTGCTGCCTGGACTTGTTTTCAGTGGTGTTATTCTTCCCATTGGTGAGGTTGCTGTGCACAGTTTTAGTTTTTACATTCTTGCATAGTATATGTAATAATGTTTAAAATAAGTCACATACTAACACACCCCAGACATGAAGAAAAGAACATGTCTTAGTGGGCAATTGTACTGACCTGAGGATCCAGTCCAAAGTTTTTCTAGATGGATTTCTTCATTTTGGCTTAAGAAAGTTAAAATATGTATGCTGCCTCTGTAATTGTTGAGAAATGAAAATGGGCCTGATTCAGACTTAAGAAGGAGCTTGAAAATAAGAGAGGAGATTTACTCCTGGGCAAAACCATGTTGAGTTCATTGGGAGTCAAGATAATTGTATTCTTTGCATGCAGGGATATATCTTTGAATTGATTACTGCACACAGACACTTTCCAGCTTTACTATCACACTGTTATTTAGACTTGGGCTGATACGTCACCTCTCAATTCTAATACTTTTTCCAACAGATGAAATATGTCTCCCCTGCAATCAACCTATACCACCTATAGAACCTATAGAACCTATATCCAGGAAAATTATTAATATACCATAGTTCTTATTTAAAAGAACTACAAATAGTAAACTGATAATTTTTTTTATTTCTATCCTACCTGAATATATACTTATTATTATTAAAAAGCAGTATATAGAGATGTAAGCTGGTGAATCGGCCAGCACAAGAAAATGGCAGATTAAATGAATTTCCCCTCAGGACTCATGTCTTGACTGGACTAAGTTGCTGTTCCTGACATTTATCTGTTACCGGTATCACTATTCTGAAAGAATTCAGTAGGAAATGGTTTTCAATCTTGAAATATCATGTTTTGTGTTGACCTTTAATAAGTTTCATCTTTGAGTTAATGAACTTGTTCTGGGACGATGGCTTACTAAGCACCTCATGCAGTTACAAGAAATGAAAAGAGTACCATAAGTATATAATAGAGTATATAACAGTGATAGTTTTTATTTAAAAATCATGGGGCAGATCCAGACCTACGTGCTTGTTACATTTCATCGCGTAGCATATTTACACTAGCATATTTTCTATGCACTCCCCTAGGCACTCATCTTGTTCGTACGTTTCCAAACCCTACCTTAACTTTTCAAAGCAGACGTATGTAATGGATTCACATACGTAACGGCCAAACCCATACTGTACAATTTAAATGCCTCCCTCCGCCTACAAAGCGTATTTCCGAGTGTCGTATGGATGACCAGCCCCTTTGTTCGTGGTTACGCTGATTACATACGTTCAGAGTTACATGGCGTAATATCTGCGTACATACAAATTTTACGTAAAAACGCTAGCGTGCTTAGGTCTGGATTTAACCCCATGTTTCTTAATGATTTTGGATATATTTATTGTTTATTTTATTGTTTTATTATTACTTTTGTACTTTTTTCTGAAATTAGCAACAGTTTGCCAAAATGCAATCCAGTATGTATTTTTTATGCTATTCTAAATTTTGCATACAGGAATGTGGACACTTCCCCGGCATTTTTGCGTTCGGAATGGACTTCCGTTCACTGGACCCTACCTTAAGTATTTCGCACTGAATGTTGTGTGTATGTGTAATAATAGATCGTATGTAAGAGTCCTTACTCTATGATTTGCATGCCTATGCCCACCCAACATGCAAATAATTCATTCGGGCAGCTGTGTTCCAATGAAGAATTTATTGTATTGTGCATACAGTCTGATAAGAAACTGATGTATGTAGCATATGCAAGTCTACTCTCGTTATTAATCCAATCAACTTTAACTGTTGCTGAACTACAAATACAAGTATCAGTCACATAACTACCGACAAAGGACAGTGCTAATTTGTCAGTTGTTTGAAAAGTTTTTTGTTTTTTTTTTCTCAAACAGTGCTTAGCAGTCATAGGGGTCTATTTACAACCTTCATTTTCATGTGATAACAACCATTTTCACATGAAAATGAACGGGCCGTGGGTTCCCAATATATATGAAATGCCAGAGTGGAGTTTTACACTCCGCTCCCAGCGTAAAACTAACGCCATCTCAGGATGGCATTAGTGCATGTATCCCAGCAATCTCCCCATATTCCCCAGCTTTTCCTCCCCATAATAGCTATTATTTGGGGGAGGAAAGGGGGGGGCATGTATGGGGAGACCGCTAGGATAAACCAAAGTGTGTACATTTAAAAAATAAAAAATATATTTTTTATTATTTTTATTAGAATAAATAAATAAATAAAACCATAAAAAAATTAATAACAGTTAATATAACAAAGAAAAAAGCAAAACTTACCTGTCCGAGAGATGTGTTAGACTCTGAAAAACTCAGTGTCTTCATATCGGGAATCTTCAAAGTCCCGCATATGAGTGTCTGCACATGCGCAGGACTTTATTCATATACAGTATGAATGAAATGTCCTGCAATGAGCTTTGAGATCATCGCAGGACCTCGCATGGGAGGTAAGTTTTGGTAAATTTAATGAACGAAGCTGCCGGGCTCACTGCGAGCAGAAGCGAGCCTGGAACAGCTTTGTTCATTAAAAAATAAAGCTATCGAAAATAAAGTCCACAGAGTGCTGGGCATTGTCTAAACTGTCACCTCTGACAATTGTCAGCTCATTCTCAAAACCATCCCATTTAGACTTGCACCCGGCCTACTTTCTATGGAGCCTGAGTACTTCCACCCCTGACAAATTTATTTGCAGAAATCCCATGGTGGGATTTGTAGTTTTGACATGACAGATTTAACCTTACATTTTCTTACATTTGCAAAACTATGAATATAGTAACTACCTTTACATATATATTTAATATGAACTACAAATTGACAGGGAACTGATGGATAGGAATTCTATTTTCTATATGATTGCCTTCAACAATTTTAACTCTGTTAAAAAACTGTTGTGCTGGATAGAAAGCAAACCACTGTGCAAGCTAGATATGCATAAACAGGATTAGTAACCCACATTATTTTATTTGCTAGGGTGGAGACCCTTAAAATAGCATGAGAGATTAACGGGGGATTAAAAAATCGTTGCCAGGAAATAATATTCAGCATCACATCAATAGAAAGGTAGACATACATCAGTATATGTGCTATAGCATTAAATACACCCCCCTCTGTAAAGTAAGAATTAATAGAACATAATGAATACTGATGGTAAGTAGCAAATAGTTTAGAACCAAACGTACACTGTGTCCATTAGACAATTTAATTAGTGGATGAGAAATTTCCAAATGAGTTTAAATAGTGACATTCTTGAGTTCAGGTGTTGTCCTATATTTATATTGGATACTGTGTGAATTTGTCATTGCATTTCAGCAAAGCCCCCTTTAATTATAGACACACTACTGCCAATGTAAAAGCTCTATTTGAGAAGTAGCAAACGTTTCATCAGCCGATCCCACAGTGCATAAAGAAATTGGTGATAGTATTTCCCAGACAAAACAAGGTCATAAGGAAAACATTAGAATACCATTATCTAGTAATTTTTTGGGGGAGTTGTGTCTCAAACTCCAGCTATTGTGGTGGTAGCAAGATATTCTGGGATTGTTCTGAAAACAGCCTCAACTGTACCGCTACTGATATATAAAACAGAAATATAAGACATGAAATGCCTGACTGAAAAAGTCTAACTTTGTAATAGAGCAGATATAAATTTGTCACAGTTGCTTGCAGATTTCATGTATGTTTAAGCCTACCGCAGAGAGAAATTAAGGAGACATGTACCCCTTGAAGCCAAATTCCTCTCTTGTTGGTTATTTTTGCCCTCACAGACTTCCTAAAATCAGTGTTTGTAGTGTTTAAATGTAGTTCTTTGACAAATTACCAGCTTCGGAATGATTTTTCCTTTTATGTGAAATATATGTCTTTAGGTAATGTAGTGCCAAGGTAATTTGCATAAATATGTGTAAGTAAACGGTGCCTCAGTTTTCTACAAGGCATGAAATGCTGACAGTGAAGATTACTATGAAAGTTTCTTGTAATTATTTATATACTAGCTTACATTTAAAAAAAAATGATTCTCTACAGGCCCGTTTCCACTTAGGGCTAATGTTTTTGACCATTATTTCCTGTTACATTGCATCAGTCTGGTAGTTGTTTGAAACTGCAATTATACTTATAGCGCTTTTACTAGAGTACAAAAGATTAATGTTTTAGTAAAGGAATTGTATAGGAAGCATAACTGTGAAGGGAATCATCATTGGTATGTTTATCCGTTATCCAGCAGAGCTTATTACTAATATCACTATAACATTGAGACATGAACCCAGGAAAAAAAACTCAGTCTTGTATTGGAATGAATGAGTCAATGGGATAGCCAAGCAAAGATTTATGCCCTGGTGTTATTTGTGGTTCTAAGCAAAATATGCTTAATAAAGGGAATCCCAGGCTATTCTACAGGGGTTATAGTCAAGGAATTTCACTGGTGGAATTAAAGCATTTTTAATCTTATATGATAGACTTTAATGAAGTAGCAACATAACAACTTTATTAAGCTGGGAAGACACAGAACAGTGTGAAAAGTGGAGACCCAGGAATTTTTAGGACTAAATTTGTGGTGTTAAAAAAGGCAACATTGATTAAATCTGTGTTCAGTCGAACCTCTAAACCAGTTTTTATGTGCAAAGCTGTATAAATGTACAGGGTTATATGGATATACCTTTTTTCTAATCTTAATACTTTAACAAAGATAAATGCATTTTACAAGTGTATCAGTCACAAGGAAACATAAAGAAAACAGAGCACTATTAAATATCAGATCTGCTGTACTAACTTATGCACAGTAGGGGGCAGCTTTCATAAAAGCTATCTAGTCTTCTGTGGTATATGTTTTTCTCATATGCCGTGAGATTTTAGCTTCAAACAGGGGTAAAGTAGATTCAAATTCTTAGTGGTACTTTACCTTTCTATCTCCCTTTTTCCACCTGCACGCTACACTGACATTTTACACCACATCTTTGTCTTCTTATTGCATTTCTCCCTGGTATGTTGTTGCTGCTCCAGCAATTGCAGTTTCAAAAGTAACACGGTCAATAGCAGAATGTCAGCTGTATAATTTTAGACAAGATTGTGATTGTAAAAATATTTAGACATGGGGACACCGCCGAAAGGTGTAATTTCTACAGCTATACCCGTGCTGCTTTCCCAGGGCGATGCAGACTGCACTCTGCTTTCCAGATTAGGGTTAGGAGTTAGGGTTAAGGGTTAGGAGTTAGGGTTAGGTTTATTGTAATGTATTTGATCACACGGGATTTGCGGTAAGCACTCTGTCAGATGACAGCATGTAAGTACTGGCATGTTTACTGTTGAAAATATGAACGTTGGACTTGCAACAAACGTTCTTTTTCCCTATAGTATTACCCAAAAACCTTCTTCTGTATTCCGTATCCTCTACATTAATATATTGAGGACAACTAAAATAATGCTTAAATCAGTAATAGTAAAAAAAAAAAATATAT
>WWET01000143.1:568921-578994 GCA_011038615.1 Limnodynastes dumerilii | reverse complement strand
TAATGACCGCATCCTACTTGATACCAGCGGTCTCCCCACACATACCCCGCTTTTCCTCCCCCTAATAACGGCTATTAGGGGGAGGAAAAGGGGGGAATATGGGGAGATTGCTGGCATGAAGTCAATAACGCCATCCTCAGATGGCGTTATTTTTTCCTTCACTGCCGAATCAGAATTTCGGCAGTGAGGGATAGTAACTTGTAATAAGGCTTCGGCACCCGTTTAGATCAACGGGCCGCCGAAGCCTTATGAAGTGTTTGTGCATCGCCATGGAAATAGCAGATTTCCATGGCGAATGCACTTTAGTAACTTTTAAAATGTTTATTTTCAGGTGATAATGAGCGTTTTAGTGTTAAAACACCCATTATCACCCGAAAATTGCAATAGTAAATGGAGCCCATAGTTTTTTAGGTGAAAGGAGGTGTGCCACGGCAGCCTCCGGGGATAATTAGTTAAGTGGGTGGGAGGAGGGATGTAAATTAGGCTTGGAGGGCGGAGCGGGGGAGAGGACTGGAGAAGTAGGTGCGGATACATGTGTACGGTGACTCCGGTCCAAGGTAGTTAATTCAAGTTAAAAATGCTAGAAATGTTATGATTTCTAACACTATTGCATATGGGAATTTACATACTGATATGAAATTTATAAAGTTGGTGTTGCCATTATATAATATATATTAAATTTCTGTATTTTCTATGTCAGTTTATAAACTATTCCTGGTTACTGTGACACATACCTGTTTATAAGCAATTGTGTAGCTTATGTGACCGAAACATGGATCTATTGGATTCATTAGTAGCAACAAGTAGCCATTAGCTTGAGTCATACAAGTTACAGTAATGTTATCAGCTCCCCAACCTCTTAAGAAACTCTGATTATATATCTCTATTATAGGATTACATAGGTATTGATACATGCCCCATTATGATCCTGTTATATTTGCTTACAATAAATAAATCATTAGTTAGCATCTCATCTGGATTCAACTGTTTTTCAGGTTACTGTTGTTTTTCAAGTCTGAATCAGCGTTTCTATCATTGTTTGAATAGCCTGTCAGTGCTGTGGACTTCTGTGTGGATTGGGTTTTAGTTAATTAGTTTCATTGTAGTCTAATTATAAAGCTATGGGAATATGGGTTTACTTTAAATCAAATAAGCAACGGAGTGAATCAAATTTATTTTCTGAGGGACCAGTGAATCTCATATCAAGTAATGATGAAAATGAAGAATATGTTAAATTTTACCCCACTTGAGACTTGTCTTTCGTTGAATAGCTAGAGGAGTGGAGCTAAAGCTTCAGAGTGGGATGTAAAATAACATTTCGTTACAAGACACAGATAACCAGAATGAACAATATACTACTACATGGATAATCTTATAGAGTCATTTGTAAGCAAGGCATTTGAGGTAGCAAGTATTTCTGTAATATTAGTATAGTTTAGCTACAGGGTTTTTTTTTTGTAGTTTTGCATGTAATAAAACCTTCTTTTGTTGACATCTGCAGGACTAATTTCAGATATACCTAACAAAAAATGCTGGACCTACAATCTGTTTTTCGGCATGGAACAGGGGTTCTGCTGCTCTCATAACCCGGCCCTCCATTACCATTACTCTAACCATTTATTTTTGTATTAGATTAATTACATTATGTTTTGGGTCAGTTAAAGTAAAGCAGATCATCATATGATTTTATGTTTTCCTCTACGGAAAAATAGAAGATATTAATTTATAGAATTACAACTGAAAAAGATCAGATGCATAGCAAGTGTAGATATAGAACTGTATATGAATGGTGCAAGCAATGATCTTCTAAGTTAGATAAAGACAATACTGTATGGCACATATCACATGATTGGCACCTGGATGGATTTGAAAGCAGTGTGGTTTAAGCCAGGGGTTCTCAACCAGTACGTTACCAAATGGCCAAGGGCATAATTAATAAAATATCTTAAAATATCCATATCAGCATCATCTTAAACCATTAACACTAAGGTCCAGATTCCCACCTTTGTACATTTTACTACTGCTGATCCACATGGGAATATTTAAACCCACCCACACTGTAAAATTTAAATACTACCCTGCCCACTTTACGGTGTTTAGGTGGGTGGAGGGGAAGGGCCATCCTGTCAGAAGGATCTCCAGGCATACGGAACTTAATTCCAGACACCTGGAGATCCGTAACATCTGGCACACATAAAATAACAAATGACCAAATAACAAATTATCATGCTCTGAAAGAAGAATATGTTACAAGCACCAAAAAGTATGGCCAAAAAGCAAAGCCTTGGTGCTTCAATACAAATGTTCATGAATGGTTACAACAATGTACAGTTGAGGGCACTCTCAGGACTGCACAATATATTCATAAACAGACCACCTTAGCTCTGATGAAGAACACAAGAATGCAAGAATCAGATGTTGGTATTTTCGGGTGGAAAGAAGGGAATACCAAAAATAAGTAAAATATGTTCATTAAAAAACTAAATTGAACAAATGGTACATCAATAATATAGTCATAACTAAATATATCAACACTGAATTTCAGAGTGATTGCTTAGTCATAAAATACATATTGGGGCTGTCCCAAAGTTTGAGAGTAACTGCAAAAAAAGGGGCAGACCTGGACAAACCATCTTGCAATGTGTAGAGTGCAAAAATAATTTGCTTTTGATTTTAAAACTTAAATACTTCATAACTTTATTTAAGTTCTGCATTTGAGTTTAGCTATAAAGCATTACCTCTCAACTTTAATTCTGTTTTCACAGTTCCAATTTGTCCCGTTAGTACTCTTCCTTTCTGTCTTACCAACATAAAGGACCTGACATGGGCATACATTTAAATTAAAAGCACAATCAATTTGGTAAGGTATGTTACAGAATAATGAACCTTAAGAACAAAGGCCCAGATCCAGAACAACGCTTGTGAGCGAATTTACGCGTGGCGGAGACGTAAAATCGCTTTTTGGTAAGTACTGCGCATGCGCACCATAGAAAATACGCTCAGTAACGTAGCGTAATTGTGAACGTATGGGCCATTCATGTATGTGTCACGTAAATACTTACATGTGGGCGTGCCAATTCTACGTGAGGCCAAAATACGTTTGAAATACGTTAAGTAGGCGGGGGTTCGTATTTAAAGTGTACAGTATGGGCGTGCTTAGCTGCGTAAATACGTGTTTCCCATACGTACGTGAGCGGATCACTGCGGTTACATTGGCAAAAGTTAAGGTAGGGTTTGGAAAGCTTGACAAAATACGTACTTTCAAGGGGTGTGCCTAGGGGAGTGTATAGAATATACACACACGAAAATACGCGAATAAACGTACGGCAAACATAGTTCTGGATCTACCCCAAATTCTGTATTCAGAGGCTTCGACGAGATACCACCCACCATAAATGTGCAGGTAGTATGGTTAGTAAATGTAGCATCCATTCCCATTGATCATAATATTAGAAAAATGAAGTCTAAGAGAATGGAACACACAATTTAGCAAGTTTATACCCACATTTGTATGCAATCAGAGGGTGACAATTATTTAATGTGTTCAAGTATGGGTCTGACATAATCAAAGATCAGTGTTCTGGTATTCTCTCAGAGACACTATAAGAGTTGCCTGTGAAATTGCTCATAGAAAATACATTTAAATCCTTTTTTTCAATGGTTGATTTTTGGAAAGTAATAAAAAGGCTATACTAATACTTCTGACTTCATCACCCATTTCATTTAAAACCATTTCCAATTTGTCATCACTGCCGCCAAGGTGTCTTGCTCTCAAAAACTGAGACCATGGTAACCGCATATCAATGAAGGTAGTTGGAAACTGGAAACGTGTTAAATGTTGATGCCATCTGCACACTGAACGTAAAGATTTACATACAATTTTTGGGGAAGTTAATACTCAGGATGCCTGGGGATCCATTATCGAAATCCCGCTGTATTCATGCATCTGATCTGATCTAGTACACCACTCTGTGGCGCACCAAGGGGGCTTTACTGGTTGCACAGAAACCCACCTCCCCTCAAGGAACATTATTTTTTTTAAAAAGTAGAAAAACACCCCAAAACCTGAATAGGTACCGTGGCTGCCGGTAAAAAAGGGGCTTTGCTGGCATTCCGGATGGATTGACATTGAAAAGGGGGCCTTTGCCTGCCACAAATGAAATGTACTATGTTCATACTGCAGGGAACACATCACAGAGTGTGATACACTGCCACACACATTACAAGGTATACTGATCCCATAAAAACTGAGCATGTTCCCCAAATCTTACTGTTACAAACATTTTACATGAACTTACAGTGGTGTGTAAAGGGTGCATATAATAATCATTGTCACACACAAAATAACAACTTATCTTAGTCATGCAAACAGGTACAAATAGGTTTTGTTTTGCCTTCACTTTCCTGTGTTCTTTCTTCCTAATCATATTTCTATACTGATTAAGAAAGTTACATTTTTGTGTTAAACTGGAGTGTTAATGAGTTCTGTATTTTTATTTATTTTTGTTATCCCCTGTGCTAAGCTTGTTATATTATAATATTAGTCAGGAGGATTCTGGGAATTACCTGATCAGAATTGTATAGGCAATGGAGATGGCATATGCCTATATACAAAACTACATTGGTGCAAGTAGAAGTACTTGACATTATTAGCAAGTCTGTATGATAAGTACTGTGCAGTTTAGACTGGTGCTGTATCATCTCCAAACTTTAATATAACCTATATGTTATACATGTGGGCTATATTAAGGC
Organism: Limnodynastes dumerilii; assembly: GCA_011038615.1. NCBI lineage: Eukaryota > Metazoa > Chordata > Amphibia > Anura > Limnodynastidae > Limnodynastes > Limnodynastes dumerilii. The sequence continues at coordinate 574,242 of WWET01000143.1, read as the reverse complement.
TCTGGAGATGGCACATATAGTACTATAAAATATGTGGCGTAAATTAGGGGTCTTGTAGTGATAGACTATTTAAAGTACATATGGGGTATATAAAAGGTATGTGAAAGGCATAGTATATGGTGCATAATGACATACTATATAGTAATAGTGTGTCATACCTGAGACCTAGACACTGCCTTAAGTTTTCAGACTTGTGCTAACATAAAATGGTAGCATTTCAGAAGTCTATATAGGTACATAGCCTAAATTGTTCTGCAACCTTTGTGTTTGTTACATTTATTACTTATTACATTATCTACCTATTTCAATAAAGTCACACAATGACGCATTGCTGTATTGTTATGGTAGTTATTCAAAGTCTAATGGAGATGTAAGGCACTATAGTTTATTCTGACACATGCAATCTGAGGTACATTATAGAAAGAAATATTTTGCAGCACACTGAGAATGGAGAAAAATTACCTGTGATTGGTTTAACATTTGATTAATATGCTGCAAAAAGTAGTAATTTTCCCATGAGATTTTATGGAAATACATATTTATTCCAGGCTGTTTCATTCAAAGCCAGTAAAATTCCCTCTATATTTAAAATAAATTCTCAGCAGCCTTTTAGTGAGATTCAGTGCAGCAGTTGTTGTATGAAGCCAGGGCAGAAGGAGATTTGCGGGTGGCTATCCAGTGGATGATCAGACAACATGTAATATAATTAGAAAACTAGACTGAGCATGGATGTGTAATGGACTTATGGGGAAGAAATGGCAGAAATGTAGAGTAAATGGTTTTCCTTGTCTTTCAGTTTTTTTACTCCATTCTGGCATATAGTAAAACAAAAGTGCTTGAGAAATAATTGCTTTCTCTTGCACTCGGATCAGCTTCTTCATAACCTGCTGTTCCCATTGTTCTGGATTGGAACCGCAGGTTTTGAAAGTCAAAAACTGAAAAGAACCTTACTTACTCTTCAAAAGGATCGCCATCACAGAGAGGCAATTCTATTGCTAAAGATACGACTTACCATTTTCTGTCGATCCAGCGAAGGGCAGCCTCTCAAACGTTCCTCTTATGCACATGTGTGAATATTTGTATGCACTGATGAAAAGAAAGCAGCAGAAATCAGATCTATGGAATATAATGTAAAAATGACCCATTTTGGGCTCTTAACAAATGTAGTTTAGCCAATGACTTTGCTTTAATCTACCCTAATGGAAAAACAGACATTGGTTAGAACAGGGATAATTTTATCACAAAATATTTTACATTTTGCCTCCATTTCTGTCTGATCTACAGTTTGAGAGTACAGCTGGGTACAAACTGAAGTTTTTAGTGCTATCCAATATCTTGTCAGATTTGTAGTAACAATTCTAACCCTCTAGTTTCCCGTGGATCGTTTCACAAACTGTTCAAATAAATCTTTGCTGCAATGATATGAACGCTCACAAGGTGGCGCTATGCATAAATATGAATGGGAATCGGAGCGAAGCTCATGTGTCAGTACATACTAAAGGTACGCTAAAATTAGGAGCTCCCAAAAATCAAATGCAATGATCAGATGCTGTTTCTAATGATTCTGCAGCATCGTTGGACAGTGCACACTGATGAGACATCTGCTGAAACTGTTGTTTGTTTGTGTGATCTGCACATTATCAGCAGAAAAATCCTCAGTGTGTACCAGCTTAACAGCAAAAGCTGGTGCAAATCTAGTCTACACCTGGGCAAACCATGTTGAACGACACAAACACAATTATAGCTAAACAGAATTTAGGAATGTTCTCTGTATGCACTAAGAAGAATTGAAAAAGTAATCTGCTCACCTGTTGTTGTTGTTGTTATTATTATCATCTGTTACTCCCAATTTAGGATCTTACATGGAGAAATTCCTAAAGCAATATAAGAATATCAGAGAAACAGACACGCCAGAAGAGTCATACTCACTATATATTATTGATTTGATTTAATACAACAGCATTTAATAACGAAGGACCTGATTCACACTTAAGAATCTTCTTAAAATAAGAATTTACTCCTGGGCAAAACCATGTTGTTTCCGGGGGAGTCAAGTTAATTGTGTTCTTTGCATGCAGGGATATATCTTTGAATTGCTTACTGCACACAGATACTGCTCAGCTTTACTATCACACTGTTATTTAGACTTGGGCTGGGAAACATCACCTCTCAACACTAGTACTGTTTGCAACAGATGAAATATGACTCCCCTGCAATCAACATGGTTTAGCCCAGAAGTGACTTTAAGTTCTTATTTTAAGAAGATTCTTAAGTGTGAATCAGGTCCCAAGACTCTAAAACATGCATAAATTCACTGGGGTTAGATCCAGAGCTACATCCGCCAGTGTCATTACGCTAGCCGCTGATGTAAAAACGCTGTTTTGAATGTACTGTGCATGTGCACAGCAGATGTTATGCCAGGTAACTCTGAACATTTGTAACAGGCTAGTATCTATAGCGTAGCTACCTACGAAGGGGCATGCCAACCATACGATACCTGTAATTACACTTCGGAGGCGGGGTGAGGCATTTAAATCATACAGTATGGGCGTGCTTAGGCAGGTACGTACATGTAGCCCTCACGTACGTCAGTACTTACGCTGCATAAAGTTAAGGTAGAGTTCGGCAAGCGTAAAACGGCCATAGTACGTACGAGCGAGGGGTGTGCCTACGGGAGTGCTTAGTAAACATGCTGCGTCTTGAAACGTAATGAAAATGTAGCTCTGGATCTGGCCCATAGACTATAAATGTTGCCAAGTTACAGTCAATAGAGAAATACTAGGCTTACTGTTTGGATAATGTAGACAGAGGCAGCCCATAAAGCACTGATTTTCCAAGCTATTTCCTAAAGCCACCTAAAATGAGTTTCTTGGTACCAGGGAAGAAAACCCAGCTGTTTGGCTGCTTAGCTCAGCTGTTTGCTTGACTAGACCTCCCTGGTGATGATTTTGGCAGTGTTGTGTTCCAAGCTTAAGCACAAACACATGAACTGAAGGCAATATGAATCCTGTTTACTAAAACATTCAGTTTAACCAGCTGGCTGCCAGTTTGCAAGGGATTTCAGTGCAGGTCATGTTGTAGATATTATCTAGAAAGTAGAAATCCCCATAATAATTTACTTTCTTTGTAATTTACTGAAAGGATAGCTACATTATATGAAAAACAGCAACAGCATTACCAGGGCTGTTTTAAATATAAGGCATGACAAGACATACTTTTTCCTCATTACCTGTTTACTATTCCTATAAAATTGGGGAATGTGATTGCTTGTTAAATTTAAAATCAAAACAAGGGACTATATTCAGAATTCCGTCCGACACCCAACATACGCAAACTCACTGCATAACTTGGATGTCAGGACTGCATTATGCATGCCTGGCCCAGATGTTACACTGTGGATCTCCTTGTGTGCCAAATGCATTTCTGTATGCAAGGAGCACAATGGGGTGTCCCTTCACATCCATATGCCTAATTCCCGAATGGGGGTTGGGGATAGGCATGCTGATGAGCCAGATCTGCGTTACAGAGAAGATAAGGTAAGTTTAAGGGTGCAGAGGGTAATGACTTCCAGACCTCTGTAAATAAGGTACATGTGCAGAGATCTGAATACAGCCTAAGAATATTACTGTATACAGCCTAAGAATATTACTAAATACAGCCTAAGAATATTACTATATACAGCCTAACAATATTACTATATACAGCCTAAGAATATTACTATATACAGCCTTAGAATATTACTGTATACAGACTAAGAATATTACTGTATACAGCCTAAGAATATTACTATATACAGCCTAAGACTATTACTATATAAAGCCTTAGCATATTACTGTATACAGCCTTAGAATATTACTATATACAGCCTAAGAATATTATTATATACAGCCTTAGAATATTACTATATACAGCCTAAAAATTATTACTATATACAGCCTAAGAATATTACTATATACAGCCTAAGAATATTACTGTATACAGCCTAAGAATATTACTATATACAGCCTAAGAATATTACTATATACAGCCTAAGAATATTACTATATACAGCCTAAGACTATTACTATATAAAGCCTTAGAATATTACTATATACAGTCTAAGAATATTACTATATACAGCCTAAGAATATTACTGTATACAGCCTAAGAATATTACTATATATATATAGCCTAAGAATATTACTATATATAGCCTAAGAATATTACTATATACAGCCTAAAAATTATTACTATATGCAGCTTAAGAATATTACTATATACAGCCTTAGAATATTACTATAAAAAAGACAAATGTGGAAAAAAAAATGAGCAAAAAATAAATAAAAATAAAAAAGCCCAATCTTGTGCTGCTTCATAAATCATGCAGCACTAGACATGAATCTTATTTGCATATATCCAAGGGATTAATTACTATTGGTACAGTAAATGCAGCAACTACTGTTAACTCCCCATGTGAGCATAATACTACTTAGGTACTTAGGCTGTTATATTTATAGATTTACTTTACAATATCTGCATTAAGCGGTTTTATGGCATAAAAGAGCAGTCTTTGAATATGGCATCTTTGGTGATTTTAGTTCATAAATATATACCGGTACATCATTTTGAGCAACCAATCCAGACTTATATTTTCAGTGATGGTCTCTTGACGCCATCCCAGCTAATATGTTATATTGCACTGTGTGCTGCTTTTCACTACAACACAATATTTTGTGCATAATGTGAGGCCTTGTTGTGAGGAGATATGTTATGCAGCACTTGATTGATATCAATCAAGATAATTGCTGCAAACTGAGAAAGTAATACTATAGTAATAGAAAAGGGTTGTGGTTATTAGTCGCCCTTTTATGGAGTGAAGGGATTAATCTGTGTATTTGGCAGTCTTGACGACAGATAATATACTGATCTATCATACAGTTCATTAATGTCTTGGCTGGAATTACAGGTAAACGGGCAGTGGTAATGCAGGAAACATGCTCATACATTGCAAATATCAGTAGCAGCTTGTACAGCTTATGGAACAAAATTGTACATTTTCCATTCGTGATCAGGTCTCAGTTCATGTTTTTAAGCTTTTTTCTCTGGTGCTCATTAGTCGTTTATATCCATGGAAAATACAGTATGGGAAGAGTTATAACAGCCAGTCTGAACCACACAGATCCTTTCTATTCTTTTTATAGAGAATAAAATGTATCATACAATTTTAAAAACTCTAGTCTAAATAAAACAGGCAGAGTAAAAATCTAATCATTTTACCTGCTTACTATACCAAATAAAAAAGCTATAAAGCTGTGCCTATCCCTCTGGTATTTCCTGAACCG
>WWET01000143.1:540341-556575 GCA_011038615.1 Limnodynastes dumerilii | reverse complement strand
TTTAGATCATTATATGTGCATTAAAATAAAGAAACAGGAAGAAAGGCACCATTGTTTTTTGCTGAAATAAGATGCATGAATGTGATATAATTAAAAATTGTCATGCCTGTTCTGGGATTTACAGTTTAGCCCCAGGTGAGCTAATGTTAGACATATTTCTAATGCGCAGCGAAGCAGTACTTGCCATGGTTTCGTTTTCTTAATGGAAAAGACAATTTCTTGAGACAGAAAAACCTATCAGATCGCATTCGGAGCCATCCTCTGCAGCGCTTTAATATTCACGGCCCCTTGGGCTGCAGCACTTTGGGTGAGGGAAATGTGACTTCTACTTAATAGAACTTCTCCTTCTGTGTATGTATATGTGTTGTGTATAAAGCCTGGGATTTGCATAATTCTGCATGAACGTTACAGTATCTGGTTATTCACGCTTCCATAACTAATGTTTGAATTTAGCGGAATAATCCTAAATTAGTAGAAATTGTAGAGATTATTATGTAGTAAAAAAATTGAAAATATAAAAAATAAATAAAACAGTGCTTAATCGTATTATGTACTAGAAACAAACATTACTACACCAGGCTATGTGAAAAAAGCCTAGCATGCATATTAGTAGTAAATCTACTGATAAGGTTGGAGGACAATTATACCACAACAAGGGGCTGCTTTAAAGTTAGAAGCAACAAGAAAATCAGACACAAGTCTGCTCTTGATCAAACCACGTTGCAATGTTCTCAACAGTGTCATGCTCCAGAGTTCTTTATCTATATTGCTCTTCTGTTATATCTTATTGGTCATGTGATATTCCTGAAACCATTGGGGGTTCTCTGTGCTGCCCTGATTTGAATGCTCTGCGCTGGGCAATGCCTTATGTTATGTAGGAAGCCTCCTAGCGCTTGTGTACATTGCAGCTCACTAACAGTATTATTCTTTCTTTTCTTTTTTAAAGTTAAACTGCCTCTGTAATGAAGAAAGATCCGATCCTTCATGCAGGCGCTGAATATCCACTTACAAATCACAAATCTGTCACAGGCTAGACATAAGATTGAAGAAGCAATATGGTTTGAGATGAAGTTTAATGGGTCTAGAGCTTATGGTCAACTGAGAAAAGAAAGCAGTCATTTTTGTAAATAACCATGGTCACATTTCTATCGAGTCTGGAAAATATTGAACAAATCCAGAGTATTAACCATGTGTCAAACTGCTACATCTCCAATGTATAGCTGCCAATAATTCATCGCACTACATACTGATATAATTCACGTTACCAAGCAGTGTAAGACACAAGTGGTGAAAGAGACATCTTCCGTAATCTCCAGTCTGGACTGTAAGGTGTTGTACAATGTGATTACAGCATGAGTGGGGCATTTATTTTGGTTGGAAGTGAAAACTGCACAGGTATATTGTTATTACTGTGGTATGTTCACAAGCTGAAAGTAATAAAATAGATTTGTGCTTTTGTTTCTAAGGAGAAATATAATGTTTCAATAAAGAAGAAATAAGCATTAAGTAGGTTTGTCTGCAATATTGGACTAGATCCAGAGAATGAAGATAAAAGGTGTAAAGTTACACCTTGGCAAAACCATGGTGAATTTTTAGAGGGAGTCAAATATATTTTATTGCACATAGATACTGACCAGCTTTACTTTTAAACTTATATTTAGAAATATATATTACCCATCACCTCCTAACTGTAATACTGTTTGCAGGAGCAGAAATTGCAGTTCAGCATGCTTTTCCCCATGTCTAACTGTCCACCTGATTTCCTCTTATTGTCAAACTCTGGATTCAGCCAATAATCACAAATGAAACAGACAAACATGTACGATGAGAGTGCAAACAGGCATACCCAGTATTTTCCGCCATGTTAGTCCTACATGCAAAGGTCTCAGCATTGGCTAGCTGGGTCCCCATCCAACACACCTTATTAAAGCAATTTTACAAATCACTGTCATTTTACTGCTCGTTTAACTCTCAGATTGTGATTACATACAGTAGGATTGAGGGGACGGGGTGACTGTGTCATTTATAGCCTGGTCTGCTGGTTTTAATGACATTGCTTTCTCATGCACATATATGGTTATTGCACGCTTTATATGCATACTATTTTGCATTATGTAATTGAGTTGTAAATGTCTCCCTTATTACATTTTATCATGTATGTTGTATTAATTTATGTATATATTAGTAATGATGGCGCCAAAACATTATTGAAGTTGTTTTGGAAATGTACATTTGTAACTGATGTAAAGATGCCATTGATTTAGTTAAGACAGACTTTAGGGACATATTTACTAAGCTGTGGGTTTGGAAAAATGGAGATGTTGCTCATGACAACCAATCAGATTCTAGCTCTCGCTTTTCTATTACATACTAGAGAATGTCAGCTAGAATCTGATTGGTTGCTATGGGCAACATCTCCACTTTTACAATCCCGCAGTTTAGTAAATCTGGCCCTTAGTCTCAGTTCATCTGTGCTGTTAGCTTTTTAATTGGGTACTGCCAATAAGGCAAAATCTGCTTAGTATTATTCAGTCATCCAACTTCCTAAAACCATCTAGTTCTATGGGGTAGGCGTTTGCAGTCATAACCTGCCCTCTAGTGACATATGTGGAAGAAAAAAACACCAGCCATAAAGACAAAACATCTTCTTACTAATTTATAAAAGCACAGAACACATGATACATGACTTGTGATGGATCATTAATGATGGTATTAGAGGCATATTGCTAAATATGCCAAGGAAGTCATAAAGTACAACTTTTTTGGTACTATCAATAAAGCAATAAAAAACTTGGGAGGATAAATTGATACTTTTATAGCTATTTATGTTATTGAGGTATATTTTTCAAATGGAGAGACTCCCTTCTCTGACACCCATAATGGCTTCTCTTAATTCATCACAGAGTTATCCACTAGAATTTTAGAAGGTTTGGTATATTTTGCTTGTTTTTTAAAAAAAACCTTTTATACATTATACATTTTCCATAGTCCCCAGTTCTCACTTCCCACTACTGAAATGCTTTTAAAAATTAAATAAATACAAACGTATAGAAGTGAATATTCTGGTTATAGTTTTTTTTTTTTTTTTTAAACCCTTTTTATTTTATATGTTTACCTTCAATGTTCCTTTATGCAAGGAAATATAGGAATCCTAAATTAGGAGCATACATATACAGAGGAATCAGACTGACTCGGGACTGGCTTATGTTTTGTGACAAGCACATAGAATTGGTATGCAGAGAGAGAGAGACAATACCAATACCATAAATTGGCTAGAAAAGAAAACCCACTTACAAACTCAAGTGTGTTGTGAGTGTCATGTCTCCAGGCCTGGATTGAGGGCCATGTGGGCCTGGAGCTTAAAATTATCAAGGGCCCACACTATATAGTATGCTTTGGAGGAGGATGTCAGTTCTTGACATTCATCCTTATGCACTGCAGTGTGTAAGGGCCCATTTTCAGATGGAGGCCTGGGGCTGTAGTCCCATTAGCCCCATTGTTAATCTGGCCCTGCATGTCTCTAACATATGATTATACGTTATGGGCCCAATTCAATTAGCTTTGCACATCACGTTATTTGTGGTGCAAAGCTAATCCAGAGGATTTATTTTGTGGATTTTTATGCGCACCTCTATAGGGTATATATTTTGCCTATAGTAATAGACAGGAAAAAGTGCACCATGAGTGTCAGATTGCATCGGGCCCTATATGTCACTTTACAAGCAAAGGAAAGCAGTTTCAGGATTATGCCTATCATAAGTATATGTCGTTTGATGACCTTTTTCAGAGATCTGTTGATTTCAATGGCTTATGTTGATGCCCAATATTATCATGCCTTCAGTTAGGTGTAATGTAATAAATACGGTAAGTGGGGGCACCAGGGCTTAGCGACACACTGTAAGAGAATCTAGTGGTGGAGGGTCAAGAGTGAAGGAAGATTTATTTATTGTATTATATTTTTGTTTCTTTATAATGCAAATGGGGGGGGGGGGTTGAACATGTTNNGGGGGGGGGTGGTCTTTTCTGAACACTGTTTTCTTGTCACATCCATAAAAATATTATTTTCTGGGGGTCTCTAGTAAAGAACATGAACTGCAGACTGACTACACAGAATGAAATTATGGTTTTACATAACAGGCTTTTTATATCATTGATACTATTATTTATTTAACAGGTTTTTATATAGCGCTATCAGATTCATTAGCGCTTTACAGAAAATGTTTAACATTAGTCCCTGACCCATTGGACCTACATATTACGCTCACTAACACATACACACACAGACTAGGGTTCATTTATTCAGAAGCCAATTAACCTGCCAGCAGGTTTTTGGAGTGTGGGAGGAAACTGAAGCACCCAGAGGAAACCCCATACAGGGGAGAACATACAGACTAAGGCTAAGGCCTAGTCCAGGAATCAAACTAATTACATCAGTGCTGTGAGGCACATGTGCTACTCACTAAGCCACTGTGTTGCCTCATTAACATTAACATGTCATTTTTGTGTTTGTCCTTAGTTTACAAAATTTATTGTGATATTTCTAAGGTCAATTCTAATTTACAGTTTAAAGTTGTAGCAGATCAGTATTTGTGCTCTATAAGCAAAAGCTAAGTAATATGGATCAGTCCCATATGCTGTAACAATTATAGTAAAATAAAAAAACTAAAGAGGATTTATTTGCAAATCTGTTCCTCATTGGTGTTATTATCATTGTATTTAATTTAACTTTTAACCTGTTAGATATTTATAACATGAAGTTTTCTTGTATGAAAACTAGTAGAAAAGGGAGAATGCTTTTTAATCTGAATTCCACAGAGAGGACTGCAGGACCTAGTGAAGGATTTTTCAAGTAGATAAGGTGACTGTCTACCATGGCATGACCAGAGGTTGCTAGGAGTCCTGGTATAACATTCCCATACACCTTTGCTGCTAGTGTTACTTCTTTCTTTGTGGCACAATGTATGAAAGAAAGGGCACACTAACCTGAGATTTCTGAGCTTTCTTTATTCCCTAGCTGTAACACAAAACTACACCTATTGAAAAAAAAGCGTTGCTGAGATCTAAGCCATTTTTTATTTTATTTCAGTGCTCATTTGAAAAGAACACTTATACAGGGCTGTTATAAATGATGTGTTAGTGCCCCCTCCGGCCAGTGCAGGAGACAGGACATTCATCCCACGACACGAGTTTCACGTTGCAGTAGATGTTCTGCAGGAACAATTGATATTTTTACATTTGTGTACAGGAGCAGTAGTGGCAATCATAAGCCAAGCATTTTGTAACATAAAGTGCACTTTAGAAAATGAACAGAAAGTTTAAATAATGGCAAATAATCCCCCTAAACAGTGAAATAATAGCAAAGTCATTTGCCGTCAAAACATTTGTTGTCCATTGTTGAATGGTACGACAGGAAATTGAGCTATCTGAGCTAATAAAGGATAAGTACTAGCTTCTTAATAGTTATGCATTTACCAGCAAAATAAGATTTGAAAGTGCTCCCTGTCGACATTTCTTCATGGTGTACAGCATTATTGCAGTCTATAATAGATGTCATTTAAAACAGTTTTAAGCAAAGGAAAACAAAAATATATCATTTGCATAAGGCCTGGCCAACCTGTGTCTCTCCAGACGTTGTAAATAAAGCCTAATATATTTAAAAAACTGCAGACAAACGGCATTTTGTGTCCTGTACCATGTATTATTGTGTTACCCCTGCTTACACAATATATACAGTATGCATCCTAACTTCCATACGGACAAGTGGAGGCCACTCCCCTTACTCATACAGAATTACAATAGCCAGACCCTACCTTAATATTTCCACACTGTTCCCATGGTGCTGAAATCTGGATTGTACATATGGGCTATAAGAAGCTCTTTCTATACAATTAGTATAGCTCCCCCTCCCACATAGCAGAGGTGATTCTACTTCCTGCTCTCTACCACTCCGCCAGAGGAATATTTACCAGGATATAATTCTGGATCCAGAGTCCTGGTAATGCTGCGCTTAAGCCTGAGCTACTTAAAAGGGGGACCCTAGGGATGTAAAACGCCCTCTTGCGGTAAGTATAAATCCAGTCCTGTGTGAGGTAGCGTGAGTGGACTGGTGTGCAGTATATATTTTCCTTGGAGCACATGTGGTTTTGGTAATCTATAAAATTCTTGAGTACCTATTGTTTAATATATTGAGGTGTACCTTCAAATCTGCTTAGAATTAGTACTTAGTATGAGTATTTCTTTTTTCTAATCTGTAATATTAAACGAGGTTGTAAATGTTTTTCTTTTATGTGTACAAACACTCTGTTTGTACATCAATACAACTAGCCATCCTCTAGCAACTAGCCACTCGTCATCTAGTCATCTACTAACAACAAACCACACACTGTCAACTAGCAACCCACTATCAGCTAGTCACCCGCTATATGTGCTTTTTATATTGTCATCTACCACAAATGGTTACTTCTTTACTGTACATGTAACTAATTAAGTTAAATTCATTTTCTCTCTCTCTTTCTCTCTCTCCCTCTTTTCTCTCCATTTTTTATGCATATATTTTGCCATACAAGTGGTAGCTATATACATATTCCCAGTACATATACAGGTTTCTATTTGATACACGGAATGAAACAATCATTTCTGTTTCTTCAAGCAATATTTTAAAATAAATAAATAACATAAAATAAACATTTCCATTAGCATAGATTAATTGACTAGGGATTCGTAATGAGTTCTACATTTGAGAAGGCATATAGCAATAATGCATTCCTCTGACTTTCTGCTAATTAAATCATATCTGATTGGTAGAATTTCAGTGGGTGTCTATGCTGTGCCAAGCTCCCTTTTCTCTTTGAAAGATCTGATGAGAGCGGTTTTGTTTTCACAGCTAATAGCTCCCCTGCTGCACTATCGGCATCTGCCTCAGTTTGCAAGAGTTTTATACACTTAACCCAGTGTAGTGGATGCATTGCCTCTGAGAATTACCATTAGTGAATGTTGCATATTTATAAAATATAGTCAGAGAGACATTTTTCTCAATCTTTAATATAGTGGAAAAGGTGCTAGTGTGCAGCATGACAGCAGTTAATATCTGGTGGTCTGATATATATCTAATATATAAATAATTCGATTTTTTTTCTAGCTATAGTGTCCTTTCTCACAAAAGAACACATCATCATATATATATAAGCTGTGCATAGCTGGTCCTCAATATTCCTACATACAAAATAACATTAATTTGCATCCCTTGCATTGCAACAATTTATCTTAATGCAATTGAATCCATTTTTTGTACCTAACTAATAAGGCCTCTGAGTCAGCCCAGCGCAGGCTGGAACATAGTTCCATAATGGATGGTTACACCTGATTTAGATTTTTGTAGTGTAGAATTTGCTGTTCAATTTATTGGTGATCATGTTATTTTACATCTTCCTTTTCTACATGTTAAATATTTATCTCTGTCTTTTTAATCTGTGTTGCAGGTGTACAAGAAAAGAAAGATGTGAGCGATCTCATGAAGCCAGAAGATTTGCATCAGAGATGAAGCAGTGTGTCAGACTGACTGTCCATCCTAACAATATATCTGTTTCTCAGTACAATGTGCTGGTAAGAACCTCCTTAACGTATAGAACTGCAACCTTTACTATTGAACATTACCAAAAGACTGCTATTTAAAGTCTATATATGTCATAGCATTCCAAGCAACTACTGATATGTCTGTCTTTCTGCCTGTCTGTCTTTCTGTCTATCTATCTATCTATCTATCTATCTATCTATCTATCTATCTATCTATCTGTCTGTCTGTCTGTCTGTCTGTCTGTCTATCTCATGTCTGTCTGTCTATCTCATGTCTGTCTGTCTATCTATCCACATATTAGCTATTTTTTGTATTCTTTCTCTTTCCGCTATTCTCATATTCCAATAACCTGAACAAAATGAATTATTAAACATTTAATATATCTCAATACTAACTATTTTATTCAACCCAGTTAATTGCAACGGAGAGAAAGATTTGCTGATTTGCTAGTTGGGAAGGGCAGTTTCAAGTATAATAAGTGCAATTTGCTGAAAGATTTGTGTAATAGCTAAACAATTGCTTCCAAATTGAATGTATAGGAAGAGAGACCTATTTATCTTGGGTACTAAGGCCACTGCAGAGACTAGAAATTGAGGTAAACCTCATGGGGTTAAAGCCATTCAAGTCATTGAAAGCAGAGTAGAAATCACCTATCACATTGCATACACACCACATCAATTCATTACTGCTGGAAAGGCTGAAATGCACTTGTATCTAACAAACAACCCTTACAAGCTGCTAAACCTGACTATTTACCCTTATATTTTTATATATATTTTCTATTTCCTAAATAATGATCAGTGTCTGCATAGCTGTAACTGTAATAACATGTCCTTATATTATTATATATAAACAGTAGTCAGAAGTATGGAACCATGCACCTTGCAAAATCTTATTAACATCCTACAACACGATCTGAAGAAAAGAATAGAAAAACAACATTTCTGTGATATGGGGAGGATAAAATAATGTGCTTTGCATCATATTATGGAATAAAAACATTTTTTATATAACAATGAAGTAAACACAAAACACAATTTATACTATGTATACAGTTATAGCACCAGAGGTCAGGCAGTCCCCCTGTTACTCCCCTCTCTCATGTGAAGTTTAAGTGATTTACACTGCCATAAAGCAGCCTTAAGTCACATGTGCGGATCAGTGGTCCATCCGACCCCAATCCACCTGTAAGCCCTTAAATCCACCCTATCTGCAAAATTGAAATGGCCCCGCCCCCACGGTGGGGGGAGGGGAAGCACAGCCCTACTGGATGGATCTCCATGCTTATGCAGCAAAGTTCTGTATGTATGGAGATCCATCACGTAACATCTGGCTTGTGCATTGCCATCCTGACAGCCGAATTCCGGATCTTGCACGCAGATTTCAGCTGTAGTTAGTAAATGTGGATCTGGCCCTCAGTCATAGTAGCATATTATATAGCCCCACATACTGTGCAAATATCCCAAATCATACGTACACATGTAAATGATTGACAGAGCTTCTGTACAGATAGGATATTTAAAATAAAACTCATCTTGATGCTTGTTTATATAGTTATTGGGTTTGTGTTCTTTCATAGTATCACATTTCTATTTGTACCAGTTAAAGAAAAGAATTGCACATGTATATGTGAGACCAGCAGTGCATTATACATAGGCCTACTTACATTATGTAACCATGTGTGATGTTGTAAAGACTTTTACTGAACAACTACATTAACAAGAAACCATCTCTGAGTATTATTTAGACTTTGTTTGCTAAGTATTACCCTTCCATCTGATATTTCTGCATGCCACAAAACTCCAGAAAAGTCCATTCAACTAAATATAATAGCTCCACTTAATGATAACCGACCTTTCTGCCTTTAGCAATTGTGTTTTTCACCAATCTACAGTTTTAAAAAGAGTAATTGATTTTCTTTTGCAAAGATGCACTTGATTGCAGTGTTCTAGGGTAATTATTTGCAGCAGAATTATTTTAAAGATTTACAAGATCTATTTTGAATGGATCTTCTGCTCAGAGCAGCGTAGAATAACAATACTATTTCAGCATAATGTGCTCATCCTTGAAATCGTCAATTTCTTTGAGCATCTCATCTTTTCTTGGTCTGAGCGGCCCAATTGTATCTACATTGCGTGAAACATCAGCTTTTTGCAAATAATATTATTGTGCCTGTTGTATTCTCTTGCAGAACAAAATACATTCAATATTGAGCGATATTGAACAAACTCTGTAGTTAAACAGAAACATTGTCAAGGCATTTTAATTGTGCTATTTTCAAACTCCCCTTCTTGGTTTTGGTTTTTTTTCTCCTAAAGTAGGCTGCGTTTTTAAGATTCACTGACATATTTTTTGTCTAATAATAAAGGTTCCAGGAAGAAAATATATGCAATCTAACTTGGCTCCCACACGGGCAAGAGTATACAAATAAAGTTCCGTTCAAATGGAGAGAATATGTGTACAATATTAGGCTCCAATTTGGATATATCTGCTCTCCAGCTTGTGTCCTGCAACAGGTTTCGTGCCGCCCAGGCACTTTCTCAAGCAGTGTTGGGTATTTATCCATCACAAGTTATTTCAATTTTTGAAAATGTAATT
Source organism: Limnodynastes dumerilii (assembly GCA_011038615.1). Taxonomy (NCBI): domain Eukaryota; kingdom Metazoa; phylum Chordata; class Amphibia; order Anura; family Limnodynastidae; genus Limnodynastes; species Limnodynastes dumerilii. Next base: position 546,404 of record WWET01000143.1, on the reverse strand, counting down.
ATTTATCTGAGCCACTGCGGTGTCACAGTTTTTCTGTTAGTTTGTTTTTCAGCAGGTTAGGTGATGCAGTTTACAGCTGCGTCGCTTCGGATAGTGATACTGCTGACACTCCCCTCTTGTTTAATATATAAATAAAAGCAAAACAAGGGGTGTTCCATAGTGCAGTACTTTCAAATCTTTAATAGAGGTTAACACACATTCTCCATGTAATCGGTGTTAACCTCTATGAAAGATATTAAAGTACTTCATTATAGAGCGCCCCTTGTTTTGCTTTTATGTGTAGATTGGAACAGTGGGAACGGACAAAGATCAGTCTTGAGTCAAAAGAGCTGCCTTTGAAAGGAAAACCTAGTGCTGCGTGAATGTAAATAAGCACAGTGTTGTTTCCACTTGTTCTGAGTCTGGACTTTAAGATGGACATTACTCTGCTATTTTTTGATCGCAACTTTTTTTATCTGGTGTAATTGATTGCTTAGATATGGTGCAGGTGGGCAGAAACCAACAGATCATCTGTGAGCAAATGCCATTGAAATTGGCTAAGACAAAGGAGGTAGATGATTTGAGATCATTTTAAATGGTAAATGCCAAGTTTTCAATGTTCTCAATTTAAATAAAAGATTGATGTGATTTTGAGCATGGCACGGTTGTGGACACCAGATGTACCGAAACAAATGTATCATGCACAACAACACTCCTGAGGACCTTATGTGCAGCAAAAATCAAAAACTGTCACATTAATGAAAGGGAGAGACATGAATGATGCTGGGTAACACATGGCGTACTGTGAGTCTGCTAACAGCTGAGAGCATTATAGCTGAGGTGCAAGAGGTATATCAAAGTATATCTCATCGATAAGGTTGTGTTCTATAACACAGGGGCAGTAAAGCACAGCTTTTTTTACACTGCATGTGTAAGCTTAAAAAAGTGTTTACAGAGTGCCTGACCTACTTGTGAGCACATGCATGTGCTGTCTGCTCATGAAAAGGCCTTTTCCACTATATTTAAATAATTGTGTGCAGATCAGAAATCAGGGGTCTATATGCTACCTTAAGAAACTCTGCATCAGCTCAGGGATGATGTAACTGACTGATGGAAGAGATTTTTTTTTCAATAAAGCCCCTAAACCCCATGAAACAAGTTTTAAAACAGCTAGCTCTCAATTTAAATACATATTTCTAAAACATATACAGTGGTGGCCCAAATTGCAGACATTTTTCTGAAATTTGAATGTTTTTCAACTTTGAATGCTTATAAAAACTGTTTCACTTCACGCAGTGCAATGATTCATATATCAAATGAAAGGAAATTTAATGCTGAATTCAACACAATAAACAGAGGTCAAATATTTGCATTACAAGGGAAGTTATGCTACTTTCATTGAGACAAAGAAGCACAGATGCGTGAGATTCAAGAAGCACAATTGTAGTATCAGCTACTACCAGCAATTCGGAATTGGAATCGTCATTCTGAGGACCAATCAGCTGTCGAATTTGCGTCACGGATAGATGGATGTCATCTGCGGCCATAAGAAGCGAACTGAGTTCAACTGGTGTTTTTGTCAGTGCAAGAACGGTACGGAGAAGACTAACGGAGGTTGGCCTAAAAGGTAGGATTCCCTGAAAAAAAATTTGTTAATAAAAAGCAGCATCAGAAACGAATACAGTGGGCAAAAGGACACATTGCATGGGCAGAAGGTCAGTGGAAACAAGTGATATGGAGTGACGAAACTAAGATATCGATATTTGGTAGTGATGGAAGAAAATATGTGAGACGTCGCATCAGGGAAGTGGTACATCCAGATTGCATTCAACGACAACAAAGAATCCTACCGTGTGTTATGATCTGGACATGTATGACAGCAGATGCTGTAGGCCGCCTTCATGTCATAGATGGCACACTGAACAGCAGAAAGTACATTGACACCATCCTACAACGAAAACTTCTACCTTCTGTCAGGGATCTTTTTCCAGATAATGCCCCATTTTTTTTCCGGTAGGATTCAGCTCCCTGCCACACTGCACGGATATGCAAACAGTGGTTCATGGAGAATGACATACGGGTGCTGGGATGGCCACGAAACAGCCCAGGCCTAGACCCCATAGAACATTTGTGGTTCTGTTTGATAAAACTGCTACATCTGAGGCGTCCATCCAATAAAAGGGAACTAATTGAGGCTATAAATTGTCTCATGGCACCACATAATAAAGAAGGAAGAGCTCCAAACATTAGTTGGCTCAATGCCACGTCGCTGTGCTGCTGTCTTGAAAAATATAGGATACCCAACGAAATACTGATAGGACAGTAACATCATAAGTACACAGGGATTTTCACCCTAAGTGTAGTTTTCACTGCATAACTTCCATTGAAATGCAAATATTTGACCTCTGTTTATTGTGTTGAATTCAGCATTAAATTCCCTTTCATTTGATATATGAATCATTGCATGGAATGAAGTGAAACAGTTTTTATAAGCATTTGAAGTTGAAAAACATTCAAATTTCAAAAAGTGTCTGCAATTTTGGCCACCACTGTAATATATGACCCAACATTGGGACTCTCATTGTTAGAGTTAGGACCACCATATGCAGAAAGGTGATGTAACTGGAGGCTTATCATATTTGGAAATATGTGTAACGAACATTTCTATGTTTTAAAACACACTGCATTACACTACAGTATACAGTTTTTTTTTATTATTTTTGCAATTAGCAGCACATTACAAGCCAATTTATATTACTTTAAACAAGAAAAAGCTACTTAAAGCATGTCGTTTGTGTAGACTGCTAAATTAAAACTCTCAACCCATTTGCCTAATGTGTTTGCATGTTTAAAATACATACTTATTCCCTGTAGTCCCTATCCTGAGTTCCTACTTGCAGAAAACTGGATTATTTTCACTTGGTTGTCTGAGCATCTGCCATACAAAAACTCTGGATCAGGTCCTTAGTGTGGTTCCTGACTTAATGTAGAAACTTCACCAGTCACCAGATTGTGCATCAGGAAGGACACAATAATGAAGAAGCTATACAGTTTATATCAGGGCTCATGAGAAGGTATACGGGTGATTTAATTTAACACTGATTTAATTAAAAAGCAATATATCTCCATTCACTTCTGTTATTTCTAAATTTTCATACCGCCACTTCTAAATGTCCCTACCGCCATTTCTTAATTTCCAATTTGATTACTGGTTTATATAAATAGTAAGGAATTCATACACCAAATGTCTATATTATCAAATATATTTAATTGTCATTTATTAATAAATAATCTGAGCATAACATAGTTGACATTAATGATTTATGCACACACTGGTTTGTGACATAAAACACACATATTTGTATTAACAACAACAAAAATATTGAAAACTTTTATTTTATTTTATTTTACTTTTATTTAGGGATCTGATTATATTATAATAAAAATCTAAGGAATGCATATGATCAGCATTTACTACAAGATTCCAATAATGTGAAACAGTTATAGCAGCATTACTTGTAAATCTAGGTGTTTAATATGTTTTTTTTTATAATTGTTTCATCTAAAATGCTGAAACTGTTAATTGAATTATATTTTATGCATTACAGCTGGTTTTGGAAGCTTACAATGTTCCCGAACTGTCTGCCGGTGTTAACTGCACTTTTGAAGACCTTTCAGAGATGGATGGTCTTGTGGTTGGAAACCAGATCCGATGCATTTCGCCAGCAGAAAAAGAAGTGCCACGCATCTTTACAGAAAATGGTAAGACTGAATAGTTTCTTTTCAGTACCGAAAAAACACCCCCTCAAAACTGGCCTCAATCATTAATGATCAGGTCGCAATGGACAACTTGGCCAAAGGTGTAGGAGGGATAATGGTATACCAATGACCAGGAAATTTCATCCATAATCTTATCAATGCTAAAAGCAAACTTTAAGCTGCATTAATTTTTGTCCCAACCAGTATGCAATTAATGAAATAAAACTGGGGGTTAATGGGGTTTGACCCAAATGAGCCTGCAGTGAAATAGCTATGGAGAATAGTTGATAAGTAAAGGTACTGAAATAACAACTGTAGCTGCTGGTGTGAAAGGGGAGAAGCTATTGGAAGGTCGCAACATTATCAGCCATCAATAGCAAAGCAACCATTTCTGTTTGATATGTCTGTTCCAGTGCATGGCTCCTTCATTTAGAAATATAGTCCATCCTTTTTTCCCCACTTGCTTTTAATGTAGTGAGAGAAGTAATGAAACATATTTAATTAATTGCAATTATAAACAGAAAATTTGGAAAAATGGAGACAAGTATAGATCCAGGATTTTTTTCATGACTGTGCCTTAGAATACGCACGTACACCCAGCGTACAAGAAAGACATGGTAGGTGGGGGAAGGTATTTAAATTGTACAGTAAGGGCTTGACTAATAATTATTTGCATTTCCCTAAAAGTAAATATGATTTAAAAGGATATTAAATGTAACTGGTGCATATTTATAGTAGAAGCGGGTTACATACATGCACACAGTACACGTAAAAGTTGTTACAACAGTGTGTATTTTATGTGTTAGCTTATCACCTGACCATATATCACACACATTACTTCTTGTTTTTCTGACACCCTATGGGTGAGAATTTTTTATTACTTGCTGTTTGTTTTTGCAGTTGTCATTTCACCAGCACTGATGATTAATTGCTTAATATACTATATTATACTGCATGTTAACATATTCATTTTATGAGCATACTGGTAAATTACTGATATCGGGCCAGATCCTCACATATGTACGCTAGCGATTTTATGCTAGCCGCTGACGTAAAATGAATGATTTGTATGTACCTCGCATGCCGCAGCAGATGTTACGTCACCTAATGCTGAACGTACGTACCATCAGCATAACTATGAACTATGTAGGCGGAGGAAGGCACTTAAATTGGACAGTATGGGCCGGGTTAGGCCATAACGTACGTAAATCCATTACGTATGTCAGTAGTTATGCTTTGAAAAGTTAAAGTAGGCTTTGGGAAGTGGAAAACGACATAAGTACGTATGAGCGAGGGGAGAAAATACGATAGCGTAAATATGCTACGCGATGACATGTAACAAGCACTTAGGTCTGGATCTACCCCATTGACTGCATATCTGTTTAAAACATTCTATGGAAAGACTTTTGAAACAATCTTTATAACTGATACAAGTTAAATTACTTGATAGATACAACCTTCTACAACCTGAATTGTCAAACAGAAACAAAGGGTGATCAAAGGAAATGGAATAAAAAACCTTCTACAGTAATAGATGGGCTTTCATGGCACTGGACCAGATCCAGATTTACAAAAGGGGGCATTTTCAATATCAGAAAACACTCGCAAGAGCTGCAATACCAGGACAGATCTGAATCATTAGAATTCAGAGTTCCGTCCTGAAACCTTTTCTGACAGAGGGGCGAGAGGGGAAAAAAACTACAAAGTAAAGGTAAGGTCCTTGGATTGTATGAGTGGCCACCCCTCACCCAGCAATCCAGCGGAAATATGGCTTTATAAGTCTGAATTCTTCCTACTCATGCGATCATAATACAAACAGATCTGAGGAAAGAAAAATATCTTGTAAAAATGTGCACTCTTTCATAAAAGAATCATTTGTTTATGTCCTACTTTATTTTTTTCATCAATTACTACAATACTTTTAGTTTGTATGTTGTTAGATTTGGACTGTACACACAATGGACCTGATTCACACTTAAGAATGCGATAGGTTCCTAAATATACGTAACTAATAGCAATGAAACTCCCTCGGCACGCCCCCGGTTTTCAGGTTCTTATGTGACTTACGAGCGCCATAGGGCACCCTCAACTGTAGGTTCGCATTTGTATGCTTAGGGATAGTGCTTAGGAACTTAACTGCATAACCGCGCCTTCATTTGCTCATTTAAATGCTTCCCTCCACCCAAATCTGCGTATCTGCCTAGGTACTTATTCATGGAACACCCGTTCTTGCGTATGTTACTAGGAACCTAGAGACTTTAAGTTCTTAGGGCCTGATCCTGAGCTACGGCCGCCGTCGCTAGTACGGCGGCCGTAGCTCAAATG
>WWET01000143.1:510652-540004 GCA_011038615.1 Limnodynastes dumerilii | reverse complement strand
AAGTTAGGGTAGCCTTCAGCCGGCGTAAGGAAGGGGCCATACGCCCGCACAGGGGGAGTGTCGGGCCAGAGCAGCGATGTTACGCTGAGCGCTATAGCGCTCAGTGTAACATCGTAGCTCTGGATCAGGCCCTTAATGTATAAGAACGGAAGTTACGTACTTAAGTCTTACGTTAATAGCGTAGAAAAGTTACTAAGCATGCTCAGTGCATCAGTTCTTAAATATACACACCTAAAATCATAAGAATTCTTAAGTGTGAATCAGGTCCAAAATCACTGAATAAGATTATATCTGTTATCATATTTTATCTAATTGTCATCTTTAGTATCTCAATACAGTTGAACAGTTCAACTGTGGGGACCTCGAAATCTATCCAATAGTGGGCTTTTGCAAAGAAGGTTATGTGTTATGAGGTATGGTATAATGTTGTGTCTGTATACCATGGCCTACTCTCTGACTTAGTGGGTCCTCACAGTCGTAATGACTCTCGATCATTGCTTACATGCAATCTAGTGGAAAAAACCATAAAGCAATTATAGCTTTATTACTAGAAAATGTGTGGTTTACTGGTACAAAGTGACAATTTGCAAATAATTGTACTCTGGCAATGCAGTCACGACAGCATGATATTTTTACATCTCCAAAGAAGACAGTGTGGACACTGCACACAATAAGGATCTGATTGCTTGAACAATGACAGGTAGTATTTTCCTCTAAACCTAACCCTACCCTCACCTTAACCCTTACCCTAACCCTCCATATCCTGCACTTTAACCCTAACCTTCCCTTTCTATCAGCCTAACGCAAACCCTCCATCTCCCACAGCCTAACCTTTCCTTACTATCATAATAACCCTAACCTTCCCCTTACTTAGCCTATCGCAGCCTGTCCACAGCCTATCGAAGTGGGTACTTGCCTAAATGGGACCATTCACTGTAGAACTGGTTTCCAATAGGAATATTTGTAATCTGCACAATTTTAGCACTGATATAACCACAAATCAGCTGTTGGCTGTATCAGTGTTGAATTTGGCCAGTCGGACCGGCAACTGCATCTCCTAGAAAAAAAGGACCTTTAATAATTATAAAGCAATATTTCTTTAGAGCTTACATTGTTTACCATTGTACTGTAATGGATAACATAATACATCTACAATCCATGTCTTCAGTTTAGTGTCAAAGAATAATATATATAGCCAGTCATCTAAGCCATTGACTGAGAAGCTCTTAACAAGGTTGTCAAAACAACAAGTGGCAAATGGACAGCAGCTCACTAGTTTGACAGATACATTTACACAGTAAACTTCTTCTAGATAGATTAATTGTCAAGGTCAATTTGCAGTGATTGATTAATGAATCATTTGGAAAGGGAAAAAAATAATTGAGGTGTGAGGTCGACTAGGTCAAAATCTTGCATTTAATCATGAGCTGCATTATAAAATTATTGTAATTAATTAACTCTACACATTCTCTGCAGCTACGTGCGTGAGAAATCAATAAAGCTTTAGGAGGCTATTTACATAGTTACTTTAACACATGGTGTAGGGAGCTATTAAAAAGACACAAAGTAATATTTAGAATAATATATGATGCCATAATCTTACAGAAAAAATGTAAGGTGTATTTGGTGGTAGAATGGGTTACCTGCTTTCTACTACCACAAGAGTAACAAAATTCAGCATTCCAGTATAGATGAGATATTAAACTGCTTTTGGGGCCAGATTTACTAAGGGGTGATTTAAATCGACAGTAAAACTCACTGCACATCATCAGAGTCTGTTGTCTGTTGAAAATGGCTGAATTTACTAAGGGGCAAGTTTGACTGGCGATTTTGAAACTACAGCGATGTGTAGCGATTTTAGTCGTGGCGAGTTTGGAGTGTGGCCGTGAGTTGTATTAAAATAGTGTTAACGTTCTGAAAAAAATGTTTTCCATTAAACTCGCCAGTGTTTGCATTAAACTAGCCTTCACATCATATACACTATATAAATGCAGGTCATTTCCTGATTGAAGTGTTTGCGTTTGGAAGTGGTTAGCTGAACTTGGTAATGATCCAGGCCCATATTCACAATCGTTTAGCGATTTTTACTACTGCGCTTACGTACTAATTTTTAACGTAATCTACGTATCTTTTTCTTATGTAGATTGCGTAAATACGGTCTGAAAGAGATTACGTAGATTACGTTAAAAAATTACTACACATGCGCAGTAGTAAAAATCGCTGAACACCGGACGTATATGTTATGCGTCTGGTACTCTGAATTCGGGCCCCAAAACTTAATTGTAAGTCCCTTTTAACGCTTTGTAGTGTTTTTATATGTTACATTACTTGTATTTTTTTAATATTTTGAATACATTTTTATTCGTTTTTAAATACAATTATCTTAAAAAAGTTGTATGCAATAGGTTGCCACAAAACGCCATTGTACATTAATTAACAATAACCACCAGAAGCGAGCCCTTGTGAGGCCATTTTTAAATGCATGGGGCTGGATATTCATCTCCGGCTGACAGGAGACTTACACAAGTCATTTGTCCCCTGTCTGGGAACATCTGTCCATGAACGCCAGATGTTCCCTATGCATAAGTACTAACGTTAGTTAGTAGTTACGCTGAAGGGGCAGACAGTTATGATGGCTGTACCCCCTGCCACACGTAAGTGTCCAGATTTCCTACCGACAGCAGGGAGTACACTCCCCGCTACAGGAGCATAACTGCGGACCCTCGTGCGGGGTCAGGATCTACCCCATAGTGATTACTTGCTGAGCATTTGCCAGCGATTTCGGCAAATTCTCCAAACAAAACAACCTCTATTTTCTCTGGCAAGTTTTGGCTCTTTCTCCAGCGATTTTACAACTTGCCCCTTATTAAATCCAATTTAAATGTTCTGACTGGGAAAAATTTACAGAAAGATCTAAACTATGGCAGGACTGAAAATCCATTATTTCCGGCGAGTTATGTTCCAGTTTGCTTTAGTAAATATGGTGCATTCAAACTCCCCAGTAAATACAACCAAGCTCCAGCAAGTTTAACAAACATGACTTTAGTAAATCTTGCCCTTAGAGTTTATAGACGAAATATGAAATAAATCACGAAAATGCTTGATTACTATTATAGGATCGGATCCGTGCGCTTTCCGTACATGTTGGAGTATGTCCGTCTGACACAGAGAGGGGAGTGAACGCCTCCTGTCATTCCTCTCTCTCGTGTGGGCTTTACGGCATTTGTTTTTAGTCTCCAAGCGCTCTTTTTCATATTCTTACGTTGCCATAAGCCTGCCTTAAGTAAAGCTTGCGGATCAGCGATCTGTAGAACTGCTGATCCGCACGAGTGTGAGATACCCATCCCACACTGTTCAATTAGCATGCTTCCCCCCCTGCCCACTCTAGCGGGCAGAGGGGAAGCACAGCCCATATCCTAGGAAATGGCATTGTACGGAACTAGGTACACTAGAGCTACTAATGTAATGTGGAAAACTTAATGGGTAATGCCAATTTTTACTTTGCTTCTGCCTGAGTTTGAGATTGCAATCTTGCGTAGTACTAAGAAGAGGTGTTGTGCCAAAGGCTGTAGGAGTTTGCTTCATTTATGGTTGGCTCAGTAATTGGTGATACTTACATTTTGTATGTTAATAATTCATTTAATAATAGTGATTCACCTGCTTTCTTTGGCTGCCATTTAATTTAGATAAGGACATCTGGATCCTTTAATCATTTAGGACAGGCCTGGCCAACCTGTGGCTCTCCAGATGTTGCAAAACTATGATTCCCAGCATGCTTTAACTGCTTAGGTATAGCTGATACATGACCAAGCATGCTGCGACTCATAGTATCACAACATCTGGAGAGCTACAGGTTGACCAGGCTTGAATTAGGACCTGATTGACAGTTAAGAAGCTGCTGCTATTTCTGTGCATATTTGTAGGAACGGTTAAACTGTGCATGCATAGTACCTTTATTTACACAATCTACATAGGTTTTAAGAATAATGATTCCTAAGAGCAATTTATAAAGCCGTTAATACATTTCCACTATACATGTCTATGCTTTTTATGTTATTGAGTAAGTATGATTGGAGGTGACTGGCATGACTGGGTTGCACTCTTCACACATGGGATGTTTATCATAACAGAGAAGTCAATCAAGTCATTTAAGAAAAGGGATTGAAAGGCATATATGAAGATAAAGTAAGGCAGACAACTTCAGAAAGGAGCAGACAGCCAAAATTATGGAACACATTACTAAAATCACTGTAGTCAATAGATATTAGGTATTGGCTAGAGAACAGCAGCAGAAATATGTAAAGACTTTTTATGTCTTCCTTATTATAGAACAATGTAAAGAAAATGCATGGACCTATCTGCTAATTGTAGTTGCTTAATTAGAGGGAAAATATTCCAAATATCAAATGCTGTGTATTTTCTATTTTGAGAGTTATGATTTTCTAATAGATTACTTTAAATGTTCAGTAGTTGGTTTTATTTTGATAAGCCTAAATAAATGTGATATGATTTATAACTTTATTTGATATTACTCCAGGCATAATAAATAGATTCCCCACCAAGTCCCTCTGCTGATAATCAAGATTGTAAATCATGGCACCCACCACTGGGACTATCAAAATGATCAGATACCCACTGCCAGCAGATGCTTCTCTAAGACTTACAGCCAGAGAAGTTTGAATAGTTAACAATATGCTTTGAATTTGTGTCAGTGTACTGTACCTGGGAACCGTCCTATTACCTGCATTAATACTGATACTACTTATAAGATTGTTGTTGGATTTCTGACTCTTTCTCATGTATTTCCTCTTTCGCTGCTTTGACTGAAATATAAGCTATATCCTAGGTGCAGTAGCTAATTTCACTATAGTCACATTGTATGCCTGGTCTGAATAACCATTTATCATAGGGAGGTCTCACACTTGGCTGCCCTTAGTGTTTTGTTAAGATGTCTTTCTAAAGAATCCAGCAAAGCCTCCCGGGAGAAGATACCAAGTACAGGGTCAGTGTCTGATAATGATAGAAAGTTGGCAAGTACACAGTTGCAGTTCCCTGTGGTAAGAGAAGCTGTTGCTTACAAAGCAAAGGATACAGAGGAATATGTGTGCTGAATAAATTGAAAACACAACTGAAGAACACACAATGTAGTTGATAAATAAGCCCTCTCTTTATTCATTTCACTTGCCAACTTAGCTCTAATTTGCCATTACTCTTGCCCCAGAGTATAGGTGCTGACTTGCCTATGCCATTTAAATAATACATAAGGCAAAGTTCAGAGCTGTAAATATTGGTATCACTACAAAATTGGTAGTCTTATAATACATACATCCATTACCATTATCTTCACGACTGGCATAATCTCAAAGACATGTTAGGAGAATGATAACGTGGTCTGTCTGTAGTTTTTAATTGGTATTTATTAAAAATAGCTTTTCCATTGTTAGATTATTGTCCTCAATTTTTACAGGTGACATCATGTCATAAACAATGCAAAAAATGGCAAGACACATTTTATTGTTTCCATGTGCTTAGTTTTACCAGTTGTTACATTTACAACTAATCTTAAATCTTAAGTATGGACCGGATCCAGATTTAATACCGTCAGGTGATTTACGCACGCAAGGTGCGTAAATCACCTGACTTAACTGGAGGGCGCATTACTATAGTAATCCTAGCGTTGCAGCAATCGGACGGAACTTTGCATGTAAAGTGTACAGTGTGGGAGGGGGCTCCCACACTGTAGCGAATCAGCGGTCATACGGACCGCTGATCCGCACGCCGCATTTAAGGCAGGCTTATGGCAGCGTAAGTTGGAGGGGAGTGACAGGGGGTGTGTACTCCCCTCTGTCTCGCGTAATTTCAGACCCCCGGGCGCATGGAAAGCATGCGGGAGTCTGAATCCTATATTATTATATATAAATAACTAATCTATAAGTGGCTTAATTTAAATGTGTTTCTGAATTTTGGTCATCACCACAGATTGTACTTAATGATCATTCTTAATGTAGGTCTTGTCATCATGCTGCAAGATGGTGTGAGTTATATCACTGAGTATCTGCTGGGTTTGTGAGAGTGGTTCATCACACTCACACTTGTTTGCTGGAAATAAGTGTCTTCACATATTTATTCCAGATACATTTAGCTTGCAAGTTTCATCATTTCTTTAGAATAACAAATCAATTATATATCACTGAGGTAAAAGGTATTCTACAACCCAGGTCCCGATTTCTCAAAAAGTATAAATATTGTATTGCAAGGAATTCCGAATTTTAAGTTGTTTTAAGTTTTAAGTTATTTGTTTTTTTGTTTACAATGCAAGCAGTGTTTAGTAAATGCAAATGAAAACATTTTAATTCAAATTTTAATTCGAAAATGAGAGTTCATACAGAGATATATACTATTGTATACTGTTTGTTTGTTTGTTGGATTGATTGATTAATTTAGTTTATTTGCTTTTAAGATGGTTTTGAAATAAAGAGATTTTAAGGACAATTATCAGTAAAGTCATATTAAACCTGTTCTCCAGCAAGGAAACCTGAAAAGCATTGACAATTAGGTGTACTTCAGCACTGGTCCAATATATGCTACAAGCCTTAGTTCTCCTTGTCTGATGTGGTAAATCTACTATTGCCACAGAAGCTATAAGTCTGGTGAGCACACATTCCTGAGGAAAACAGTTAACGTTACCTCATATAACACACTGAGAAAGGTGGAGAGTTGGGATAGCTGCCTCTGTTCTTCAGGGAGTGGCCATTGATAAAATCATATTTCACCCATCACTATTTCATCTGTATGTGATATTTTTGAGGGAATTGTTTTGCTACCCACGCTTAGGAAATTGACACATTTTAAGTTAATTTCTATTTTTCAACAGCTACAGAATTAAAATGACTAATTTAAACACGCAATGGGGTAAATCCAGACCTACGGGGTAGTTACGTTAGAACGCGTAGCGTATTTACGCTAGTGTAACTTCTAGGCACTCCCCTTGCTCGTATGTACTTTGGCCGTTTTATGATGCCCAAACCCTACCTTAACTTTTCCTAACATAAGTACTGACGTACGTAATGGATTTACGTACATGACGGCCTAACCCGGCCCATACTGTCCAATTTAAATGCCTCCCTCCGCCTCCAAAGCGTAATTACGGGTGTCATATGGATGCCCTCGCCCCTTCGTTCATAGTTACGCTGATGGTACGTACGTTAGAAGTTACGTGGCGTAACATCTGCCGCGTGCATGCGCAGCAAATACTAATGGGTAAAGAGCACACAATAACCTTGCGCTTAAATCACCAATACACTAGGCTGCAAAAGCTAAACGAAAGGCATATGATACAGAATAGTCAATAAAAAATATAAATTTAATATTTCAGATACACATAGAAAAATAAATAAGCATAAAAATAAACACTTAATAAGATAGGCGTATATAGCAACCTGTAACACTTAGTTAATATATCTCTCAATAAGCCATATAGCAATGGAGTGATGAATAAACTTCAAAAGTTCAGACGAAAATAAACAATTAAGTCCTTTCTGTAGGATAATCAAATAAGTATTTAGGATGGTAACAATGAGGTTGATAAATGGATACAGTGTTGCATTAGAACGCCTCTTTAAAATCACACACAGTCTTGTAATGACACCAGCAAATATTTGGTTTAGGTGATGTAATGATAGGTAATAACTCTCAACCAGACGGAGTATTTTGAAAAAACTTCAGTGTGGCTGTTAATTTCTGCGAGAAGTCAGTTAGCAAAAGCAGTCATAGATGGTAATATTGGCCAGCCCGCAGGAAAGATCCCCAGATGGACGTGGAGACTCGAACGGGTAGGCTAGAAGCAGCTGACACGCAATGCAGCCACAACCGTGGGTGTACACAAAAGCAATGGTTCAGATGAAAATAAAACACAAGCGAATACTTGCTGTTGGATGCGAATAGCGATGGTACAGGTGCAATGATGCGTCTGTGGTATGAGGGGAGAAGCCGCTGGCGGGCGTCCCCGCTAAGTGCGCGCTTCTTTATTCAGTCCACGGATGGTATATGCAGCAGTCTGGGAGAGTAGTTGTAAAAAATCTTTTTCTGAATACTAATGGGTGAAATTATGCCACCGGCTAGCGTAAATACACTAGCGCACTTAGCTCAGAATCTGGCCCAATGTTAGTAAACATTCCACAAACAAAGTTCCACATGTACAGTACAAATATTTTGTATTTTGTGGCATTGGTATAAGATACTCAGACTGGCGGTATGCTTTCTAGTAAAATCCAGCTATGAGCTGCTGTGTTTATAAATAGTCTGATATTCTTCCCCAAAGCAATAATTATTCTAAAAATATGGAACATTCAGCTGCTAGGAATTTGCACAGGGAATAACGAATTCCTTGTGCTGAATGTGTAAAATGTTGAGGATTCACATTCAGAGCTGGCTCCTGTAAGGGTATAAGTCCACTAAATTGTATTTAAAATAATCAACACACAGAAATGAATTGTGTATCCAGTAGTGAAATTAAGGATGAAAAGTCCCACTTTCCTACTAGTGGGAGAAAGAATAAAATTCTGTCAGCAGTTAATGCCGCATTGCTCTATTATTGGGTTTGGTATGAAATGTCGACAGTCAAAATGTAGACAGGTTAAAATGTTGACGGGTTAAAATGACAGTTGAGTATTATGTCTGTATTTGTTTGTAACATCTGTAAGCTTAATGTAATGCAGGCAGCTTGTAAAAAAAAACAAATAATGGAATAATATATATGTATTACTAACATGGGACCATCTTCACACTTAAGAAGCAGCTGTTTCTTAAGTATGGTCTTTTCTGAAATGTGTAGTAGGTCATTTACGCAATCTACGTACAAGGTACGCAGATTGAGTATGTGCAGTCTTTAAAGACCCCACGTACTTTAGGAAGAAGACAAAGGCTGTTGGGCTGATTTGTGGTAAGGAGCCAGGGAGGGTGGGGTAGGGGAAAGAACGTTTGTTTACTCATTCCTAAGAAGGAAAATATGAATGGGAAGTTAGGGAAGCCATGGGGCACATTTAAGTGCTCTTAATAAAAGGGAGGGGTGGCAGGGGAGGGAGCTTTAAGATAGATGCAGATACCGCACCTTCTTAAAGCTTTCTTAAGATGGAATATGGTTCATAATACTCTACTGTCAACAATTTGACCTGTCCACATTTTGACTGTCGATATAACAACTAGCAAAGCTATTATTATATGAACTAGCTTTGCATACAAGGCAATATTGTAGGAACAGAAGTTACAGGTATTGCACTTACATTTGGCCTTTCTCTACAATGGTTCAAGAATGTTATCACAGATCCAGTTACACAGAAGTGGTCATGCTAAGTTCAAGTGCGGACTTTGCAGCTCAGAAATAAGACACATCTTATAACATCCGGGGTGATTAGGGTACATTGGTAATGCAATTTATGTCCTACACTCATTAAAAAAAATACATAATTACAGCATTTTTATTAATTTTTTGCACCTACTTAGAATAAGTACTAAGGATGAGGGACCGGACTTGAGACCTCAGAAAAGGGGGCTTTTTCTGGTCTGGATCCAGAGTTTATCCTGGGAACATTTCTACTGATGAGGCAGGATGCAGAAAGCGAGTCCTTTTTGTGGTGGGGGAGAAGTATGTTAATAGAACAATGGGGGCGTGCTAAGCACCCTTCGTACTATCCATACTATCGTGCTGTCCCTATTTTAAGTGAGGACAATGCAAATGTATTACGGTAGGGGTGAGCTATTGTAACTCAGTATGAGCACAGGGAGTAGTCTCCCCTTGCCAATACAGAAGCCTGGCATTTGAAGTCTGAATTTAGTCTGAGGTTTTTAGTGCCATCGAGCAATGCATATTTTTATTTCAGTGAAAGCGCCTAAGCATCTGAAGTCAATATCTATATATTATGTGTGATGTACTTTATTATTATATATTATTTTTTAAGTATGGTGGTGACATGAGACGATCAGATGAATTTGCTCAATTTATTGCAATACTGAATGGATGAGTTAATATTGTCTTATGAGAATTATTGGGTGTTGACAGTGGAGAGGGTGAAAGCTGGATCATTCTACCCGCCAGAGCCTATAAATTCATAAACACTCTCCTGGTACAGAGCATAATAACAAATCAAACCACAGTAAATTGAGCAATTAGATCGATTGCTTCTGTTTTGTAACCAAGGTCTGTTTCTATGTTAATTAGGCAACATCCATTATGGGTTAGCTAGGCATCACAAGAAATGTAATGTGCAAAACACGTGTGCTGATGTTGAAGTTCATCTAAACTAACAAGAAGGTGAAAGACTAGAATGTAGAATAGGGTTGTATATCAATAGTGGTGGCTGCATTTCTTTCTCTCTCTCTCTCTCTCTCTCTCTCTCTCTCTCTCTCTCTCTCATTCACTTATCCACTTTCAGTAACTTTGATGATAATATTTAAGGCATTTGGTCTTTTGTGTGATATTAATTTAGAAAAATAACAGTAATGACATTACTAATGTTAAATGTCTGAATTATTTGTCTTGTGTTTATTTTGTAGGTGACCATCACATTGTCCAACTCCAACTAAAGTCCAAAGAAACTGGAATGACTTTTGCCAGTACAAATTTTGTTTTTTACAACTGCAGTGTTCATAACTCGTAAGTGCAACTTCATATATACATATTACATAAACATATACATATTACATATACATATTACATATTGGTGTAAAATTAAAGAACGCTGAAGTAATGCCAACACTGAATAAATTAAATTGCAACTATGCCTGTATGACAATAGAATAAGATGACCATAAAGTCAGATTTTGCTGAGACCATGTAAATAATTGGCAAGAGGAATAGGCTTGATTTTATAAAGCATGTTAACTATTTTTTTATGTAATGCCATGGACTTAGTAATGGAGATATGTAAAGCTTATGCATGTGGATCTTTCCAGTATTGTCAGTAATAAAACATATACCATGCAGCTTTGTCTGATGCAGTAGTTTAAATATATTTATATACAGTATACATTTATAAACTCAAAGGTTTAAATTTGCTCCACTCCTATTTTTGTTTTGCTTCTTGATAGCCAAAACCCCTTCCAAATTATTCAGTGATATATTTGTCAACAACAGCTTAGCACACTCCCATGGACACATTATGCAATCTCTTTTCCGCTTTCACGTCAACATAAAAATGCGTATAAAGGTGGCCTTTGCGTATGTATTCTATAGCCAAAGGAGCTAATGCATAATTCAGTATTATTTAGCAACCCTTTGTTATTTCATGTGTACTGCTTGTTTTCTTTGGTTTCTGTGGCAACCAGGTATTCTTTGATTTTCTGACAACCAGGAGTCTGAGGGATTACTGAGTCTAACTTTCTGTCTATGTACCTTGGACACTGTGCTGCTCCCTACTGCTCTATTTATGTTGTCAGCTTGTGTTCCTATCAGTCAGGACTCAGGGCAGTTGGATCGTGGTGAAATAAAAATGTGTTAATGTAGCCAAACAGTACAAAGGTAGAAAGTTGGATACCTAATTATATTCTTTTTTGTGTGTTATAATTATAACTCTTTGCCAAGATAAGAATATCCTAGTACTTTTATTTAATCTCTTAAAGCATAGAATTTTATATACTGTATCTCAGCAATTCAGAATTATTCAATTATACTGACTTGTATTGTAACAAGTGCCTGCTATGTTTCTATTTAGTATTCTCTTACATTGTCTTGCATTCAAAGTGATAATTTCATTACAAACTGTTCTGTGTCCTTGCTTCCATGTTCTCCAGGAGAAATAAAGATAAAGAATTAAATATTCATGGAAGTCTATGTTATGACTTGACATAATATGATACAGTATACATTTTTAATTTTATTTATTAGAGTGAATGCTTGTTATCAATTTGAATAACAAGTATTTCATTGTAGCTACATTCTATTGAACTTGTTTTATATCACTAACTTCCACCTTTTCTTACTGACTGTGGGGTAGCTGCTTTATTTCCATATATTTCTTAGCAAATTAGTCAAATATGTTTGTGCTTGTTGAATATAGATACTGTTACATACCAGCTGAGAACTATCTGGTATGATCAGAGTTGCCGACTTTCTTGTAATATCTGGCAGACTCCTGAAATTAGGGCAGTTCTCCTGGTACCCCGGGAGAGCCGGCAAATCTCCCACATGAGAGGCCCCCCTGCCTCCCATTATAGTAATCCCTAGTATTACTAGGGATAGGCGGGATTGCTGATGTGATTTTTGCCCACCCCCTGGAATACTATGAATTACAGCAGTAAAGGACAAAGGACAGGGCTTAATGATGTAATTTGCATAAATCGAGCCATTAAGCTCCACCCCCATTTTGGCATCTATCTCTTCCCTCCCTCTTCTGGAGGAAAGAGATAGAAAGTAGGCAACCCTGAGTATGATCTTGACTTTATTCACTGCACTTAGGGGCAGAAGCTGACTGGCTAAGGCCCCATAGCAAGGAGATGGGGCCTGAGTTGGATGAGTAGTGGGCGGGGGTGCTGTGCTGAGAATTGCTCTCAGCTGCTGGCAGTGTATTTATAAACAGTGGTCAGCACACATACATGGAAGGCTGAGCACTGTCAGAGTTCAGAGTTCCATACTTTAGGGCCTGACAGCTCTCCATGTGTTCAAGTATACGCATTGTAGGGGGTAGGCATTTAAATTATGCAGCATGGGCAGGGTTAGGCACTTCCATACGTCAGAGCATACCGCATTCACAAAGATCTGTGCGGAAAAGTTAAGGTAAAGTTATGTACACGTCTGCTAAAATATGTCCGTGAGAGGGGAGTGACATGGGAGTGCACTAGTCTCTTGTGTGCAGACATTAGCAGCTCAATGTGTGCGGAAATCCTCTACTGGTCAGAATTACAGAAACTCCATAATATTGCTGCATTGCCAGCATTGTAATAGTATGTTTTGGTGACAGAAGATTAGTCTTATCATTGTTTTCTAAGAAATACAGTCTCAAGTTACAGCTCTGAAGTAATTGATCAGTAACTGCTTATGGTTTACTAAGGGAATAACTATAACCAGACAAACATATTAAGATTGCTTGTAGAATATAACATATTGTTACGTCACTGAATAGAGTATAACACTCCTGCTAATTGTTCTCAATAGTTAATATCATTTAAGAAATGCTCAGCTGCTATATCCGTAGACATGGAAGCTAACGATAGAAGCTGCATAATCCTAAACAGATTCTGTACTTGATAAAAAAAAATCAGAAGACACGTCTGCGGCTCACCTGATAAACTGAGCGAGCTCAATGCCAAGTCATTGGATTTCAATTTTCCTATTAGTTTCTGCAGTTTCTCCACTGGAGCACCCATGAATTAAATCGCATTTTCACAGGAAGTTATTGCTATTTAACCACAAATATTTTCTACATTGCTCACACAACTGTGTTAAAGGAATTCCACAGATAAACTGACTTAAAGTGTAATATGGTTGAGCTACTGATTTAAATGATACTGATAAATGTCTCATTATAAACATATTTAATGTAAACATTTAAAATAATGAGTTTCCAGTGTATGATGTGTTACATATATGGAATGCATGTTATGTAGCAATATGTACAGCCCTCTCACATATTATTTATTTCTGGCTATACTCTTCTATAATGCTTCTTTACCCAAGTGAGATTTAATCTAAAAAAGTAAATATGATATTAATGAATGTGTCTCCTTTGTTTTTAGATGCCTATCCTGTGTAGAAAGTCCATATCAGTGTCACTGGTGTAAATATCGACATGTGTGTACCCATGATCCTCAGACATGTTCCTTTCAGGAGGGAAGAGTCAAGATGCCAGAGGTAAAGAACTTATTTTGCTGGTTCACAGCTTCAGATGATGATAACATCATTATGTACTATGTATACATTTCTCAAATTGGGGTATCCACCATTCCACTGGTATCCATACTGCAGTAATGAGAAAGTGAAAACCTGAGACATTTTGATAAGCTGGAAATTGATCTAAGAATAATTGTATGAGTATGAACGCATCCCATTACTTCTGTTATTACTGCTGAAAGTGTCTTTCATTTATAAACTACCAACATTATTAATTCAATTCATTAATACATTAATTCATTGATTTGTTCATTAATCAGCAGTTGTATATAGGGACAGCATAGTATGAGCCGGAGCATGGAGGTGCTGCTGCATGGATGCAGTTATAACCACCAACACAGTAAAATATAAATGCGTCTTGCAGGGGTCCTGCATGTGGATTCAATATCCGCACATAGGGAGTGCACTGCTCTCCTACATGTGGACTTGTGAATCACATATTCAGAGTTTAGGCAGGCAGAGGGGACGTGCCGTCCTATTGGACGGATCTCCAGGCACACGGAACTACGGTGAGTTCTGTACACTTGGATATCTGACCATAATATCTGAAGCACGCATGCACGATGCCAGACAATCACCTGAATATCTCAAGCAGCTTGCAGGACCCGGCTGACGTATGGACATCTGAATCTGGTCCTATGTGTTTAATTGACACTAACTACTTGCCTTACTTTGCATTAGTAAAATAAGTAAACAAATATACTTCATTTTATTACATTGCACGTTCCTTTCAAAGCTTCTCTATAGAAATATAAATGTTGCAGCCAGAAATAAATATGTCCAGTTGATAATGTCAGATCAGCTTCAAATAAAGTGACACATTTATTACTAATAGGTCTTATTGGCACATGTGTCAGTCCACTACACTTGATGAATTGGACATTGAAAATGTCTCAGAGAAGTAAATGGCCTTTGCGGCTGATTTGAATTGACTAAGAACCCAGTAGAAAAACCAATGGTTTGTCATTTAAAATACAGGTTAGGTAAGGAGCATGCAGCTTGCCACCACCACAAGGATAAATCAGCCAGGACTCCTCATTGTTACATATGTCATATCTAGAGTTTTCAGTTCCGTTCCCTGTCCTGGAAATGCACAAAAATCTGCTAATATTTTCAAACAGACTCTCCTAACTCCATGTGTGTTGTGCAGTAATGACTAAGCAATATTGCCAAGTTCTAAATGTCTATTATCTATGTGATAACAGCTCTGTTGTGCTCTGTGCTTGCCTTCAATGATTCTCTGAGGAAGCTATTATTACTGTCATAAACTGCGGCACAAAAAAAGATAAGCGAAAAAAGCAACAACTTTCAGCACCGTTTTTTCCTTTTAATTCTTTCTTTGCGGCCTTTAGTTTTGTCACATGAAGGAGTTGCCATAGTAACAGTTTTTGTTACATGCCTTGGGTGTCAGCAAAAGGATAATGGTCCCTGCAGTAGGGTCATGCTTGTGGTTTCATTATTATTATTATTATTTTTATCATCAATTGTAAGGGGATTAGAGAGAAGAAAACAACAATACAAAACATTGGAGCTACCTTACTGTTGCTGTTTTTCAGAATACAATGCTTGCTGCCATAATTGTGCACAATGAACACTGGCAGTTTCATACAATCATATCCATATGCTTGTTACTTAAACATTTATGCCATACCTACAAAGTGCAACGATTAGCCTGAATAATAACTTAGCAGGGTATTTTTTTATAAGATCAAATGATTACTTACCCCAGACATTAGCAGAAGTTAAAAGCAACAACAGTTTAGAAATATATACAATAGACAGAGCGCAGGAGAATGGCACATACCTGGAGAATTTGAGAAAGTTTTATTTTTGTTGATACCTTTATATGCATATATAGATTCATTCAACAAATATACTCTACATATAAGTAAGGTTGATGATCAGTAGATTTAGAACACAGCATTTTATGTTGGTTACGTCCTTATGTAGCGTTGCGAGTCCCCGCTGCAAAATATTTCTCATTGCGAAATAGGGACAGCTGAAAGTTGCTTTTTGGCTATCCCTATTTCGAATGAGAGACATTGCAGAATTTTTTTTATGAATGGTTGAGTGTGCGATTCGCATACGCACTCATTCATTTTCGGAAGCACCGCTGCCGGACCAACGAAGAGGTGAGTAATCCTCTCCGGGGAGTTAGGGTTAAGCTGCGGGCGAGGGGTGGGATTTAGGGTTAGGCTGCAGGGGGAACTTAGGGTTAGGCTGCAGGGGTTAGGAGACTTAGGGGGAAAGGAGTTTTAGGGTTAGGGTGTGGGGGGGGGGGGGTTAGGGTTAGTTAGTGGGGTTGTTTACCTTTTTGTTCAGTGCTCCGGGGATTATTGAAATAGGGCCGTTCACATCCTGGACCCACACTCTTCCATAGTACGCTTATTTATGCACTGGCCCCATTTTAGGTGTTGCCTGTGTGTAGATGTGTAAGGTAGGGTCCTGGTGTTAGGAGTCCTGTACATTCAAGGAGAGTGGTCTCCCTCACACATGCAGGACGTAACATTGTCAATCCACCATTGTAAATCTGCCGCCACTGCTGCCAGAGCTCTGTCCGCATCATGTGATAATGGCCATTTATCTTTTTAGTGTGGTGATAATTCCTAATGTTTCATCGTGGTTCCTAAATGACGTAATATTTTTTACAGAAGTCATTTGGCTGTAAATCTCAGGATCTTACAGTATATTGGATGACCACTAATTGTGTGCATGATTCCACATTGCCAGTGGTTAGACATCTTGGACCTGATACATGCTATGTACAGAAGTCTGCACAAAAATGGTACTGACTGATGCTACGCTCTGTATGGGGATGTGGGGGTGGGCAAATGCATGCAAATTAGCTTAGCTAAGCCCTTACATACGATTTGGAATAATTAGGGTAGGGGTCCTGCACTATCCACACGTAGGAGAGCAAGAGGAGGGCCCAGGGGGATTGCCCTGTTCTCCTATATGCGAACTTGTGAATCACAAAATAAAACTAACGTAAATGTGAATATGGCCCCTTGTTTCAGGCGGCAGTGAAAAGAATTACTGCAGCACTTTCCAACATAATATTCTACCCCAATGTGAGTAGAGCATAACCCCCTCACTGGCGTTGAAGAAGTACAGTCTCCTCCCTCCATTACTGGCCTTATGTAGGACATAATCATGAGCTACCACCCCTTTCCCAATGCACTAGGCAGGCTGAAAACTCAACCCAATAAACCACATAATGCTGCTGCTTTTTACCCACCTGCAACAAGCACAAATAATCCGGGGCCTAGGTGTGCAGGACAAAACGGCTGAAACAGAGGCCTACACCTTTTACCCGTTCCAGTCCTTCCCCTTCTAATATTTTTATTTTTATTAGACCCCATAACTGACTTATTAAAATAGTATTTAACCCTCTCCTCCCTTAACAGAAAACTGACTCAAGCCTGTGACATCTCAGCATTTAAACAGTCTCAGACTAGGCCGTCGCCATTTCTGCACAGTTGTCCTTTCTTACCATTTGATCCAGTAGGTGTTTTTGCATAGATCTTAAACAGGTATTAATCTTAATCTCACCACTGTGTCATTCAATCAAATAAGGAATGTTGAAATTTCTGCCGTGGTATAATTAAATTCGAAGACTGTTCAGTGGGTGCAAGTAAGTATGGAGGGCACCTTCCAAAACTAAGGGGCAAGTCATCTTGTCCTCCTAAAATATGCAATAATAGACTATTACATTATAATACTTTTTTGGATATAAACAATAAAAATTAAGCATAAAGCTTGCAAAACATAAACTCAAATTGATCCAAGTAGGCTAAATACTATCCCATTGGCTTGTGTGGATGTCATAAATAGCTCACAGATAACAACACGTTCAAACATGACATGAGTGTGTATTAGAATACTCAGAGACATCAAATAATGTTAAACATACAGAGGTGTGTAACATCTTTTGACAGACGATTCAGTAAATAAAACAATCCTGCTGTAACTGTTACTTTCAATCCCAGGCCATACTAGCACCTAGAAAATGTTGTTGCAGATCGTTAAGGTGATAAACGCACTGCTGATATTAAAGCCTAAAAATCACAATTTTTTTCCTGTTTATTGCCTACTGATGCTGGCACCTGTCTATCATTAAAAGGGAAGATGAGACCTGAGTGCTGTTGTTATGGAAACCTGCAGGCTTCCTGCTGTGTATGGGGAAGAGAAAATGGATGGGTAATAGTGTTTGTAAGAGACTTGTTAAAGCTTAAAGTTATATTGGAGAAATACAAGTGACTTTATGTCTTTTAAACAAACTGGAAAAACCAGATTGTTATCATGCTGTTTTTATAGCTGAATAATATTTTGTGACATACGAATGTAAACAGTTTAATATCTGCCAGGAGCAGTTTGTTGTCACCTTGGCACTAGGGATAAGCATACTTTGGCTTGAAGAGTCGGATTATTAAGAAAGACATGGAAATATCCAGAAGACTTCTTAGATATTGGTTACAGTCTCTAAGAGCTTTAGATGGATGATTTTCAGACAATGGACCTGATTCACCCTTAAGAATCTTCTTAAAATAAGAATTTAAAGTCACACCTGGGCTAAACCATGTTGATTGCAGGAGAGTCATATTTCACCTGTTGCAAACAGTACTAGTGTTGAGAGGTGATATTTCCCAGCTCTAGTCTAAATAACAGTGTAATAGTAAAGCTGGTCAGTATCTGTGCAGTAAGCAATTCAAAGATATATCCCTGCATGCAAAGAATACAATTAAATTAATTCCCCCTGCTATGAACATGGTTTTGCCCAGGAGTGACTTTAAGTTCTTATTTTAAGAAGATTCTTAAGTGTGAATCAGGTCCTATATCTTGTAATTAGGTTGCACTGGGGGAAAACATTGCTACATTTCTGGAGGGGGACATCAGGTATTAGCCAAAGAAAATGAGGAGCAGTAATACCATTAAGCGGTAGTACTAAAAGTATTAAATATATGGTAACAAATGCTAGGAGTCTTTCAAACAGATCAGGAACAAGGGGGGGTCAGACTGTGTTTTGCAATTACCCATGAACTTCTGCACAATATGGGGATGAATGAACTAAAAATGGGAATTTTTATTTCAGTAATAATAACTTCTCTTAACTCGCCAACCTTTTGAGAGTGCTTGTAACCTAAAATGAAGAGATACAATGCATTTTCAGCAAAGTGTAGGAGTCCTTAATGCTATGTTCTGAAGTCATGGTATCTGTTCTAAACTTGTGAAACTTTTTCCAAGTATAGATTGTTATAGATTAGTATAACTACTAAATATTCTTTAATATAGATTGCCTTAGTATTCTGATTGATTGTTTATCTAAAAAAAACTGTAAGGGTTTTGTTCTGTTTATGGTTCTGTCCATAAACATTTAATTTAAACAGCTATTCAATTTTCTTTTTTACCCTGAATTTCGCACAGTGCATCCAGTAACAAACATGAGATATAGCTATTTACATTTATAGCACATACCATAACCAGTGAGGCAGTGACTATAGATTGAAAAATACTCCCAATCAAATGAGATTAGAAATGTGAATAAAAAGTAGGGTAATGACTATAAACAAAATAAAAATTTTAAGATCAATTGAATTTGTCCATGTTTTTAAGAGCTATTGTACTAATGAGTAGTTAATATTAATGATAATATTTATTTAATAATGTATAAATACATTTTTATACTAAAATAAACTATGATATACATTTTTATAGTAAAATAAACTATGATATATATGAAAAAAAAGACTTGTAAGTAAAACATGGTAATTAAAAAAATTTGTACATTGCAGATGTTCACATGTATTAGATCTACAAGTACCAGCAATCTCATGCCCTGTAAGGTGAGCTGTGAACACTTAATCATATTTATTGAGCCATAAATTGCAATAGGACCTAGTGATTTTACCACAGGCCTAGTTTGATGGCTGTATTTTGATTGCGAGTCAGGTTGCCCTAGGGATTTCAGACCTATGCTGATGAACTAGAGGGTTATTAGTTCTATGGCATGGCGAGTGCCTCATGCCCTGGTTGATCTGTGTTAGTATCAGCTTTTTCAGTTAAAGCATATGTTTTGCTAGCAACAATGGGCCTGATCCAGACCTACGCCACTGCGCTGTGCGTACTAACGCACAGTGTAAGCTACATGCACCTACCTCCCTCCGCCTACCTTCCCTAAGTCTAGCGTAATTACGGTGAGTGTAGGCTTGACACGCCCCCTCCACCGTAATTATGCTAGACTAAGGGATGCCCGATCCTAAACTAGGGTTTTTCCTAGTTATGCCAGGAAACATCTGCCCGGCGTATGCGCAGATCAGCTAAACAGAGTCTACTGAGTCTGCGGGTCTATCTCTTTCTTTGTGTGTAAATGCACAGAAAACACCTAAGTACTATGGGACTGATTCAGAGCTGCACTTACACCTTTGTTTTTTAGGTGCAAATGTAAACCTGAGCAATACCATGTTCAACTGCAAGGGGAGGCAATTTTAAATTGTGAAGCCAGAATTAGAATTGAGAGGGGAAGTTGCATAGCTCAACTCTAATTTATATATTAAACATAAAGATAAGCAGTAAGTGAGTTCTATGTGCAAAAGTAAAGAATTTTTCCTACATGCAAAAGAATTAAAATTCATTAGCGCCCCTTATTTTGCAAAATGGTTTAGTTGAGCTATCCATTTGCACCCGTTTTGCCCTTATCCCCAAACTCTGAATCAGCCCCTATTAAGCTTATTTTGCAAGTTTTCAAATTCAATGCTTAATTGTTAACTGAATATGCCATTTATTCATTTACTGTGTGAGCATTCTCCAAATTATGGAAATGAGTGAAAAATGACCACTGAAAGGGTGGTAGATAAGTGGAATAGCCTCCCATCTGAGGTGGCAGATGCTAACACAGTAGAAAAGTTTAAATATGTTTAGCATAAATATAAGGAAATATTAAATCTCAAACTATGTTGAGGATAAAATAGGATTTAAAGTTAGTATAGTTTTAAATAAACAATTGGGCAGACCAGATGGACCATGTGGCTCTTATCTGCCGCCACTTTCTGTTTCTTTGTTATTATATGAAGGTGAAAATGCAACTTAGAACTCTTTTAATAACAATACTCATTAGCCCACATGTATATTAGATAAAGACAGTCAACAACATGAACTGAAGAAATCCATAGTCCAGATACTGGGCATACTGCTCTGTTTGTCCATCTAGTATTTCTTTAAGCCTCTTCAATAACTGTTAGAAGGAAAAGAAGCTGGCAGATTCCCATCCATTATGGAGCCCTGTTGAGTCTCATTGAGGATAATAAGAGGCTGATTAAAAGCTGGCTCTCATGTAAGGTATGACTGCAGACAAGCAGCTGCGATTAATTTCTGTGCAGCCCGCTGAGACAGACAACTCTCCTGCTGCTTTGTCCGTGGGTCCATAGGAGGGACTTGTACTATCATTGAACATGTTAAGGGGTCTCTAGGGCTTTATTGATATAAATCAAAAAACTCCAGAAAAATAACTTTTTGTACCTCTTGGACACAGCATCTTTCAATTGACGGAGCTAACATACGGTGCATTATAAGCCATTAAATGCCTAATCCATATTGAAAGGATAAAGAATCAAAGGGAGTTGTAGAACAAAGATACAAACCTGTGGATGGAATAAAGTATAATGGAGACCATTAAAGCTGGTAAAAGGATGCGCACGGCAAGGGGATTTAGTGAAGATGTCCTCATATGTTTAAAGTTTAAAAGTGTAATCAGCTATATTGTACCAGTAAAAATAATACAGAAAAACATTAAAGACAACAGAGCTGTGATCATGAAAGGCTGCGGAGCCCGAAGATGTGTGAACTCAGCCTCTTACACTAAGCTTTTATACTGAATAAACAGCTTTTTCTCAGATAGAATAGCTAGACTGTCTTTTTCTTATGGAAAGTTATCAGAAAAAATATTACATAGAATAGGTAAAAATAGGTCATGATGGTTTTATAGGACACTTTTATTTATGGTAATCTCTTTTGTTTTATTTGTTAATTTCAACCATTCTTATCCTAAACTAATTAAATACCAAATGGTCTTTTCTTGTGTTGGCATTCAAATACCCCTATTTTGATTATTAGGTTTCATTGGAGAAATGGTGAATCAATTCCTTCTTTTGAACCAGAAAAACTTGCTAGTACCTGTAGGTCACAAAAACAAAAGTTAAAACTATTATGTCATCTTTCTTTTGCACTCACTACCCAAATGCTGTAGTAAGGGGGGTGTATGTTTCACACAAGCCCAATCCCCTGGGGAAATCAGCCCTGGTGCTGATTGGCCTAGAGATGGTAGGGCGAATTCACGATTTACAAAATAGACCATTGGGTATGTCAATAATTATCAATATGAAATATTATTTAGGCAGCAGCAAAAGTTGACTGACCTGGGCCCCATACCAAGGAGGCACAGCCCTAGTCTGGGTGGGGGGAACGGGGCCTTGTCTGGCATGTGTGTAGAGTATCTGTCAGAGGCTGAGTTTGAGTGCTAGCAATATATTTATAAACAATATGGAGTGCTTATTGTTGTCTTAAGCTGCCAGCCTCTGACAGCTTGCTTAGAGTTCCATGAGTAGAGGAGGAATGTATCACCTTCGGTCCCTTTAGCAGCTGCACCCCAACACCAATGACAGTTACACCACTGTCCTTAAACATGGTACATAACACATTTAATTGTATGATAAAAAAATGCATTTTTCTTTTGTGCTTGTTTACCTGATATGACACCATAAAGGGGCTGATTCAGAGATGCGATTGCGAAAAGATCGCAAATATACGCATCTAATGTTAAGATCCTAGCAGGTTCCAGCCCACTGCATAAAGAGTCACTCCCCTTGCAAACAGCGGTGGATCTTAAACTTAGACCACCATTGACTAGCCCTAACTCTGCGCTGTCATTTGGGATCTTAAGTGACGTGGTAGCGTTCATTTAAGATCCTAAGTGTCAGCCCGCGCCCACTTTCCCTCATTTCCCTGCCTCCCCCCGCCCATTTCCATGCAAATCCTTAAGATCTTAAAGATTTGCTGCACTTCTTCAGCACTTCAGATCTTAAGTGCTTGCGTGTGATTCAAACTTACGCTCTTATCGAATTTACGCTCCTAACCGCTACGTAGACGGCGTTGCACTATTACTACGCATGCGCAGTTTTGCGAATTTTCTAGGATCTTAAATATACGCTCCTAAGTGCCGTGGAAATCGTATCTCTGAATCAGGCCCAAAGAGCATAACTTATTTTAATAGACTTTTCCATATTGAATTTGACTCGTAGTAGCAGGATTTTTTTCACTGGAGATTATTTGGTGATACTTTCCTACATAGAGTGTAATGTACGAGAAGCAATAAAATACAGCATACATTACATTTTGTATATACTTCCATTCAATTATGTGCTTTCATCTGTCCTAAAGCTCACACTTCCCATAAATCCCAGAGATTTTCCATAGCAGGATCTTCCAGTCATAACCTCCCACAGCTAAATCTGAAGATTTGTGAGCAATCTATCAAAATAATAGTACTGTAAAGTTCAGGAAGAGAGATAAAATATATGGTGCATTCTGCAATTGTAGGCCATTTGCTTGTCCTAGTGGTTTGGTTCCTTGTAACGGTTATGTAAATTTCATCAGGGAGGGAAGCGAATATGTGCTGAAATTTATGGAGCTTGGAATTCTGCCTGGATTACATTGACCTGTTCTGCTTTACAACATAATAACATCTGATACCATGCTTGTACAGTTGTATGTGACTTTATAGAAACAATAATTAATGGTGTCATAATGTAAACACCCAAAGGAGAATATTGATGCGCAATTTGAAATAGTGTAGCATGCTTGATTATTGTTGAATTGGACATGCAATAACTGAAGCAATGCATTTTTAATTAAACTCTCAATATAAATCTCATGGTGGATGTTTGCCCTACAGTCTTATAATGATCCTGATACTGATTCCCCTTGTAGCATGTGTAGCATATTCTGACCAGGAAATATTTTATATTAATTTATTATAAAATGTAAAAAAAAATATAACACGTTAGACCTTAGTACCTCAAATTATAAATTTTTTTAAATCCAAATTATAACTTAAAAATGGAAATCTAGATCCAGACTTAAGTAAGTCAGGGACGCACGTCGCTTGTGTAAGTCCCCTGAATAGTAACATTGGTGCATGCACACACCAGATGCTATGCTAACGTAACTTCTAATGTACGGAACTCATTTCAGTACATTAGAAAATCTGATAAAGGGGCCGGCTCTTCACTTCCGCATGTCTAATTACCATAGTCCTTTACCGTACCCAGTTAACAGTAAAATAATCCCTCAACGCTCCATCTTCACCTCATTCACTGTATTTGTGCTAAATCTTTTCTCCTACGATGATGACTCCTTCCTGCTGCTCTGCCTGCTACAGAAGTTGAATAAAAAGTCCAAAATACCATGACCAGTGGCTCACAAAAAGTTGCAACTCTGCAAAAGAAATAAACAAGCCCAATTATATTAGAAATTGATGAAAAAGCCCAAATGACATCACAGGGACCTAGGCTATAGTAACATATAAAATATCTCACCCATTTGTCACAAAATTACCCATCTCCACACTAAATAACCCCCAACACACACACACACACACACACACACACTGCCCCAATACATTCCATTCCCAATTAACATTAGTTGTACAACTCTACTGTATAAAATAAAATCCCCCTTGCCTAATTGTTATAGATATTGCACACAGTATATTGTTATGTCTAGAAAAGGGTATCTAAACAGAAGGAACATTTTGGACCACAGGATCCTACCGCATTTTTCCATGGACATATTATATGCATTCCATAAGTCTTCATCTTTTTGTCACTTACCAGCCTTAGAATATGTCCAATCTCTGGTTTGTGGTGTGAAACTGATAAATTTATTACAACAGATGCTGATACATAGAAAGCAAAGTGTGATCAATGTCTGTATAATTGTCATTCATATTAGAGATTTTCATTAGTTACCTGAAGCTATGAGATTTTAATAGAGTGAAGGTGTGTCAGTAGATAAAAGGGGAGGAAGTAAGATATATGAAGCAGATGAGCATTATGCTCCCTTGAAGGCAATTTGTAAATTAGAATAAAACCTCTAATTGTAGTCTTATTATTTTTCTAGCAGCCCTGCCAAACATAAATCAATTTTCAAAGGATATAAAAAGTAGGGCTGTGTGTACTACACCATATTGTAATTATCATAAGCTTTTGAAGTAAAGAGAGAATACATATCCTTAGCTCTCTGAGGGTGAATGGGGCAGGACTGTGAATTTGTCATGCGGTAAATCATCTAAAAGATTTACCCATAACATTTAATTAGAAGAACATTAGGTTAATCAGATAGGAACATAATGGAAATGTACATTTTTAATGAAGCTCGCCTCTTCAATTATCTACCACAAACTTCTTGACAGATTTGCAGACCTTTTTGTATTGAAGCTAGTCTGGTTTGTTTGCAATCAAAGCATGTTAATGAATTTGATGCAGTGTTAACAGAATAGAGCTCATTGTGGATAAGACAGCCAAGCATTGGTGTAGTTCATTGCCCCTGGATTCTGGGGAAAACTCTGAGCTGACCTTGACCATGTGGAAACAGTAACATGGTCTGTTTAGTTGTTATTAGTGATGTTCTCTGTTGTCCTGTGATATGATTGCACAGTACTGTTGATATTACAAGCCTCTTGTAACTGAGCAAATTCCCAAACTTGTGCTTTTTCTTAGTATGAAGGAGAATAAACAAAAGTTGTCAGTTCCAATAAATCAATATTTAAGTAAAAATGCCAATTGGCCATATATAGATGTTTAGTTGTCTCCTTTTACTTTGAAACAATAGATGTCAGCATAAAGACTGAAGTTAGGTGGGACAGAGCAAGAAGTGGAAGCGCTTCCACTCTGTGGGAGGAATGAGGTATGAAAATTGTATAGTAAGGGCTGGTTTCAGCCTTTTCTTACAATCCAGAAGTTTTCTCCATCCTCATTTGACTTGGGAACGGTGCATAAATCTTAAGGTAGGGTCTGTCTTGTGTAACTTCGTATGAGTGAGGGGAGTGGCATCCGTTTGCAACGGATTGAGTGAAAGCAGCGGGGATCTGGCATCAGACCTCCACTGTTAGTGGAGATCTGGATCATGTCCGCAAACCCAAATTATTACATTTTTTAAATCCAAATAATAACTTAAAAATGGAAATCCAGATCCAGACTTAAGTAAGTCAGGGAGGTACGTCGCTTGTGTAAGTCCCCTGAATAGTAACATCGGTGCATGCACACACCAGATGCTATGCTAACGTAACTTCTAATGTACGGAACTCATTTCAGTACATTAGAAAATCTGATGAAGGGGCCGGCTCTTCACTTCCGCATGTCCACTGTTAGTGGAGATCTGGATCATGTCCGCAAACCCAAGAAGTGTAAGGTCAAAATGTAGTTGGTCAGTAGCTGTAGAGAGATGCGTGGTCAATGGGTGGCTTCAAAGGATTCTATATATGAAGATGGGCCTAGTAGCCGTAGTTACGGCGGGCGTATGCATAAGATTGGCTGTTTAGGGGGAGGTAGGGAGATGATGCAGGGAGGGCAGGGTTTAGAGATTACACCCTGGGTGACAAATTAGTTATCCTGATGCTTTAATGCCCTCCCCACATATTGACACTACCCCTTACCCATACAGTCATGTCTTTGCTACATAATCATATAAATAGATATGTCATAAAATCAACACATCAATCTAAATATTTTCTGCTGAGGACATTCTAATGATCTCTGGTTCCCTGGTACACAGTTTATAATTGTTGAATGATGGAAAGCTGCAGCAGTGGTACATTCCCAGAAAATGAGAATAGAGTTAAAACAATGGTCCAATAGTAAATAATAAAAATATACACTATAATAATAATAATAATAATAATAATAAATACATAATAAATAAATATACATTTTAACTACTTATTTTTTGCCATCATATAGCATGTTGGTGGCCCATGGCTAAACAATCTGGAAAACTGCCTACAAGGGTTGCTAATGGCTTACACTTTCAACACAACTACATTTCCTCTGTTTCTTCTAGCCATCATTGCCTAAATAGGCTCTAAAATCACTTATAAAATGGATTTCTATGCTGTTTATGATTTTTAAGTGTGAAACGGAAGCAACATCTTTTTGCTTAAGTTTAAAGAGTTGGCTTAAAGGATCCATCAATAAAGGAGAGCAAAGCCTTGTAGGAGAAAAAGCTTTTACTCAAGGAATATTGAGCTCTAATCATGGCTGAGAGCTTTGCCATCACCTGACTTCCTGCCAGCTTTCTATTTCTTTCCCTTAAATTGCTCCCAGGGGATATAAGACCAGGTTGGTTCAATATCACAGACTTGTGTTAGAACATATAAACAAAAAGCTACATTTCAAGCAAATTAAATAATGTTTAGAAGAAGCCAGATCAAAATGTGCTCTCACAAGTCATGAGGTTGAGAATTCCATTTACATTGAATAGGTATGCGGGTTGATAGTAGGATTTTGAAGCTAATGTGCAGATTCATTATATATGTCCCTTGAGATTTAGATAAACTTGTATCAAGGGTAGCTTTTCCGGTAGCTTTTGTGTTAGTAATACCAATGTGTTTGATTTTGCTGGCTATAGCTTTTATGAATTTATGAAATAGAGGAATTCTAGGTGTCTGCTAAATAAAATAAAAAAATGTGTTTTTTTTTGTTTTGCACACAAAATGACTTCTGCATATTACTGAAAGTTATATTTTTTATTATTTGGATACTTTTTCAAGGCTAGATATATTTATATAAATACCAGATAAAATGTGCTTTAGGATGATATTGAGGCTCAGGTTAATGGTTGCTGTTAGTAGAAATATTGATTAGTCTGCTCTTTAAGTTTATCACTGATTGCACTAATAAGTGTTTTTTCTGTATTTTTAAAAAGCCCAAACCCCTGTTTGCACCAGATGCTGACTAACTTGGAATACACTGTGTCAACCTCAAGGGTTCATTAGTGCCAACTCTGGATTTTTTGTCCATTATAGGCATACATGTACTCTGGTTCAGCTTCTGAGCCTTCATACTGACATTAGATTGAATTTTGTTTAAAATTTAACATACTCTCATTTTAACTCTCATGCTTATCACAAGAATATTTAAAGTGCTATTCCTCTTATTAATTACCATTTCAGTAAAGTAATATTTCCACATAATTTCTCTCCAGTGTTAGTTAAAACCCTTGATATATTAAAAGTTGCAATTATATCCCTTCAAGTATATATATTCCTCCTTCAGTGGCATATCTGTAATTGCTGCAGAGTGTGCTGTACACATGGGTCCCAGAAAATATGGAGCCCTGTGGCATTCACACTGCACCCAAACTGCTTTACTGGTGGCAGTGAGGCAAGGAGAGGTTTCTCCCCAGCTGCTATGCCTTCAGATTATAAAAAGGCAGAGTAGACAGGCGGCATCCTCTTCTTACCTCTCAAATGCCATTCAAACAGTTTTTCAACTGTCACAATGCCAAACGGTGAATGGCTGTGACCATTCACCAATCAGAATGGTGGGCTGGGGTTTGATTTTCAAAAGGGAAGTTGGTGCTTGATCTGGGGTCTTAATGGTTTCCCTCTTTGTTACATTGCTGGCCTACTTTTAAGTCCTCCTCACCAGATTTCAATGCAGTATTGTTAATTATATATTAAGCTTTTGGGTTTTTGAGCCCCAAGTGCATGATTTAGCATTTTTTGGCATTAAACTGCTGTTCACCAGTCTTCCAGTAAAACTAGATGATCAGTTATTTTATTTTGTTTGTGTCATTAGCAAAAAGGTATTCTTTCCACTTAATACCATGTGTAAGTTGCAAATAAAAGTAATAAATAGCAGTGGTCCAAGTACAGATCCCGGGGAAACTCCACTGGTAATCTTTCCATCCCCAGAAAGGATTCCATTTAGTACAACCCCCTGCCGTACGGAACAGATTTGTTCTCACTTAACCAAACATTATGACCAGGTACTATATTGGACATCTACTGACTGGGGTATTTTTAGAAAGGTGTTGGAGGCATGCGATTAGCTGTGACTTGCAGTTAGGCTGCACGTTTTCAGAATTAACTCATTTTTTTTTACATCACTGCTTGTATTCTGAATCTTGAAAATAGATACATCCTCTCCCCGTTCACACTGAGCCAAAAACCCGGGACTTTGCCGGGGCAAGACCGAAAATCCCGGGTCTAGGCTCAGTGTGAACGGTCACACCCGCGTCGACCCGGGTAGAGAGACCCGGGAATCAGACACGGGATTTAACGAGGGGTAATTCCCGTGTCTGACCCGTGTCGCCCTCAGTGTGAACGGTGCGACCCGTGTTTTTTGTAACACGGGTCGCACAGAAAGAAGCTGATTGGGTCAAAAAAGACCCAATCAGCTTCGTTTCTTTAAAAAAAA
>WWET01000143.1:487846-504810 GCA_011038615.1 Limnodynastes dumerilii | reverse complement strand
TATATCTTTGCTTAAATATTATTTATTTATTTAGGGTTCATGTGTAAACCAACTTGCTGTCATTCATACATATACAGTATCTGCTTAAACCAACCCAGCAAAATGTCACTGAGACAGTTTAATCTGACCAGAGACTGGCAGGTGAGGGATAGTGACATTTTATAGAACAATACAAACAATATGCTGGCAGTCCACTGACTAGGCCCAAGGGATCCAAAGAGGGGATTAGCCCAGGACAGCTGCCCACCAAACGAATAAACCCTGGAGTATTGCTCATATATAATACTAAGAAGTGACACTGATTTATGTACATTTACATAATATTTTCCTTTATGGTTTTTATTTAGAAAAAACTACCTTAATGAAAAAAAAGTCTTGCTGTTAATCTGCCAGTAGTACATATATACGTACAAGGATATAGTCATAGCTTGGATTATACCCAAGTCTGACCAGTGTGTGTTATTTTTTCTGTACTGTGTTCTGTTCTGAACATCTTGAACAGCTGTACCTCCTGAAAAGTGCCTTTTGTTACATGAATAATCAGCTAATATAAAGAGGCAGCTGGCGGCAGATTCCCTGTGTTAGCCTCAGTGAGCATTAAAGGCAAGATTTCAGACTGTGAGCAGGTTACGTATGGCTCCCTTCTAAATCAACAAAGCTACGCAGCAACTGCTTACATTGTTTCATCTCTCAGTTTTCATACAAAGATGAAGCTTGTGTTAGCAAAATAAATGTCACATTTGCCTTTTCTTTCAGTCGGGTTTCTACTGTGAATGCATGCTCTACTGGTAGATTAATAATCTTAACCAACTCCCTGTATGAATAATGTGTTACTCTAAACTTTGCCATAGCCTGAAAGCCAATCACAAATTACGATTCCCTAATCATGAAAGCGTCCAATACTAGTGCCTAACATTGAATTATTTGTTTTATTCAGATGCAGGCAATATGTGACAAGCTTTTGATTGACGTGACACAAAGCTGTCTCCTGCATAATGCTGTGTAGCCTGTAAGCTCTGTTAGGCCATTTACACACCTATTCAATTATCAGGCCGATCATACGATTCCAGAGCATTTGGAAAATATTGCAACAGTGTGTACACTCCCATTGTTATGATTTGTAGTGATAAGAAAGATCGCAACAGATTGTTTGGTTTTATGAACATCCTAAAAATCAGACAAATGTGGGTTGTGTGTATGCAGGTACAACCATCTGTTCATAAGGAGCAAGTTGATATTAACACCAATATCAGTCAAAACCACATGAATGGCGACTGAAGTCCAGTTAAAAAAAAATGAACCAGTGTACTAGATAAATAACAATAGTGTACATGCTAAAAGTCTTACTCAGTAGAATATTGTACTCACAACTGCACAATATGCCAGCTGGTAGTCTCCTGGCTGGTTCCTCGCTCAAACAGACGGAACAGTCCCAGTAGCAAACAGCATGCATCTGAGCAGTGCTGTATGATGAACTAGGAGGGTACCGTTATCTGAAGAAAGTCAGGTTACCATAAAAGAAGATCCCAAGCCTATGCTGCTTGTGGAGATGTAATATCTGATGGAAATGGGAGCACCAGAAGCTCCATCGGGATAGAAGCTGCCACAATGTAGACTGTACTTCATGAGGTGCCCGCAAATGTTATAATTTAGTACTCTTGTGCTAAGTCAATCCACAGGAGTCAATTGAAAATATTGACTAATTGAAAATACCAATTAAAGTCTGGAGTGGTCCCTGTAGGGACCAGTGGAAAGGTATGCACCTGTGGGCAGTTTTGCATTGAATAGGTTGTGGCGGCCTCTGTATTCTTTCTATGTATATTCTTACTTTTTGGGTGACTGACTTAGCATTGCTGAGCACTATATAGTAAAAAAGTATTCTCACAAATACAATCCTCTATATAAGCCTATATTTCAGTGTTATTTTTTATTTTACTACCATTTCGAACCTCTATATCATGCCCATAGTCTTTATGACCAAAACATAGCAGTTACCGCCTATAGTTGCCCTATATTGTTGCACCTGTCCTGGCCACTTCATTATCAATAAAATAATGTCATAGAAATATATTTTGTGTCTGACGCTGGCTAAAGGTCTTGTTTTATGCAACAGCTTGCTTGGTGTGATCTATGATCTATGGTCAGTTATTTTAATCTCTGGAAATAGTACCTAGTTTCTTTATACTGTCTGATAATGTTATCTAAATGTTCTAGTGTAAAATAAGAAAGTACTGCAAGGGCTGTATTTTAGCTCCTTTCCATTTCTTTTTTGTAGAGCATTGTGACATTTCATAAAAGAGCTTTACGTAGCTTCAGTGCGTCTTATGAGTTGAAATATTCCCTTACTCCAGGGCTGATATGGCTTCATGGCTTTGCACAGACTGAACTAAACAACACAGCAGCAAATAATGGCAGCCCTCCGGCAAGACTAGTATGCACAGTCCTTGTCATTAGATGTACATGAGTTTCTCTTGTTCCTGGGCAAGCCAGTAATTGTATTAGATGCCATTTCTTTTTAAAGGCTATCACTGCAAACCCAATATTTCCTAGATTTATGCACTCAACAAGTATTTTGCCCTTAAAACAAATATACAGTAAATGAAAAGAAAACATGCATTTATTGTTAACAAAATTCTCTAGATACTGGCTTTGCTTTTATGCTTTGTGCCTTGCACTTTTAATTTAATCCATTGATTTAAGAATATAATAAAAATGTTTAAAAATAAGTAGTGGTATCTATGGGGTAAATCCAGACCTACGGGCTAGTTATGTTAAAACACGTAGCGCTCGTTCGTAGTTACGCTGATGATGCGTAAGTTAGGGGTTACGTTGCATAACATCTGCATGTGCAGTAACTACAGATGGTTGAAATGACATAATCGGCTAGCATAAATACGCCAGCGGACTTAACTTAGGATCTGGCCCTATGTACTTATGACATTTTCATTTTTGATAAATTCTCATGTCACTTCCCTGATGAGCATGTTCTTCTCCCTTACCATCTGCATCCTTACTCAATTATATATTTTTTATATAGACTGTGTTGGATGGTAGTGATTTTACTACTTTATTAATATAAAACCTATTTTGGGGCAATTTTGCAATAGAACAAATAACTTTTGCAGTTTGTATAATAGCTGTCTGAAGGAATAACAGAGATAGATTTAGGAAGCTATAATATAAAGCTATTATAATATAATATACAGACAGGGCTGTGGTTTGCCAGTATAATGGTCTCTTTCCCAAAAAAAACCATTTCGAATGGTAAGTCTTTATAACTAACCCTAACTTTAACTCTCCCCCAGCCCTAACCCTCTGTTTCCCACAGCCTAACCCTAACCTTTACCCTTCAGCGCTAACCCTAACCTTTCAATTTTTCAGCCTTAACCCTAACTCTACATGTCCCACAGCCTAACTCTAACCTTCCCCTTATCTCTAACCCTAACCCTAACTTCTTAAACCCTAACCTCACACCCTCCAAAGCTGTCACAGCCTATGCTCTTACCCTAACCTTAGGCCGCAACCGTCCCTTCTCCACAGTTTTCTGATTGCCGACCATTTTGCACATGATTCAGCTGTATCATACCCGAAATAGGGCCGTCCAGACTGACAAACCACATACCATATATAACTGCAGTCTATGGGTTTGAATAAAGCTAATTATTTTATGTTTATGTCTGTTTTATGTCTGTTTGATACAATATGTTGAATTGAAAATTTTATACAAATTTTAGATCCTCAAAAGTAATAAAAAAAAATACAATGTTGCTATTTTTCTAGCTCTATAGTATATAATAATGCCTCACTGTGTTTTAAAATATATGTTCAATTCCCTATATGTTGTCCTTCACATAATATCTAAACTCTGATGTCTTTGTTGGGAATATGTTCCCTTAAGCAAGCCCTACTTTACGGCATTCTTAACTTTAAATGAAAAAGAAATACATGTCATAGACCTCTCAATACTTAATTTTCATTTCTATTTTCTCTCCTAAGTATGACTACGAAGGCATGGAGATTGACAGTCTCCCGGTGGAGCTGACCGTTGTGTGGAATGGGGATTTCAGCATTGACAATCCAGCTCTGAACAAAGGTAAGGTGGAACTTTCGTTTGGGCTAGAAAACAGTTTCCATGGCAACATCACTTATCTCTTGTTAAGTATCATAGACCTAACCTTTTTCAGTACTTTAAAAAAAAAAAAAAAAAACTCATTGAAATTGAATTGTATTATTCCACAGTTACGAAATTTCCATATATATTATATTATATTATATATTTCCATTTTTTTTCCTTTGATTACTGTTAGTATATGCACACATGCAATCAAATCATTTAATTATAGGTAAAATGTATTCTACACCCAAAATGTAATGGCATTGTATATAATCTTCTACATAGAGTTATAATATATTATAAATTGTTTCTATGTACCAATATACCAGTATAAATCTTTTGATGAGCCCAGTAACATAGAAACACAGACGTGACGGCAGATAAGAGCCACATGGCCCATCCAGTCTGCCCAGTTCTTTATTTAAAACTATACCTCCCTAGACCCTATTTACCCTTAATTTAATTTGAGATTTAGGATATCCTTATAGTTATTCCATGCATGTTTAAACTGTTCTACTGCATTAGCCTCAACCACTTATCTATCACTCTTTCAGCTAAGTAATTTCTCTACACATTTCCTCTGAATCTACCACCCTACAGTTTACATACATGCCCTTGTGTTCTATTACACCTCTTTCTTTGAAAAATGCCACCCTCCTCTAGCCGGTCACAACCCTTGATATATTTGAAAGTTGCTATCATACTCTCCCTTCAAAGTTGCTATCATATCCCCCTCTCCCTTCTCTGCTCCAAGCTATACATGTTTAGTCTCTAATGTATTTATGTCTTTCGTGAGATATGGCCTCCAGAATTTAACACAGTATTCTAGTTGAGGTCATACCAACGATCTATAAAGGGACATCACTACTTCCCTCTTTCTGCTACTAATTCCTCTCCCTATGCAACCATGCATCTGACTTGCAATTCTCATTGCTTTGTTATATTACTTGGCTACCTTTAGTTACATGAAATAATAACTCCTAGATCCCTTTCCTCCTCGGTAGTTTCTAATGTAGTGCTATTAATGATATTTTTAACTTTTGGGTTTTTGTGCCCCAAGTGAATTTTTTGGCATTAAACTGCAGTTTCCACACTCTTGACCATTCCTCCAGTCTACCTAGATCATCCCTTATTTGGTGTACCCCTCCTGGCGTGTCTACCCTGTTACATATCTTTGTGTCATCTGCAAAAAGGCATATTTTCCCATTATACCAAAGGCAATATAATAAAGATATTATATAGCACTGGTCCAAGTACAGAACCCTGATGTTACATTCACTGGTCAGTAATTTTCAGCTTTTTCCCTACTTCCACTTTTATGGACAACATTTGCAATTTTCCAGTCCTCTGGAATCACCCCAATTATTAGTGAACGGTTGAATATTTCAGTTAATGGTTTTGTCAGCACCCCCCTCTAAGCTCTTTTAGTATCCTAGGATGTATCCCATCTGGTCCTATTGAGTTGTTCACTTTCAACTTTGAAAGTTCTTTTAATTCCTGATCCTCAGGGAAAGTAAAAGTAATTGCCTCCTTTGTATTAATAGTCTTCCCATTTAAAAGTGGTCCCTTCCCCTCTCTTTCTTTTGTGAATATTGAACAGAAATACTTGTTAAGATGATCTGCCACAGCCCTTTCATCCTCT
This sequence comes from Limnodynastes dumerilii, assembly GCA_011038615.1. NCBI lineage: Eukaryota > Metazoa > Chordata > Amphibia > Anura > Limnodynastidae > Limnodynastes > Limnodynastes dumerilii. The sequence continues at coordinate 499,054 of WWET01000143.1, read as the reverse complement.
ACAAGACTCCCACTCTCCGTTTTGAGCCTTACTATACCCTCTTTAGTTTTTCGCATTTCATTTATATACCTAAAAAAGCATTTGTCCCCTTTTCGTAGCAAGTGGGCCAGTTTTTTCTCAGTTTGTGCCTTTGCTGCCCTGATAACCTTTTTAGACTTTGCAAAATACTCCTCCTTGTCATCATTATTTTAAATTTGCTTATAATTCCAAAAGGCCATCTTTTTTGCTTTCACTATAATTTCTACCTCTTTTGTAAACCACATTGGCTTTCTTTTTCTGGGGTTTTTCCTAGCCTTTCTTATACAAAGGTCTGTTGCTGTTAATAATGCATTTTTAAAATTTCCCCTCTGCTCCTGTACTTCTTTCATGTGCCTCCACTCTGCCAAATCAGAATCACTTACATATTTCCCCATTTCTACAAAATCCGCCTTCCTAAAGTCCCTTGTCTTTGTGTGGTACGTGTTTCTCTCACTCATTATACTAAACCTTACTGCTTAATGATCACTGGATCCTAGGTTCTTACCCACACTTACTTCTGAGATTCTGTCAGTATTTGTAAGTACCAAATCTAAGGTGGCTTCTCTGCAAGCGTGCTCTCTCAGCAGTTGATTAAGGGACGCTCCCTGTAATAAATTTAAAATGTCCCCATTTGTAGTTTAGCTTGCTTAAGACTCACCCCAGTTTACATCATGTAGAATAAAATTTCCCATGATTATTACCTCCCTTTTTAATGCAATGTCTTGTAATAGGACATCTTGTCCTGATAACCTATATTTCACTCCAGTACGAAGAATAGCCCCTGGGTTTCTATGGTTACCCAAAGTGCCTAATTTTAAGGGTTAAATTTAACCCTTCCTTCACATAAATTAATATGCCTTCTCCAATTTTTCCTACTCTTTCCTTCTTAAATAAATTTTATCCCAGTATAGCTAGGTCTCAGTAATGATTTTCATTGCACCATGATTCCGTGATTCCCACAATATCCAGATTATCCCTTGACATTTTTGCAATTAGTTCAGGAATTTTATTTCCTAAGCTTCTAGCATTTGCACAGATTGCACTGAGAGTTTACATTATAAATTTCCTATTCTTCCATTTATTATTATTGCTCAATATGTTTATATTGCTTTTTCTATTCTATTTTCCCTTAGTTTCCTTTGGCTGTGCTAAGGGCTATGATATGTCATTATTGACTGGCCACACAACACTTCTTGGTTGGGGAGCAGTTCATTTTATTATTTGTGACACTGCCCCCTCTTCTAGTTTAAATGGTTTCTAATAAAGCATTAAAACTACTCACTTTGAATATCTGTTACCACACAAGATGGGTGGAAGCCATCCCTTTTATACAGTATATGACAGAGTGTCAGATACTTCTTTGGACAGATATCTTTTTAGATATATTAAGTAATTACTCAACTTTGTAAAGAACAGAATCTCAGTTTAATGTGCTGAGCCCAGCTTGCTATACAGCACAATAAGGATAGTGTACATGGGTGAGAGTGCTGTTACATATGACAAATTATCACCCTATTTTCTCAATGTTCCTTTCTTCTAGTGCATTTGTACAAGTGTGGTGCTAAAAGACCTAGCTGCGGCCTGTGTTTGAAGGCTGATCCAGATTTTGAATGTGGTTGGTGCGTTGGAGAAAGTAAATGTACCCTCAAGCAGCACTGTTTACATCCTGATAACCCCTGGCTTGAGCTCTCCGGGACACATGCAAAATGTGCAAATCCAAGAATAACTCAGGTAAGTGCGGCCTCGTTCATGTAGACACCGCAATCAACATCTTGATCACTTACACACAACACTCAAGATTTCAAATGCACTGTGAACTTATTTCACAAATATGTGTGTGTGTGCTGGGGATGACTTTGTTTGTGTGTGTGTGTATATATATATATATATATATATATATATTCCCTATTAGCCTTTCTACAAAAGAAATACTGTACACAGCAAAGGCTGGGAAGGAGAGCAAAGTATAATCAGCTACGATTATTTACTGATGACTACATTTATATTTGCACTCTGAAATTAGAGGCCTATAAAATTGTTGAGATGCAAAATACTTCCCGATGATGACAGGCAAAGCTATAACATTATGGCCGCTGTTAGCAGCGGGTGTAAAGTCTGACAGCTTGTTATGATCCATTGTATTTATTTCCTTGCTGTAACACCGCAGCAGTCTTTGGAGCTGATAGACGCCTACTCTGTATATTTCCTAAACTCAGTGTTTTAACTGTGATTCACATTTCAATTAAAGTACAGGCTTGCACATTTAAATATCATTTTTTTTTCAATTTCCTGTAATAATTGTCATTTATTGTTGCATAGCTCTGACTACGCATTGCATGTTATCCGTAGCCTATGAGTCACTTATTGCCTGTGAGGAAATATTTGTACAGAACCTGTAACAAAAGAAAATTACATTTATTTGCATTGAAGACACACTGTAATTTGGCTCTGTTTATAAAATGTACTGTGGGCTTGTTTTCTGTTTATGTTGGATTCAGTCTCAAAAGGTATTTGTTGCATACAACAATTTTCCCTTTTTGTGGCAAATTTTTTTTACATCAGAGATGTCCAGTTCAGTCTACTGGTGTGATGAGATCCTCCTACGGTGTATATATGTTATTTTATTATAAACACACAATAGCTTTTTTGTTAAACACAGCATATTGCAGCAATAGAAATATTAATAAACTATTACTGTTGCCAGCAGTACTCAGGCAGAGACATAGCCAGCTTTTGGCATGTGGAGGAAGTAAAGATGGAAATTAATGGACCATTTTAAACCCTATTATAGTGGCTTTGGAACTCTGTAATAAATTCACTAGTGACTAATGACAATCAAGCATCTTACATAATATGATCATTGGTTGATACACCCCCCATAACAGGCTATTATGCTACAATATAGATGCCTATAAATATCAGGGTTCTATACATACCCCTAATTGGGTTTATTATGCACCCCTTAATAGCTCATGGTTACATTTAGCAGTACAGCCCCTAACTTTTACTACTTAGCGCATGATGGCTAATACTGGGAGCTGCAGAGAACTGATGGAGAATACTAGGAGGCTGGAGATATATGTTGTGGAATACTGGGAGCTGTAGAGAGATGATGGGGAATACTGGGAGCTGAAGACACATAGGCCCATATTCAGAGTACTGGACGTATAACATATATGTCTGGTGTTTAGCAATTTTTACTACTGCGCATGCGTAGTAATTTTTGTACGTAATCTACGTACCTTTTCCTTATGCAGATTGCTTATATGCTGTCTTAAAGAATATGGGCCATAATAGGGAATACTGGGGAGATATGATACGAAATATTGGAAGGTGGAATGACATGAATGAGAAATACTGGGAGGCTGGAAACACATAATGGGGAATAATGGGAGGCTGGAGAGAAATAAATTGGGAATACTGGGAGGCTAGAGAGACATAAATGGGGAATACCTTTACCTTTGACTGGTTACATATTTATTATTACATTCTGAATTTTTTTACAAGGTGCCTGCATTACATTAGGTTTACAGATGTTACAAAAAAACTAACATAATAAAACATAATACTCAACTGTCAATATTTTGCCCTGTTGACATTTCATACCAGACCCAACTAGAGTACATGTAATTAGCACTAATTTTGATAGGACCCCAGATAGGTCCCACACTCTCTCCCCTATGTCTCTTCAACCCCAGCCCTCTGTTTCTCTCCAAACCCTACAACCCATCCCCTGTTTTTTCATCACTCATTTGTTTTCCTGTATCTTCCTTTCCCTGGTGCTCCACAGCATCGGCACTTCAGAAGGAGGGTCTCCCTCTTTTTATCCGCTGCCTGCATATTTCAGAGCAAAAATGTGTGAAGTGTGACACATCAGTATTGCTTTGCTCATATTAGATATAGATTGCAGGTAATAGATGCAGGGACACATTGCCTGATCCACCATCACATTGCATTAATAGCAGGGGTGGGCGAGGCAATGTGGTGCTATGCTTGCTCTCAGAACTGTGTGAATGGATGTGGTCTCCCTGTATGTGGGTTCCGCTTGTGTGTAGTGGCCCCAAGATGTTGCCATGGTGGATCTGGTATTATTGCAGACCATATACATACATGTTTTTTTTTTTTAGATATTGTACATGTTGGTTAAATAATTTTAACATACAATAAATCAATCCCAAGTACTCCCAAGTACATACTTTAAACAGCCTCTTCCCCATTTTTACTTTAATTCTGTTCAAAAACACACATCATAATGGTACTTTAATAAGTCTTTAATAATAAGAACTGAGCATTATGCATTGTCAGCTGCCTGAGAAGTGCTCAGAATATCCTGTTGTGAAGCCACTTCCACCGTTGGCTCTAGAAATCTGTGCACTCTTAAGAAGAGAGCTAATATCTTTGTGTAGGAGATATTCTGCTAAATATGTGACTGCTCAACTTTGATAATTGGGAAATGAACGGCAATTAATTTCCTTATTAGCATTGATTTGATATAATAGCCCTCAATTAATTATATTTTACATAATATCCGGCAAATGCATGAAAAATGGTCCACAATAGGATGAACTAGAAGAATATGGTGTGTTTTATGAAATGTTTAATGTAACTAAAGGCCTATTACAATACACTAGGAATGAATCAAATTAGTTTATTGAATAATATATGATATTGGATAAGCCTTTTCTTTGCCCATTAATTATTAATCTGTAACTTACATGCCACATTATCATTAAGCCAGCAAGACATTAGCATAGAAATGTCTCTTAATTAAACAGTACATTATAAGCAGAGAAGTGACATTTAAACTAAAGTTATTATACTTGTGAGCTGTTTTCATAGATGCTAAATATCTATATGTGGGGCAATAACTGGATGGATGGCTGAGGTCACCAAAAGGCCTGTTACAAGCAGGGATTACTTTACTATTTCAGTAAGGCCACTTTTGGCTCCAGGGCAAGATTTCATAAGTATAATACCAGTTATTAATATATGTTATATTTAGGTTTTTTTTTTCTTAAACCACTCAATATTTTTGGATAATAATAATAATGTTTATTAATAAACATTTATGACCTTAGCTTATTGTTTATCTGTCTGTCTATCTATGGGATTCAGTTTGCCCATTTTGTCTGATGCAGCCGAAAGCTTAATTTCAGTTGCACCATTGCCGAATGCATTTTAAAAATGAAAGTCTACCATCTACCATGTCAAATGGCCCATTTTTGACAAGGTACTCATTCTGGTTAGCATTAAGCTGCGGGACAGGAAGGTTAGGGATATGTTTCGGAGAGGGGAGGCTTTCGGTTAGGCTGTGGGATGATGATAGTTAGGGTTAGGGTTAGACTGCTGAGAGTGGAGGCTTAGGATGGGTTAGGATTATGTTGTGCAAAGGTATAGGTTAGGGTTAGGCTGCAGGACAGGAAGGTTAGGGATAGGATTCGGAGAGGTGAGGCTAAGGGTTAGGCTGTGGGATGACGATGGCTAGGGTTAGGCTTCTGAGAGTGAAGGCTTAGGATGGGTTAGGGTTATGTTGTGCAAAGGTATAGTTTAGGGTTAGGCTGCAGGACAGGAAGGTTAGGGATAGGATTCGGAGAGGTGAGGCTAAGGGTTAGGCTGTGGGATGACGATGGCTAGGGTTAGGCTGCTGAGAGTAGAGGCTTAGGATGGGTTAGGGTTGTGCAAAGGTATAGGTTAGGGTTAAGAAAATTTACTTGTCATCGCTCCAATTTTTGAAAACCGTGCAGCGCACATCCTCTTCTCTCTATCTATCTAAAGCAAAATGATATAATCATTTTGCTGAAAATCATGTGAAGTAAAGAACGATGGGACATAAATTAGTCAACATATTTTCATTAGTCTATATATTGTATTGGAATATTGCTCAATTGTCAGCTTCATACAGCAAGTAATACTTCTGCTTAAACAATTGTACAGGTTCTTACTTTAATTCAATGTTAATAACTTGTATTGTTTGCAGTTCTGTTTGTTAATGTGTGAATAAAGTTTGCATAATTCCACTGTTTATATATCAATCCAGTTGCCCAACGCAGTTGTAAGAAGAAATAATTTGGAGATAATAACTTCAGTGATAAAGGTGTAGAAGTGTGTTCTAAGTTGCATACACCAATGCAAATGATGCATTTCTTGTAAACAGTTCTTTCTTGTTCTAATTAACACATAAGTGCGGAAGTAATCCATCAAATTGTAGTGTATTCAATAACATCCCATAAAGGTTAGGAACGCTTGGAGAGTTGTTGGAGGCTACAGAGCTCAATAAAAGCTTATCACAAGTCTCTAGGGCAGCAGGCTTCACCAGTGAGCTAATTATGCATTCAGAGCTTATACCTACAAAGGTTCATGTTTGGCTTAAGGCAACCAGAAATGATGGTGTTAGAAAAATCTACATCTTCTATACAACCTTTACTAATACCATTATGCTTGTGTTCCATGGGATAGACAGTTTACTTCAATGTGTCCTGTTTGTTACCAAATTTAATTGCCAAATATTTTATCCTTGTATACATATTTGTGAGTTTAATAAAATATAAAGAAATAACTTTTTGTTTCTTTCAGATCATTCCTGTAACTGGTCCCCGTGAAGGAGGAACGAAAGTAACTATTCGAGGAGAAAATTTGGGATTGGAGTTTTGGGAAATTGAGAGCCATGTCAAAGTGGCAGAAGTCACTTGTATACCATTGATTGAGGAATATATTCCTGCGGAGCAGTGAGTCATGGCTGATAATTAGATTCTGCAAACATATCCAACAGAAACATAATAATAATGTCTTATCCTTGTTTTTGTTTTGTTTTTTAAACTTCACTTACTTTATAATTTGACCTGATTATTACTTTCAGTGGTTTGCAATTTTTGGAACATGTGTATACAATTTGAAAAACTAGAAATTGATACTTCTATTTGGTTTTATTAAATTGGATGTCAGGAAACTGACCTGTGAATCACGACAGAAGATATTCCTATGCTTAAATATATTTAGATATTAATTTGATTCTCTTTTATATTTCCAGAATCGTCTGTGAAATGGAGGAGGCAAAACTAAGTCAACATGCTGGATTTGTGGACGTCTGTGTGGGAGACTGTAAGCCACAATTTACGGCAAGATCTTCACTACTGTACTACTTTGTGGTAAGATAAAATGCAACTACAACATCACAATGTTTTCTAAACAAGTCTTCTGCTAAGCAGTACCATGAGTGTTTATATTAGAGGCATTTACAATTTAATTTAAATCCTTTCCCATATATAATATCTAAGCAAAATCTAATGTATGCTACAAACAGGAATTTTGCTTGTAGTACCAGGATCAGGAATCAGGATTAAAATTGGTCAAAATGGTTCAGCCTCAATCCTCGCCCAACATGCAGTTACATCAAAAAAACACTTTTGTAACCTCCGTTTAAAAATGCAATATAGGGGTATTGTGGCAGTGCTTTTTATTTTGTCTTGCTCCAATGCAGCTGATTCATCTGGTCCCCCTGTCACATCATTTATAATGGACAACACACAGGTAAACAGTCTGGAGCTAATCCAAAGTTTTTGCGCAAGCTGAATACGCAAGTGTTGTACGTCGGATCCAGTGTTGCGTGTTTCCGTAGTGAAAAGGGGAAGCGCAGGCGAAACCATCATGCGCAGAGGCTGCGTGACATACTGCCGCAGCCTCTGCCACTTTATGTTTTGAATGTTTTTTTTTACCCTCCTCTGACATGGTGCAAGATTTTCATGGAAGCGCATGTACCCTAGACAGCATCTGTGCCTATTAAAATGAGTTAAATTCCATTTTTTAATATCATGGAACACTATATTCAACGAGCACACAGTACACAGATGTGCATACAGATGCAAGGGGAGCACTGCGGCAGACTTTTCTCCCATATTCAGCCTGTTCTGAGCAGGCGCAGTGCGAAAATCCTCTGCGCTTCCATCTAAAATAAGACGGAAACGTAACTCTGGATCAGCCCCTATATGTCACAATATTCTGCACATCTGTTCAAATATGCTCCAGGTAGCAACACTTTGCTCACACCATTCTGAGTTGTGGCTGAAAGCTAACAATGAAAAGCAAACTATTGGCCACAGTATCATTAATAAATAAATATATAGATTTAATTTAACATTTTTTGTTTTTAATGATACTACTATCCTACTGTTTGAATTCGAAATAACAGCCCCAATTAAAAGGACTACTAGTTATAAACTCATATATATATAGTCATGCAGTTAGCTAGAATTATTTCTAAATTTTTACAGCGAAAACAAATATTTGAGTTTACCTTAAACTAATCTAAGTAAGTATTCAGCCCCTGATTAAGAGTTATGGCTGACATAGGCTAAAGAATTTAAAGTCCCAAAATAAAATCACCTTTCATTTCAAATGAGTTTTACTTTACCTTCACCAATGTCAACTCTTTTTATTAAGCTACAGTTTGCCTATTTTAGACATCCAATATTCAGTCCCTCACCCCAAGTAACTTGTGCTGCACCCCATAAAACCATGCTCCCTAGGCTGCAGACTGGTCAGCCTAATGGTTAATCAGATACTGTAAATATTGTTAATAGAGTGTAATGTACAGTACTTTGTCTGTGTTTCACAATGGAACAGATTGCTTTGGAGATGTGTAAAGCTTCAGTATTTAAGTATATTTGTGTTACAATTTCAGTCCATAGAATGTAATCTTTGGAACGTATTATCTATGGGCAGCCAGGAAAATGTACAAAATTCTGCAGTCAAATGCGGAATCATTGAAATATTTTGTGGAATGAAATTGAAAACTTCACCCATATTTAGTTATAGCCAAAGGGGATTTTCAAGTCTCCGTGGTACATTAGAAGCACTGTAAACATATGAGAGAACTCTTTTCCAGTATGAAAACCTGCCTATTTTACAGTTTATTTGGAGCATTTCAAGCACACTGAATAGGAGACTGATTTTTTAATGCAACTTTATAGTTCATCACTTTTATTGTTGCAACAACTTAATCCGGAAGTGTTTTTAAGTGTTCATTAACACTAAATTGTATTGGAATGCCTGTGGGAAAAGCATGTGAGATCTGCACAAGAATCTAATGAGTTTGTAATGATGGAACATTTCAAGTGAAGTGTTACTGAAAATTGACTGCATTGCACACTTTCCTTAATTATTTCATCTGAAAAGGGCACATTAGGAAAGAGAGTTTATCTCTCATAGAATTTCCCTCTGCCTCTTCATGGTGATGGGTAATGCAACTTGAGTTGAGTAATTTGTTTCCTCATGAATAGAACTAAGCTTTAGCTGGATTGGCACCCAGTCTGCACGCTGAGCTCAGCAATGTTTCTTTTGCATTTTGTACTTCTTTTGAGAGAATCAGATTAACTCCAGCGCAGCTGGAATATAACCTGTCTCACAGATACTTTAACTACAGAATGTACACGTAAACAGGGTTGCCGCCTTTTTGCCATTGATGCCTGTTAGGGTCAGGGCCTAATGATGCGATTTATGAAATTGCGTCATAAAGCCCTGTCCCCTGTCAATCACTATTGTGATCTCTAATGTTCTATGGGGTGGGCAGGGCTTGATTACATCATCAAGTCCCGTCCATCCCTAGTAACTCTAGGGATTACAATACCGGGAGAACTTCCCAAATTTCGGGAGTCTCCTGGATATTCCGGGAGAGTCGGCAACCCTCCAAGTAAACTAATATCTTACCTGCAGTAATAATGCTGGCTGCAGGCTGGACGTTCTTGTGTAAAGTGTAATATATGTCCCCTAGCAATATGATTACCATCACTTTACAGTACACAAGCTCTCCTGAATTCCTCTGTAGTAAAATCACTGTAGATATCATACTTCAATAATCTGTGTAAGTAACCTATGTGGTAGTCATACAGTTGGTCAGCGTCTCCCAAGCTCAGTCCTCCGGAACTACTAAAGATCCATATTTTACAGGTTTTCTCACAGAATCAAAAGTAATGTAGAGAATACTACCTGTGGAGCTTGTGTCATAAGTAGTGCACACACCTGTGCTCCAGCAAGGAGATCTGGGAAATTTGCAGTTTTGTAATCTGACAACATTATAATAGCTTGCTGCTGGTTGCAGCAATTCCAAAATCTGAATATTGTGAATGCACCTATGCACAATAAGCAAGACACGTGCATTGCCACTAGTTAAATATAGTAAGTGCATGCTGCAGTTAGTTATTGAGCCTTATGTACTTGTTGTGCACCAGGGAGTGCCCATTGTTATTTCCATGTATAGCAAATGATATATGGAAAATATAACTGCATTGAATTTGGAAATTACATGGTGAAAAATAATTATATAGGGCCAGATTTACTAAGCAGCAGGTTTAGAAAAATGCAATCCAACAGCAACCAATCAGATTCTAGCTGACATTTTCTGATATGTAATAGGAAAGTGAGAGATAGAATCTGATTGGTTGCTATGGGCAACGTCTCCACTTTTCCAAACATGCAGCTTAGTAATTCTGGCCTATAGTATATGAGTTTGCCTCTTCTCTGGTACAAAATAACCTCTTTTAAAATGTGTACATAAAGATGCATGGAGATTTCATTTCTATTGTAAAACCTGTTGGTCTATGCACAGAAAATAATGTGTGGTATATTTATCATTATTGATCTGCGACTGCAAATAACTTTGGACTGTATTCACAGATTTGTTATTTAAAAGTATGCAATAATATGCACGCACGTAGCAAGCCAACACCCACGACACCTCTCTCCCGGCCGTGCAATGGTAGACTTACACCTCCATAGGCCACCCTTATCTTTACGTGTGTACTTGCGTGCGTGCAATTCTTTATAGCCGCGCCCTCAAGCCTTCATTTAACTGTCTCACCCCACCCATTTTCATGTAAATTTTTTAAGTACGTATTTCAACCCCGCCATCCGTACGTATGTCCCCAAGTGCGATTCACATGCACTAAAGCACTTACGTTTGTATATTCTATGTAACTTATGTGATTAAAGTTACTACGCATGCGCAGTTTAAACGTAACGAAAAATATGCACGCAACTCCACGTGAAAATGGATCTGTGAATATGGTCCTTTATGTGAAAATAAATCTTCTATGTGTCATCGGGTCTGATCCAGAGGTACGCCCGCCGTCCTAGCGTAAGTGTAAGAACGGCTTTTCAGCCGATCTGCGCATGTGCCGGTCAGATATTCCCTGGCGT
>WWET01000143.1:429305-469664 GCA_011038615.1 Limnodynastes dumerilii | reverse complement strand
ATATATATATATATATATATATATATATATCCCAGCCATTCTCTCATTCTTATTAGCGCTGCCCTAGTATGTGCAGGTGCTGTGAATGGGGGTTATGGGTGGGGTGGACTAAACAATTGCCACAGTGAAAAAGGCCTTTGGTTCTGAGCCATGTGGTGGTTGGGTTTTTTTTAATGTGGTTCTTTACAAGGTGCTGATGTAGGTTCAGGGCTGAAAATGATGTTATATATCCCAGCCATTCTCTCATTCTTATTAGCGCTGCCCTAGTATGTGCAGGTGCTGTGAATGGGGGTTAATTGATGGGTGGACTAAACAATTGCCACAGTGAAAAAGGCCTTTGGTTCTGAGCCATGTGGTGGTTGGGGTTTTTTTTTAATGTGGTTCTTTACAAGGTGCTGATGTAGGTTCAGGGCTTTGGTGAAAATGATGTCAGGATGGGGGCCTAGAAAGGGCGCAAGTGTGTTATCTTTTAGTAACAGCCACCAATGTTTGTTTAAAATGTTCCGGATCTGTTTTGATTTTTTATTATATTGGGTGATGAAATAGATTTTGTCCGGGGATGTGGTTGTGATTCGTTTGTCCTTGTACGTCAAAAGGTCTTTTCTGTCTGTGTTAGTGGCCGTGGTGATGGCTGCTTGAATAGTGGCCTCAGGGTAACCCTTTTCTCGAAATTGAGATGCCAAATTGCTGCTTTGTTCCTGGAATTTCTCACTGCGTGTACAATTACCGTGTATGCGTTTAAATTGTCCCAGGGGAATGTTGTTTAACCAGTTGGGATGATGATTGCTTGAGGATAGAATGTAACTATTGACGTCCACTGTCTTCTGAAAGGTGGATGTTTCTAACTTATTGTCTTATATATATATATATGTTGAGGTCTAGAAACTCTACTTGACTGCTGCTGTAGTGAGTGGTGAATTTGAGATTATTCGGGTTGTTGTTGAGATGATACATGAAATCAGACAGGGTGATCTCGGAACCCTTCCAGATGAATAAGACATCATCGATGTACCGACGCCCTCATCGGTTCCTGAGTTCTACTCATCAAAGAAGTTTAAGTGCAGCACCCCACAGACCTAGACTCCATTTAACTCTGGACTCTAGATACTGAACTTGCCTACCCAACCCCAACACTTGTTTTCCCCTCCAATTCATCTTTCTTAACTTAATGGGCTGTACCCATTCTCTGGAATAATTCTCGCCCATTAGGACTATCGTCTACTTTCAACTTTCAAGCGCTCCCTTAAAACTCACCTCTTCACACAAGCTTATTACATTTTTATGTTTACCATATTAACAACCACTTTGCTTTTCAGTTTGTATTTCTATTACATTATTAACACAAGCCTGCAAACTTTCTCTTTCTATTCTAAAATTCCCTCATCTCTGTTACTAACATTGCTGTGTGATTGGATCATAGAAAGTACTTTTATCATACTTTGTGGCTAGTCCATTGTGTGATATATAGCACTTGCCCTTATGTATCAATCCCACTGTCCTAAAGAGTGTAAGATTGTGAACAGGGCCCTCTTACCCACCCAGACGGTTTGTTACTACCCAGTCTTGTGTATAGGATTGGATATCTGCATCTTATAAGGTGGGATGGCAAAGCGAAAATGGACTGGCACTTCTGCTTGACAAAGCCTCAGGCGAAACGTGCGTTGCTAATTTGATTCTCCCAGGTTAAGCCACGTCTCACTAGTGTAGATGGCATGTTAGACTGCAAAGCATTTCTAGCATTTGACCTTTTACGATAACCATGTAATAGGTGGTACTTGTTTGATATCTTCATGCATATAAGTGAGCTGCAATAAACATTACTGTGATTTTTTGTCTTAATCATTTAATGCCAAATTGTAATATTTTTCCTACTTTTAATAATTAATTAATAAAAATTTAGGTTTTTTTAATCCACATTTTTGGCTATTCATATTGGTATTGGACCGCTTGTAATTTAAATACAAGAGTGCACCCAAACTCCTTACTTTCTTTCCTTTTTTGATTACTGTACCTTTAGGAGTAGTGGTAACACGTTGGGCTGCTATCTTCTTTATCTGTGGTTTGTGCAGTCACGTTTCCCTTTCTGCTATATAAAAACCTGTTAATAAATAAGTAATTACCTGGCTAGGCTGCTGAAAATATGGTGGTACTAAATACCACTTAGTATCCCATTTTTGCAACATTCATATAATCATCATTAGGTCGACAGTGTATGAATGTCTACAAAATGTACTTGACACAGTTAATTGAATGACAAGATTAAGGTCTCCTGTATTATTATACCGACCTTAGTGTTATCGATACAGAAAAGTCCAATACAAACACTAACCCTTACCATAACCATCCCCTAAATATATCTGAATCATAGAGTTCTTTTATTTAAGTACTGTATGCATAGTGATCAGAAAGCATACACTAATACTTTACTCTCATATGTATTTGTAGTTCAAATAAAACGTACAGAAACTGTCTATCACTTTTAATCATCTCATTACTTTCCATACAAGTATACACACACAAGACAATATAGTCAATTAGTTACAGCAATTATGAAGGCATAAAATCTGAAGTTAGGTTTTGTAAACTCACGTGTTTGTAAAAAATGTTCTCCACTTTACTTTACACTAACCCAATAGAAATAAAAACCCCACTAAGAATAAATTATGCATTATCTGAACATAATAACATTAAAACACATTAAAGACTGTCATTACTATGACGAAGTATTGAATATGAGTTAAAGGTTTGCCATAAACGGAGATATAAAAACCAATCGACTGTCAAAGTGCTGGCTGAAAATCAAAGGAGACAAGGTTATCAGTTAAAAATGCTGGTTAAGGGAAGACAGATAAGACTGGACAGATTTCAGCTTACTTATTGTATCTTGTCTCTGATATACAGCCACACTGTCATATCCATCCCAATGACTTTCTGTTATTGTCCAAAGGCCAAAACTGATTTAATCCCCAAAGTGCTGGAGGACAGCTGAACTTTTCTGGTCAGCTATAAAATAGTCTTTTGCCCTCTCCATAAATAATTTAGGACAACTGCAGTTCTTGTCAAGGTGCAATACAAGTCTCTGACTGGAGAAAATTTTTTATATATCGTATGAAAAAGAAAAATGAATGTGTGTGGTGTTCTTGAGAGGGCATTGGGAATGATCCAGACTTAATAATGACAGACAATTTACGCACCAGATGTTATGCATTGGAACGCTGATCGTACGTAACTTGTTTACGTATGATCAGAAATCCGTACTATAGGGCGTGACATTACTACGCATGGCAGAATAAAAGCATTGTGGGTGGGACAAGGCATTTAAATCGTACAGTATGTTATTAAAGTAAAAAAAAAAAAAAATATTGAAATAAATTGTACAATACGGGCTGGGTTAGGCCATTACGTACGTCAAGGCATTACGTACGGCCACAGATACACAAGGAAATTTTAAGGTAGTGAATACGTAAGTCACTATAAACAGAAGTCAGGTCCAATTAGATTTCTTGGATGTTACCTTTTATGTGGATGAACATAGACGGCTGTGTACAGACTTGTATCGCAAGTCCACAGCCACGAACAGCATTCTCCACAATGACAGTGCAAACCATCCCAGTGTGATACAGCACATTCCCAAGAATGAGTATATGCACCTGCGACGCAACTGTTCAACAGTGGCTCGTTTTAAAATCAGGGCTAAGGAATTAAAAGATAGACTCTTGAGACGTGGCTATCCCCAGCATTTATTGGCTAAGACCTATCAAGGGGCAGTAAGAACTAAGAGGGAAGCTTTGATTCATCCAATAAGGAAACCCAAGAAGGGTAACACCATCAGGTTTATAACGGACTTCTGTTCAGAGTCTAACGTTTTGACTCAGATTCTCAACAAACATCTGGTTGTTCTGAGATCAGATGTTACCCTAAAAGACCACCAAGAGATATGGGGCCCTGAAACTTTTTGGGGACCCCTTTATACTGTAAATGCTTAATCAGAATATACAGCAGGCTTTTCTATTATCTAAAAAGATAGAAATAGGAGCGCTAGCCACTTTATAGTGCAAATAACAGAGGATTAATAATGCATATGTATAGACAACTCAGCTGCTTCAGAAAGGGGATGGGTTCCCCTAAAAATATATATATAACGAAAGGATAGGAAGCGCTTCAGGGTTCTAAATTTTATTATCGCAGTAAAATATTTAAAATAAAAAAATGTTTTATGTACGTATTTTCTATTGTCTAGCTCTTTGGATAGAGTACAAATGTTTAAGTACACACAAAATAGCAATATACAGGGCATTCACATTTTAGTTTTTTATTGTTTTTTGTACATTTACACTAACAACAGGTCTTATGTGTGTTCTACCTGTGGGGTTTAAGGACAGATATGTCTATATTTTTTCTAATGAATTATGAATTTGAACACATTGTATCAAGGAGAACTGAGAAACTGATCTATAACATGTCTTATGGAGCTCAAGGGATTTTTGCCTGTAGCCTTGTCATTGCATGTCATTTTGTCATAGCTCTGTTCTTGTAGCTCTGACTGCCTTGTGGACTGCAGGAGGTTGACTCAAACAATCCTTATTAAGAACATCTATTATTGGCTGCTGTGAAAAGTTTGTATACACATATTCGTTGTGGCAGCTCTAAGATACAAGCAAATATTGTGCTTTTATAGCTTGTCTGAGACTAAAGTAAACCAACTAATCAATAAGCCTAAAGCTTTCACTTTATTGTGTAACTTGAGCTTATATGTGAGGACCAATGCTTTTTATACTGTGCCTGTTTGTGATTTCGTGCTGAAACATGGCCAGGCTATTGATATTCCTCTTATTGCTTAATTCAACAGCAAACAAAATGGTACTGGGTCGTAACAACATTAGATTTATATTATAGCATTCAGTAAATTAACTTTAAAAAGTCAAATTGCTATTCTGTGACATCTATATAATGTGGCACCGGACCTTTAGTTGTCAGGTTCTGGGAACAGGCTCAAAAATCTGTTTTATAGACTCTGATGTGTCATTTTCATGCAGGCCCGAGTTGGGGGAATGGAATTCTCACCTGGCATGGTTTACATAACTCCTGACAGCCCTCTGAGTGTGCCAGCCATTGTCAGTATTGCAGCAGCAGGTGGACTGTTGATAATCTTCATTGTGGCTGTGCTTATAGCCTATAAACGCAAATCCAGAGAAAGTGACTTAACTCTGAAAAGACTGCAGATGCAAATGGATAATTTGGAATCACGAGTGGCATTGGAATGCAAAGAAGGTAAGATAATTGCTTTGTGTTTAACAGACCTTTCGTATATGTTCTGTATCCATGTCTATGAAAATGGAAAGTGAAGAACGTGCTCTACAATAGATTAATCTAACACTTATTTACAAATCTTGAATTGAATTCTGAAAGAGGGTGCACCTATGCTGCACTTGTAATACCAAAGCACACCTACTTGCTACTACAACCCAGCCCTTCTGTCAGAAGTGTCATTCCTCAAACCTCTGTGTGGGTGGCGATGGATTTTTGGTGAAAGGCATGGATGGATGCTCTGTGTGGAGAAGAATAGCAGCCTTCATATGATCCAACTGCATGGAGATTAGAGGAAATAGGATCTTTGGAACCTGTGCATTGGGATTTGACAATGAGAGTTGACAGATGAAGTTCTTTAACTCAACTCTGAGTTACAGATTTAACATAAAGCTATGCAGTATTTCAGTTTAATGTCTAAAAGCAAATCATTTTTCTGCATGCAAAAAAAGAATTCATTGCACCCCTTGCATTGCTATATAGTTTTACTCAGGTCTACACTTACACCTGTATTGCCCTAATTCTCACTATCTAGATCTGCCCCCTAGACTTCTATTATCTAATTTCCTGGGCCACTGTAGCAGGATATCCATGTGTTTATATTACACTCCCATCTGCACGCATTAGCTTCCGACAGTCAGTCTGTCATAAGTTTTGTAAATCAATCATTTAGAAATTCTTGCAAGCGCAGAGGTACACAGAGGGCCGGATCCAGACCTGCACCCGACAGGTCACTGACATACGCAAGGTTCGTAAGTGGCCTGTTTTCACTGGAGGGCGCAGGCGCCATCCAGATGTTATGCTAAGGTTACGATAGTAAAACCCATTTACTCACAAATGGGCTGTGCTTCCCCTCCGCCCGCTAAAGCGGACGAGGGGAGGCATGCAGAATGTACAGTGTGGGAGGGGGCTCCCAAACCGCTGATGCGCATGATTACATTAAGGTCTGGATCCGGCCAAGAGAGAGAGGGTTGTCTGTACTGATAACTGACATCCTTTAGTGTGCTCAGTCCAACCACTCTGTCCGAATTATCATTGCTCTTGAAGCTGGTTGGGTGAGAATGCATTCCGATCAATTACATGGCAGTAAATGCATATACAGTATAAAGAAAGTGAGTTAAAAACTATTGTAGTAGGAGAAAAGTCTGGATCCGATTTTGTGAAACAACTCATCAAGTCTAGTTTTTTTTTCTGTGAGACATAAATTTATAACATGCTTTTAGCAAATGATTTTTATTAGACTGTAGGTATACGTACAAATTAATATTTATAAAAGCCTCTTTTTGTTTATATGTAATTATACCTTTTGATGATTTCAATGTAGTGTTGTATACCAATTATTGAACATACCAGCTTTCCACATGTGGCAGGTTTATAAGACACACACTGGCCAGCTGTAAGTGCTTTAGAAGCCCCATAAGACTTTAATCAGCTCCATAAAATAACGTCTACATTTCTATACAAACCTTTAATTCCCTGATACTTTATTAGTTCTAAGCATGCTGGAGAAGTGAGCCTGATTGGGCATTATGTCAGTTAAGTCAAGGCACATGTTAAACTCTTTTTCTTTTTAAAACTTCAATTCTTAAATCCGTAACAAATACATATTTCAAAATGAGTTCAGTGTGATGACCTTTAAGTGTTTTAACTAAAGTGTTTTGTTATTATTCCACAACCTGTTTTCAATTGTATTTTCAATATTATTAGCGAGCATAAAGCTGGCAGGCATGTGTTGTCATGACAACCTGGTGTTGGGGAGGTAGGGGAAGGCTTTCCATGGCTTTGCGGACACCTTGTAGGTTAAAGTGTTAAACCCAGAATTTCAATGCATCATACATTCTCTCTGTGCGTCTCTCTCTTTCTCAGTCTTTTCATTTGCATTAATGGCAAATAGGATTTCCTTTTGTCTATATAGAGCACTCCTCTTATGTGTTTGGAGTGTTTTGCTTTATTGCTATGCTGTGTGTTAAAGAGCATCTTCTGCAAAGCAATGGTGATATGTTTTAGGCAAAACATGAAATTGACTTAAGAGAGTTTTTTTTGCATGCTGTGAGAGAAAAGGATATGGTTTTTCACTTCTTGAACCAAATCATTCTGGTGGGTAATAGACCTTAGTGGCAATAGCTGTATATAAAGATAAATTACTTTTTTCCTTGCTGTTATTGCTACAGACAGACAGATTGTAACTGTCATTTTTCTAGTTGATTTCCTGAGAGCAGACATCTAATTGATTGCTGCGAGTTACCTGTACATCTGTTTTATTGCATGTCCCAAAATATCATTTTTTTAAATGTGATTTATTTAAAGAGAAAACTAACAATATTCTGCTTTGTCCATCTAATATTGTACATGGAACTTTGCTGATTACAAGTGAATATCACATATGACTGGTGCCCTCTAGAGGAGAACCCTGGCATTTCAGCCTTATCCAATTGTAATTCTTACAATGGGGCACTACCATATAATTAGAGATGCTAGAAGCATCCACCAAACAAAGGTCAATAATGTATTTTCTTCTCAGATAAAGAGCACTTGGTAATTACCTTTCAATATCTAGTAGAAGTCATCACATATTCCTAAGGATCATAACTGACTGTTTTATTTTCTGCTTCTCTTTCAGCATTTGCAGAGCTTCAGACAGATATTCATGAGCTGACAAGTGACCTTGATGGAGCTGGCATTCCATTCTTGGATTATCGTACCTATACTATGAGAGTGTTGTTTCCTGGCATTGAAGACCATCCTGTACTGAGGGATTTAGAGGTAACATGTGCAACATAAAATATAATTGTCATTTCATGCATACACATGTAATATTTGCCTTCCTTATTTCCATTTATTCATTAATTTCTTAAAGATATTACATTATAACTACAACAAAATGTCTAAAAATTATCCATAGGATGCAATATTCTAATTTACTCCTTTATTTAGTATGAAAGAAAAATTAATATCGACCATGCTGGCAGTTACATATTCCCCTCTCAGATATTCAGTGAAGGTCAAATTATGTTGCTGCAAAAGACAATGATCACAATCTTGCTCTTACACGGAGAACTATGATTGGATAATTTAGAGATTGTCCAATCGGACTTTTTATTTTTTTTTATTGTGTTTATTTCAATTTTCACAAAAATTTAACAAATATAGAACAAACAAAACAAAACCCCGTTACACAATACTGGACCTTACGCAGAAGGTAATACTGCAGAGTAAAAAACAAAGATTAAGACATGCAAATAAACAAGACAATACAGAGATGCATTTAACCTTAGAGATACAAGCAATTACACCAAGGACAATAGCACCATTACTGGCGTGTAAGCGATCCCAGATGCCCAGCTGAGAGATCCCCCAAAATAGTGGTTAAAGGCAAGGGCAGCCACCAGTTACAACTAACTTAGATAAATATCAATGAAAACACATGAGAACTCGACTAACTGTGCACATTAATTATATCAGGAGAATACATTCCCTCTACCTTAATATTATACATCTATTCCTGAGATAGTAACCACGGCGAATCATACCATGGCGCCCAAATTTTCTGGAAGGCAGGAAGTACATTTCGCTTTGTGTAGATGACCAATCGAACTTTTTAAACGGAGAATAATAATATTTAGCTTTTTGGCAGGAGAATATTCTCATCCCTGAATCACTGAGGTGATAAATGTTTAGCATAAATTGGGGTATGAGAGTTCAGGTTCACAGGGTCTTGCTGATCAACAAAAGAGGGATGATATTACAAAAAATAAATAATGTGCTAGCAGGTGACCACAGGAGTTTCTGTGCATTAATAGAGCAAATGACATTTAATAGGACATGAATGCCAATAAGTGACTGTGTTTACATTTTTAGTGTTTGGTTTATCTTTCATGTCTCTCTCTTCTACTGTATATTCTCTTTCTAATCATTCTGCATCACTACAGATGCCAATAGCTTATTTTTATAGGTATCCGGCAATGTTTATGCTGTAAAAATAATTTCTATTATTTTTGTGTATAATTTGTCCAAACACTATTTTGAGCTTACCTCAATATACACACTATGTAGCAATGTTAGAAGCAAATAAAAAATGGACTGGAACCAAAGACCGTGCCTTAAAATTTTTTAACTTTGCTAACTTAAAGGGCAGCGGATCAGAAATCTGGGTCAGTGCGCATGACAGCATGCCTAAACTATGCATTGCAATATTACATGAAGGGTTGTGACCAGCTAGAGGAGGGTACCATTTTTCAAAAGAAAAGGTGTAATAGAACACGAGGGCATGGATATAAACTGGAGGGTGGTAGATTCAAAGGAAATGTGCGGAAAAATTACTTCACTGAAAGGGTGATAGATAAGTGGAATATTCTCTGAGGTGGTTAGATAAGTGGAATATTCTCCCATCTGAGGTGGTTGAGGCCAATACAGTAGAACAATTTAAACATGCTTGGGATAAATATAAGGGTATCCTAAATTGTAAACCAAATTGAGGGTAAATAGGGTCTAGGGTCAGTATAGTTTTCAATAAACAAATGGGCAGACTAGATGGGCCATGTGGCTCTTATCTGCCGTCACTTTCTATGTTTCTAATATTAATGCCCACCCACTTGTGAGTGCAACCAGCTCTCCCGTTAGTAGTTGCTGGAAGTTCCATTAGTCAGAAGTTTGAATCAAATGGATCACATGCTGATCGAGTCAGATGCATGCAGGTGTGCAGATAGCAAAATTGGGTCATTTATGATCAATCCACATGGAACTGACATCATTGGATTGGATCAAGAGCTTCAAGCGCACTGACAGTAGGGAACTGTAGCCAGATCCCCAGTGGATCAAGCTTTCCGTGCGGGTGAGGGAAGGCCACAGCACTTGCTCACACAAACTTATCATTCCTGACCCCCTACCTTAAGACTTCTGCCCCATCCTCACTTTACATAGAAATGGCTTAGAAGACTGGATACAGCGGAGGGTGCTTAACACGTCCTCATTGTAACATTTGAAATTTTATCAACTCACACAGCAGAATCAATATTCTACCCTGGCTTTGGAAATGCTTCCAGTACAGAACTCTGGATCCAGAAGGTCCAGACTCATACTGGGAATGCGACGTGTGTAACTCTCAAAATGCCCCTTTTGCAGAAGTATGGATCTAGTCTAATGTTATAATTATTAATAATAATAATAAAAAAAATTATAATAATAACACAAAGTAATAGAAATTGTAAGTATGGCTGGACCTTTTCTTTAATTACCTATTAGAGAGTTGTCTTTTACAAATATTCTATTTCTCCTTATTATAAGTCTACAATATACAAAAGACAGAACATTCATTCCATCTACTAACCCATCTCTGTACAAGTTACCCCTTAATTACACATTTTAGTATGCAAGGTGTTAGCTGACTTACATTTCATTCTTTTTGTCTACAGTTACATCTAATGTGTTTTTGTCTTATACACCAGAATATCTTATTCCCAAAACAAGTGACTACAGATTGCTGAAATAGAAAATGACATTTAATGAAGCTTTTGTTAATGATTTAGAGATTACAATTAATTCATTTATGTCACATTAAAATACAGCTAATGATATCACAGAAGCCTGGGACTGGCAAAAACAATATGATTTTTCAAGTTTCTCCCTGAAAAATATTAAATGTATATATTAATAATAATTTTAATATAGTGCCATAACTGATTTATAGTAAACTGAAACAGTTGAATTTAATAAAACTGATTATTGTCAAAGTAACAAGAGAAGCATGTTTAAAAAATATAACTAAATATCAAACATTAGTACTGAATATATGTCATAGTCATATTTTTTTCAAAATACAAAATAGAATTTTTTCATCTTCAGAATAAAAGAGAGTAAACATTCATAATATATACTGTGGTTCTGTATACTTTATTTTACAGTACTTTTAGGAAAAGTGCTTACATTTTTGTTCTTTCCTTGATTCATATAGTACTGACAGTCTACTTTGATTTCCGTAATGACCCTCATTTTGTTCAGTGCTGGTGATTAGAGATGCCAAGGTAGCTGAGTTCTGAAAGGTCCAATCTTAGTAGCAAAAAATCTAATGAGCTTATATTTTTTAAAAATCCAAGGGAAATTATTTAGAAGCAATTTAAAATACCTCTAATGGAAAATAGATTTGTTACAGTATCTGCTAATTGCCACAGATTTATTGGCATAAACAAGAACAGTTTCCTAGAAGGGATTCTTTTGAAGGTAATTATTGGAAAAAAGGCGCCTCTACAACTTAAAATGTACACAGGTTATGGAACCCCCTCAATTCTTAAATATATTTAATTTCGGTAAAACTGCCATGCATTGTGCAAAAAATAACTTCCTTATATTCCTATAAATGTTGTTGTTTTTTTTAAGTTACTTGATTAGTCTGCTCTTTTTGGCAATCTATCCATAGGCAACCAAGTTCTAAAAACACATACAGCCCACAATAAAAAAAAATGAAACACCAGCAGCAATGAGATGTAATAAATCAAAGAGATACACAGATCTTTATTTTCCTGATTTCCTAAATTATATTTGTTGTAAACAGGATCCTAGACTGCTTTTCAAAGCAGTTATCAGCTTCATGAGACAAGATCAAATTTCTTATGTGGACTGAAATTCCCTGACAGAGTAACAAGGAAATCGATCATTTTAAATATATATGCAAAAAGATTATGCTTACACCTAGACACTTCTGGCTTCTAGTATGAAACCTACGTATTACACGTTTAATGCGTAACACTATTAGTTTTTGTAACAATGGATTATATGTTAGCTTCTTGCATCCTAGCATCTCAAAAGAAATTAATACATTGTTTTTGTTTGTGGGTTTCCATTGGATTGAGGCCCCTTTTTAAATACCACGCACACGTGCACACTGAACAGTGTCATTCAAGCAGATTTAGGATGAATGGCATTTCCAACACCCAGCTTAGTTTAGTCTGGGTTTAGTTTGCAAGTGGACATTCCCTCTTAGTTACTTAGTAACTTACAATCTTCATGAGCAGAGTTTTCTGGGTAGTGTGGGCCCATGCTTGTGAATCAGATCCCAACCATTGTCCCTAAGCTTAGTACACACTGGTACTTTTTTTTCCGATTATTATCTTTCCAATGTCTGCTGTCCAACAATGCTGCAGAATCTTTTAAAAAGAGTCCCTGGTTGTTTGATTGTATATTTGGTAGCTCTTAATTTTTACGATCAACGATATCCTGATATCTTCTGCTTTATTCAGTATTAATGCTGGCCCATGCTGTCAGCAACGAGTGTTGTTCCTCTTCCTTTACTAGCTCTGGGAATGCCTATGTAGATGCTGTGTGTTTACTTTCACTTCCATTCTCAATGCAGTGTGCATGCATCTAGAAATATTTCACTGACCACATGCTCAACCAGAGATAAGGGACCAAATTAACACCTAAGAAGCAGACGCTTCTTAGGTGCGGATCCCTAGTAAATGACCTACTATGCATGTGTAGTAGGTCATTTATGCAATCTAGGGAAATAAATCAAACCATTAAAAAACGCTAATAACCTGCAGCTCAAAACTAAACACTAAAAAGAGGCCCAACTCAAAAAATGCTAATATGAGATAAAAGTGTAAGGTGCTAGTAATGAGATAAAAGTGTAAGTAATGGTGCTGGTAAACTAGGAAGGGTGTAATCAAAACAATTAATGAGGGAGGGATGAATATGAACCACCAATATTATGGAAATTGAGTAATATAATACATAGAATGATAAAACAAATAAATAAATAAATCAATTGAGAGGTCACTGTGTATAAAACCCAATTCTAGTTGGTCCCACAGTGGAGACAATTATTGATGCAAAAAAATGCCCCTCGGATTGATGAACCATACAAAATAAATGATAATATAAATGAAATATGTCCCACAAAAGTCAGTCACTTTATAGGGAAAATCCAAAGATACAGTCCCAATGGGTCCCGCAGCGGGGATAGACCAAGGGGTTAAAAAGCTAAGAGAGACCGCAGCTAAATCTAATGGAGAGGTCCTTCCGTAAGATCCTCTAACGATTCCACGCAGCTGCTGGTAAGGGTCAGGAGGCGGCGTCTGATTCCCGGGAGGCGCCGGCGATGTCCGTGATACCGATAACCAACAGGAGCAGGAGGAGACAGGTGAAGTGTTGATGCCTGGATCCACTACGCGTTTCGGGCGGGGAGCCCTTTCTCAAGTGTCAGATCCAGGTGATCAGATGTTGCAGTATATATTGCCTTTCAGTGATAGTTCCCAGGTGTAATCAGTTAGTGTAAGGCTGTAGATCTTCCAGAGTTGCTTAGGAGATATGTCAAAGCTGCGGTCTCCCTACACTATCCAAAGTGGAGTTGCACCCTTCAGCAATCTTAAAGGTTCAACGTCCCATATAGGAATTCCATGGGTACATGGGAACAAATTAAGAATGATCCATCAGGGAATCGTTTCACTCTGTACAGTTCACTTATCGCGCACAGAATCATGTACAAACAGTGACAATATTGGATAGTAACAAACCTCCCAGTTTGTACAAAGCTTAAGTTGTTGAGATGCAAAGATCTAATAGTTTTAAATCTACATCTTACTGTATATAGACATAACATTGGGCCGGATGCAGACGTCTGTTGTCCCTCCCATTTTATGTGCCATCAGATCATGGGTCCTTTTTTCAGATCTTCTCATGCACAACACCCATCTGTGCTAATCAATTGTAAAGCATTGCAATTAAGGCTTAAGAGGAATGATACTTTGCATCTGTTGTTTGGGGATGCATTTGCAGAATGATCGAAATCAGCCTATTCATGTTATTTTTCATTAATAATAATAATAACAACCTTTATTTTTAAACAGTGGTGTCATTCATACTCCATATCAATATAGAGAGAATATGTTTGTGGGTTGTATTGGAGGAAACCAAATTACCTGTAGGAAACCCTTGGAAATACAGAGAGAACACATCACTAAGATAGGGTCAAGACCAGACCTATGCTGGCTGGCGTTAAAACACTAGGCAGCAGCGTAAGATCGGCTTAAAAGCCGATCTGCACATGCGCTTGGGCATATGTTGCCCGGCGTAGCTACAGAAACACCCGATCTATTATCCGTAGCAGCAGCGTAGTAACGCTGGAGGAAGCATCCCTCAGCGTTACTATGCTGCAGTTAGTACAAGTAGGTGAGGGGAGGAAGGGTAATGAAGCTGGGAGGGCGGTGTTATAGTACTAACGCCGCCGTCCCAGCATATTTACAGTCCCTTACACCGGCTGAAGTTAGGGTAGCCTTCAGCCAGCGTAGGGAGTGTAAATACGATGGGGCAGGGGGAATGTAAGAGGGAGACCCACGATGTAACAGTGTAGGTCTGGATCAGGCCCATGGTGAATAAAAGACCCCAGCAATGTGAAAGAAATTCTAATTACTGTGCCAATGCATTCTTCTGTAATCATTAAATATAATAGAAATAAAAATATTATCTGAGTGTTTATTCAACTGATATATTGACAGCATACCTGGATTAAGGATTCAATTGATATAATCCCAGCATACTTGGAATGAGATTTCTGACTAGTAGCTGGAGTTGGGCTTCAAAGTTTTGTGTGCTGTGAGCAGATATTACTAAGCTTAGATTGCATGCATGCAATGTTTATATCATTTACCAGTGTTCAAAAATTCAAATGCACTGCTATCTTCTGAGAACTTCATACACATTCTCATACATTACTCTAAATATAATGATGTAATGATATTTATTTATGTTTCCCAGGTCCCTGGCTACAGACAGGAGCGAGTAGAGAAAGGTCTTAAACTGTTTGCCCAGATGATTAACAATAAGGTGTTCCTGCTCTCCTTTATACGAACACTTGAATCCCAGCGCAGCTTCTCCATGCGTGATCGTGGAAACGTGGCTTCACTCATCATGACAGTTCTGCAGAGCAAGCTAGAGTATGCCACAGATGTGTTGAAACAACTGCTCTCTGATCTCATTGATAAAAACTTGGAAAGCAAGAATCATCCCAAACTCTTGCTGAGGAGGTAAGGAGGCATTTATTACTATAATACGTATGAGCTAGAAAAATAATAATTGTTCTGCTGCATAAAGCAGGGTTGTCAAGGTATCATGTTTGATGCATGCAGGACTATTGAGTTCCCTCACAGTTTGAACCCAATAACCTTTCAGTCAGTTTCTCATTTCATAACACCTAATGGGGTAGATCCAGAACAACGTCCACTAGTGAATTTCCGCTAGCCACTAGTGTAAATTCACACATTAGTACTAACGGCGCATGCACACGGCATATGTTACGCCACGTAAGGCAAAGCGTCAGGGGAAGTCACATATTAGTAGCGTTTCAACTTACATACGTACAGTATGGATGTGCTTAGCTGCGTCGCTACATGTAGGAAGTACGTCCGATAGTGGTTAGGCAGCGTAAGGTAGGGTATGGAAAGTGTAAGGCGCCTAAAATATGTACATGAGAGGGGTGTGCCGATGGGAGTGCATAGAAGGTACGCTAGCGTGAGAACGCAGCATAGTAAAAGCGTAGCTCTGGATCTATATCTATCCATTTTTCCTGCATCACCTGGGTAGACTGTTGCTGTAGCCATGAACAGTATTATGGTTAATTGCTATAGATTACTTAAAAATTAAATTCTTTAAATACTTTTCAGTCTTTTCATACTTTTCGGTATATATACAAGAAAAGGTGCTGCAGCACTCTTGCCAATAACCAGTAACTATCCATGTCATCCCGGACAGAATGACAAGGATAGTTCAGAGATGCGTTTTTTCCAATGTCCACAATTATACGCAAGCACGTAGCAAGCCAACACCCACCAACACCCATGACACTCCCCTCTCACGGAAGTGCAATCGTACACTTACGCCTCCATAGAGCACCTCTAACTTTACGTGTGTACGTGCGTATATGTATGCCGTACATGCCATTCTATGTGACCGGCCCTTAAAGACTCATTTAAGTGTCCCTCCCACCCTCTTTCACGTAACTTTTAAGGTATATAACTCAACCCCGCCCCTCCATACGTATGTCCCCAAGTGCGATTCACATGTCTGTGCCTAAAGCACCTACGTGCGTATATTAAACATAACTTATGTAAAGTTACTACACATGCGCTGTTAAAACATACCTAAAAATACGCACGCAACTCCACATTAAAACGGATCTGTGAATACGGCACTGTCTTTAAAGTAAAACACAGAGATATTTGTTAAACACAATCGCAAATATATGATATTCTTCTTCTCTGTTATGTAGGTTCTAACTCTAAAACAGTCAGAGTCCCTATATTGGGTCATATAAGATATATTTTTAAATTGAGATCACACAGGAACCAGAAAATGAAATTGCACATGTTTAAAGTTAGGATTGTCAGCACTTAGGGTGCAACCTCATGGCCAAACAATATACAGCACACCAAAGAAAATAAACTTCAGGTCATTTATATTACACACCAAATAATCACTTATTGCTGTCACAGGGTATATTGAAAACATTAAAAAATATTTATTAATTCATTCCTTAAAAGAGAAAATTTTTAAATAAAAACAGCGATATATCCAGCAATATAAGTCACCAGCTTAATCTTAATTCCACCTCATAATATACACGATATACTTCAATATACTTATTGAGGACAGTCAGAGCTTAAAAGGGTTCATGCGTGCATCTCATGTACATTTAGCACAAACAAGTTATACAGAAATTAGCACATACAGATTAAGGGCATGAAGAAGGCTTCAGGGATCCTCAACGATAATTTAATCCGGTTCACATTCACAATAGTAAGGTGCAGAGAATAAATACAGACCGGAGCATTTCTAGTCTAATACAATCATGGGAGGCTTACTCTGATTTAAAACTAGTGACCTCACGGTCACGCTTCCCCCATTCCGGGTGAGTACTACCCCAATAGCAGTGCTCACGGTCAGAGGCTGGCGGCATGAAGAGGTCCCGGTACAATC
This sequence comes from Limnodynastes dumerilii, assembly GCA_011038615.1. Lineage (NCBI taxonomy): Eukaryota > Metazoa > Chordata > Amphibia > Anura > Limnodynastidae > Limnodynastes > Limnodynastes dumerilii. Next base: position 452,393 of record WWET01000143.1, on the reverse strand, counting down.
GGGATCCGACACCCAGCGCATGTTTCGCTTGCTTCATCAAGGGGATGATGGTCTGCAGGTGCCATTCTCCTCCTGGTTTAAATTCAGTTGTGCCGATACAAATTAACAACAGTATCAAAGTCTACAATAGACACTTATCTGCATAATATCTAGTCACAAGTATATTAAAAGTGCTGTCATAATATGTTGTTAACCACAGTTTTGTTAACCTTTAAATATTAACCAAACGATCATTATATCATGATTGCAGGGTTTCTTAGTTTTTATATTCATCTGTATTTAAAGGGGACAATTTTTGTTCCTTTTGTAAAAGTACTCTATTTACATCTCCTCCTCTAAAATTGGTTTTAACCTTTTCAATTATAAATGCTTGTAAGCCGGATGGATCAGTATTGTGACATTTTAGTTAGTGGTGTGCTATAGGTGATAATGCATTTATTGTAGCTTTATCTTCCTACTATTTCTGACTGATCCAATATGCTCCAACAGTCTTGTTTTAAATATCCTCATTATCTTACCCACAAATTGAGATCACTGCAGATGATCCCCAAATCTTCTAAATAGCTACTCTGGAAGAGCACCCCTCTCAGCTGCAATCCCAGACATGCTTCCAAACAAATACACACAAAATTGTTTTGCTCACATCAATTTCTAAGCTAATCTAGAAAAGGTACTAGAAAGTCATAAGGAAATCTTCACAGATACAAGAAAAGGTGCTACAGCACTCTTGCCATTAACTAGTAACTAACCATGTTATTCTGTTTTTAATATAAAACACAAAGAGATTAGATACATAAATTAGCAAATTTATGATAAGCCACCAGCCACTTACAAGACTTCCCTGTTATGGTGGTCCTAATTCTAATGCTGTCAGAGTCATATATTCAGGGTTTGCCAACTCTCCTGGAATATCCGGGAGACTTCCGAAATTTGGGCAGTTCTCCCGGTATCCCGGGAGAGCCGGCAAAGCTCCCGCAGGCCCCGACAAGCTATCTATTACAACTGTAATCCCTAGAGTTATTAGGGATGGGCGGGGCTTGATAACATCATCAAGCCCCGTCCATTCCATGCAACACTAGAGATTACATGAATGATTGACAGGGGATGGGGCTTAATGACGTGATTTGCATAAATCGCGTCATTAAGCCCCACCCCCTTGCAGCAAGCTCTGGCTTCCCTCTGGGGTTCTCATGGAGGGAAACTTTAAAAAATCGGCAACCCTGCATATATAAGGTCATATATCATATATTTTTAAATTTAGATCTCAATCACTGCAGAAGGTTCCCAAATCTTCAAAATAGCTACTCTAGAACTGTACTCTCTGTCCACTGCAGTCCCACACGCATACACAAATGACAGAGGTTGTGTTGACATCTCCAGGGATAAATAAAGGCATTCTCCTTGATAAAGCAGCAAATAAACAGCATAAAATACTGTAATTCAAACAAATCAGGTTTCTGCAGATTCAGAACAAGCAACACAAATAACACAAGTCATAAAAATAAACCCAAGGCCTGCTTGGCCTCTAATTTATACTAATACAGGTAGTAGTTCCTGACTACAGGGAGAGAGGACATTGTGTAATACTCCCAAATATCTCATACACAGTTAACAATGTACCATGCTGTGTGGCTTCACTGATTTCAGAGAAGAGAGCCAGCCTTTTTAAATATTTTGACACGGGTGTAGGCTTCATTAACCATCTTACAGGCTGGTTGGTATGAAGATTTGCAATTGGTCTGGTGGATAGAGCACATGCTGCTCTCTCCATCCACAACCCCAGGAACCCATGAAAACTTTTCCACAAAGCCAAACAGGCTATGCATACAATATAGGGGGTTCTGACTCTATTATCTGATATGTGGAATGTTATTGTACAGCAAGAGCTCTAGACCAAATTTCCTTCCTAACAGAAAGAAAAGGTTGACGGTTAAGTTGCGCTGCTGCAGAAACTCCTTGCTGTAGCTTACCACATATAGTGTGATCGTCCCAAACACAATTACTCTATAGTAATCAATTCACAATGAGTTCATATGAGTTAAGCAGTGCAGGAGTGTGTGAACACAACGTGCATATGTGTAAAAGATGCAGTAATGGTATATCAACTGGCAGTACTAGCAATAAATACATTGCAACAAAATATTTAGTATTTCAATGCCAAATCTAATAAGTCTCAAAACAGTAGCAGAACAAATGGCAGCAGTCACATGTATAGATCTCAGTCTACTACAGCAGCCGATATCAGGCTGTGCCGCACTGTTTAACTCATATGACCTTTTGTGAACAAATTTCCTTCCTGTTATGTTCCTGTATAAGCACTGCCGTGTTAATTATTTAGTTCAAAGATGTTTACTGTATAAGAAGAGGTTTGAGGTTTTTGTGTATCATTTGTGACACAAGTGTGCTTGAGGCATGAGTGCCTGAGTGCATTATTGCCTGGTGTATTTTTCTGTAAGAATCTTCCACAAACCCACTGCTACTGTTTATTGGTCCTGTACCCAGTGTCCTATGATCTACATTATACCAGCAGCCTGCAGGCCTGATCCATAGTAAGTGATTCTGGGGGACATCAGTCAGATACCCACAAATCATTTCAGTCAATACCAAATAAAACAGTTCCGAGTGCCTGAAGTGAAGGAACTTAGTGCTAGCAGCGGCAGATTTCTACAGATGGTCACTGACTCTGGATTTTTGTAGTTTTTGTGTGCGTATTTTTAGGATCGGATTAATTGGCTAGGATTTATGAATCGCACTTAGTGACATACGTACGGAGGGGCGTGCTTGAATTCTGTACGTGCAAAATTACTTGAAAGTGGGGGGGGGCATTTAACAGGCTTTTGAGGGCGCAGTTAGTAATGTACGCACGTACGTAAGTAACTTACGCATGTAAACACGTAGAGTTAAGGGTGCTCTATGGAGGCGTAAGTCACCGAAAATCCATCCATGCAAGTGGAGTGTCATGGGTGTTGGCTTGCAACGTAGGTGCGTAGATTTGCGTACTTTGGATACACTCATCTGTGAATCCGGTCGTGTAAGAGGAGTGTGTAGGAGCTACAGTATAGTGTAATAAATCTGGGTAAGTATCTTTCCTGTGGCTACTAGTGGAACATAACAGGACAACAGTCGGGAGCTATATAATCCTGTTACAACTGGCAGTCAGAAGTGAGACTCATGTCCTGTAACAGCTGGTTGTCTGCAGGCAGATCCCCGTCCTGTGACAGATAGCTTTTAATGATGCACCTTGAAAATGGCTGTGGAATACAGCTGAAACGCATTGGTGGTTGTAAGGGGAGACTGCTTTCTCAATTGTGGCCGGTCCGTGCATCTGCTTCCCCAGTCTTAGGAGTCTTGTTTTTCACAGCACTGTTACCATCCATGGTCTCCTACCACTACCTACATATCTTCTTATCTACTGGACTGACTGTGGTGTTCCATTGAATTTTAAACATCTGTCTGATTCCTGTCAGAGGAGAAAGTGCCTTTTTAGGACTATATATTCTGACTTCTATATAGCTTTTAATGTTTATCTATTCCATTTTTTTTAATCTATAACTGAAAGACCCTTTTTATTTTTGCATTAAGTAATTTTCAGTAATACTATTGAATATGTTGAACATCTGGTATATATACAAGGATAGGGTAAATATATTGCGTAATGTGGTGCTGTGCTTACTTTCAGCAAAAATGTCTAAAAATATTTGTTTTTCAATCCATAAACAACATGTGCAGGCTATAGACGCACCTAGCAATGGGACCTGAAATATTCCATCTACTTGTAACCTATTCTATTGAAATGCAATGACATTCTGTCAGCGTTCGTAGCAGATTGCCCTGATATGACATTTTGTGATGATCACATAACATTTGCAGAACATTTGGAAATGAATTAGAACATTGTTTGAAGCAGATCTTGAATATTTATATTTGGCATCATTTAAATCTTCATATCTGTATGTCAGAAAATGCCAGCTGTGATACAAGTTTATGTTGCTGGATAAGAAAGTCTAGTAACTAGTTATATTTCTGTAATTGTACATTGATCTTCTCATATGTACATACAAGATATTAAAAACACACATCAAGCATCTTTATATCATTCATACCTCAATAAAAGCCAATTTTGCCAATGTTATTGATTTCAAAAATGTTTCATTGCAATTTCGTAGTGGAATATTAGTGTTTAGTCAGCATAACTTGACTAAAATTCCAACCATATCTTAATTAGTAATTATTGCTGGTAATATTTTGTTTGATTGCTGAAAAGAATCAGTTGCTATGTTAAAATGGTTATACACTTTTCACACTTTGAGCTGTCCATAGTACTGGAATTTCTTCCTACACTTTTATTTCCAACATAGACGCTTAATACATAACTTTATACATAACTGAAGATAAGCTTGATGTAAATAGAGTATTTCTATGGATTTGTGTTTCATTGTGCAGTATTCTAAACCTGTACTGTTCCAAAACCGCATGAGTGCAGGAGTTTGAAACATAATTAATGCACATAGCTTCAGTATTATATATAAGCCTTGGTTTGGTCATTTTCATGAATTCACCTGTTGAAAAGCACTCAAATAACATAATACTTGAAGCTACAATTTAGAAAGGAATGTGGTCCTAATGATCGTCATTAGCATAGTGTGTAGGTAGAACAGCAAGATCATTTTAAGTCTTTTAAGATATGGAACTCAACTTTAGACTACACAGTATTGTCAGTCATGTGTGTATGTCTTAGTTAGCACCTTTTTATAAGAGATTATATAATATGTATAAATATAATTTTGTTGGTGTTGGGGAAAATACTCATGAATCAGTGCCGGGGATTCCTTCTAGGGATCTTCACATACCTCACTCAGGGAAGGAAGGGGGGGGGACAGTCATTTCCGGTACCTACTTGGAAATGGGGTGTCGAAAACGTCCCTGTCGGAAAAGGGTCATTTTCAGCAGCGAACCACACCCGGTTTAAATATTACATTATCACATACTTTCTTATAAATCATATATAACATATAGGTTATAAAACATAGTAGTAATTATTAATTAAAGATATTCTATCAGTTTTTATCGCAAGCATATGTATGAACAATAGGCTTGCAATATTTAATCATAAATTCACATAAACATAAAATTATAGTTTATATACATATTTATTTTATAAATAGAAGTGTGAAAACATAGTTCCATGGTGTCACCCAGCTAGGTGAAAGTGATCCCATTAATTTGAAAATGTTAAATAAATTGTCAGAATGAATCTGTTTCAATTTTTTCCATTCCTTTTACATATAGTAAATGCATTTTGATATAGTAATGTGTGCAGTGTTTTTCTCCCATAAACTGTTGATGTCATTTTTGTTATTTATTATAAAATGCACACACCATCTAGTGGTATCAGTAACATGTACTGTTAATCAAGTCTGATAAAAGTAAAAGTTTGACACATCATTAGTCTTTATTTACTGTACACATGTTTCTCTTTCATTGTAGAACAGAATCTGTTGCAGAGAAGATGTTGACAAATTGGTTTACATTTCTGTTGTACAAGTTCCTTAAGGTATATATATATATTATATCTAAAATCAATGCCTGAAAAAACAAAATGCAGTTATTGTTGTTTTTATAGTCAGTCTTTAACCTCCTTATATGTTTGTTTCGCAAGGACTGATTTTCTTTTCTGAACCAAAGCTTGTCACATGGGTCTCTCAAAGCGTTAGAACTGGTTTAGAAACAGAAAGTATTAAACACACTGTCTAGATATTTTTCATTACTTGAAATTCTAATCAAATCTTATAATGGAATAAAGAATCAATGATCAAGGAGCACCCATTAAATGAAAAGAATAATGTAACCTAATTTAATAAAATTGGTAGAACATATTTTATGTTAACTTCATACATTGTTAAGATTTATGATATTCAGAAAAATCTAAATTAGATGTGCACATTCAAATATAACTTTACTGGAAACAACAGCAACCACTCAGTTTCTTTCTTTGACTGTAGTTAAAACTAAACAGAGAAAAAAAGCCAACCACTGATTGGTTGTTATGGTTGTAAATAAATGTAAGCTGTTGTCCCCTGCTATTTATGACAACAAAACTTTATTTAGTTGATGCACTACTGAGCACCCAAAAAGAGACGTGTTAATGCTTTATTTAATATATTATAGTGCCTTTTTATTTGTTTCTATTAATGTTGATGGGCAGCTTTTAGTTGGTGGCTAAATCTTTTCATAGGCACTGGACAGTAATAGCACGTACTTAGGTTAAATAGCTTAATAACTCATAAATACAGAAATAGTTTTTTATTGTGCTGTAATGTCAGAGTGTTTTAAGTGTTTTATCCTTAATAGACTGCTGTTTTCAGGCAAGTGCTATGAAGAAACAATCACAATTTTCTTGTATTATGTTGTGTGTTTGGTGAAACAAGCTAGAGCCCAAGATGATTTGCTTGTAGCAATTTACACATTAAGAAGCAATATTGAGACACACAGACAGAATACTTACAGAAAATGAATCAAAATGGAACATTGTAACCAATGCACCAGCTGTGGTAATTTTACTGTAGATTCATCTGCAGGATGAACTCAAACAGCTATTACTCCTGGCATAAGCAATGTGGCACTTTCTTTATATCCTTGCTGAGTTGTTGATGAGTTAACAAATTAAAGGTAAATTAAAACATGTTAACAATGCCTTCTTTGTTTACATCATCCACCAGTGTGAAACTCACAAATCACGTAAACACTCCACAAACTGGTGCGTTTAAGACCATAAGCATTCTCTTTTTCATCCCCTGCACCTGCAATGCTAATGTGTCTTATTTCTCAGTCTGGCTCTTCATACTATTAGTTGCAAGCGGGAGATCAACAAACAGCTCAGGCTCTCATACAAGCTGGAATGTGCTTCCTAAATAGGTTTATTGAGTCCAACTGTGCCTGGGCATTTCTACAGCTTTCACGCTTATGTAAACAGCATACAACATGTAATTATCATGTCATTCCTGTCAGCGCACTGTAATTACCACATGATAACTGGGCCATACTTCCATAGAGATCTGGGCAGATTATCCCACTATTCATTTACCCTTCTATTTTCTATTATAAGGCAGGTGTCTTTAAAGATACGTCAGTTGGCCAACAATGGGTTGTGTAGCTATTATTTACAAGAACAGTGCTTGTTCATATTATTGATCTATTACCATTATATTATTATAACGGTAAACGTGAGTTCTGTATTTATGCAAAATGGAGATGTTGCCCATATCAACTAATCAGATTCTAGCTAACTTTCTCTAATATTTAACAGGAAAGTGAAAGCTTGAATCACATTGGTTGCTATGGGTAACATCTCCACTTTTACTTTTCCGCAGTTTAGTAAATCTAGCTGATTTTATTTCTTAACGTTGGTAGTTTTTGATGTCAACACTTCATACTTTTCAAAGCTCATAGTAAAATCTGGCCCTGACGTGTTTTGCCTCAACGCTGACAATTGCATCTTTCACGTCCACCTGAATTATTTTATACAAATTGATAGATATAGTAAGTTAGTATATATCATATTGTGAAACTGTCACCTACTTAATTGAAAGGCACCCACTCTGTGGGTTGAACCAACAGTCACAAGCATGCAGTTCAATCGCAAGAAGATTGAATGTCAGTAGTAACTAGTGAATTGATAGGTCCAGCATGGCGGCCCTGGGTACAACCCAGAACAATGGCTAACACTCACTATTTGCACTCACAAATATGTTCATTATATTACTTTCACTTGTAGCTGTTTGCTACTTGTTATTATATAACAATATTGCAGAATGATTTGTGAAATAATGAATGTTGTTTGTTAGGAATGTGCAGGGGAGCCCCTCTTCTCCCTGTTCTGTGCCATTAAGCAGCAAATGGAAAAAGGTCCTATTGATTCGATTACAGGAGAAGCACGGTATTCACTGAGTGAAGACAAGCTTATCAGGCAACAGATTGACTACAAGACTCTGGTAAGTTAGCTTACTCAGTCCTATTGCATGGATATTTAAGAAGTTTAAGGTAAACTATTTGCAATTAAATGTAAATGACAATGGCTACAATTAAAATTTACTTTACATATAACACAGACTACTAAACTGTGTGAATAAGCCTTATTTAAGGTATGATAGACAACCTGATCTTCCTGTAGCTTCACATGACTATTCTCTGCTATTATACAAATATACTCCTTCCACATACTCCTGTCCTCAGTAACTTAATGACACAAATGGAATAATCCCTTGTTCCTATTTTCTGGTACAGTGAACAATTTTATCATCTGATTGGCTAAATAAGGGTGCTGACTGATAAGTAACAGGTGGATCCTCAACACGAGTGTGGTTCGCCACTGAGAACGGCCCTTTTTTGACAGGGCCCTTTTCAACACCCAGTTCCAAAGTAGGTATCGGAAACAACAGTTCCTACCCTGCTGGAGTGAGGTATGCTAAGATCCCTTGATGAAATTATCCCAAGCCCAACCCTTATCCAGAGCCTCACCCTAACTCTCCCCTTCCATTACCCTAACTCTAACCCTCCCTTACCTGAAGCCTGCCTAACCCTAAACTTCTCCTTCTACATTCCATCCTCTCCCCGCATCCTAACCTTAAAATTCCCCTTCTATGCTGCATCCCCTCCCTGCAGCCCAACCCTAAGACTCCCCTTTTAAGCTCTATGCCCTCCCCACAGCCTAACCCTAAGACTCCCCTTATAGGATACATCCCCTCCCTGTAGCCTAAGTCCACTAACCTGTCCAGTCGGGTCTTGCGTCAGTTACTGTTGGGTGCTGCGGCGGGTCTTGTGGCAGGTCCAGATGTCAAAGCTAATGAATGAGTAAGTCTACGAAATCAGCGAATATAACCCCTCAACACTCAGCTTAATATAATACTGTATATCTTATGTATTTAAATGACATTTCTATCTATTAGTGTTACTACAATTAAATTGTATATTTGTTTAAATGTACTTTTTTCATTTGCATTCATTAATTTTCTTCAATTTTATTTAATGCATTTCTGCTAAATTCAATCCCTTTGATAGTGGGTGTTAATAAACAGTTAGGTCCATCTATAACTGAACAGTGAAACAATTGTCATAATTTTAACATGGTAAGCCACCACAAATGATTTAAATTAAAGGATGGAGATGCAATTAAACTGTAGACTTTAAGCTATAATTAAAGAGCTTGAACAAAAATATTGTATGAAACGTTAAGGCATTGCAACTATATTTTATACACAGTCCACTATTTTCAGGTGCTTAAATGTATTTAAACAAATTATATTATCATAAATAAAATGTAAATTTGTAATACGTTGTTGAAAATCCTATTACGGTATGATGTCATGAACCCATGGAAATCATCAAATACTGGTTTTCCTCCTTTGTTTTGCTTTGCTTTACTGCAGCTGCCTTAAGTTATTTGCTGGTGGATCTTTCTTCTTCTTTCTGCCTTTGGTTTTCTCCACAGCAAGTAAAATACATGCTCGATTAGGCTAAGCTCAGGTGATTGACTCGGTCATTATAGAATAATCCATTTTTTATCTTATGAACTCTTGGGTTACCTTTCCTGTATGTTTTGTGTAATTTTTCATCTGTTTAATAAAACACCGTCCAATCAACTTTGCTGATTAACTTCAGAATTAATTAATAATCAATAAACATTAGCAACCCAGTGCCTTAGGAAGTCATGTATGCCCATACCATTACATGGCCTCCACCGTGTTTTACATAGTAACATAGTAAAATAATCAATAAGGTTGAAAAAAGACACCAGTCTATCAAGTTCAACCTATTATGAATCTCCCTATATTATAATTGAAATTGATCTAGCTGAAGCAACCTCCAATATGTTTCAATCTAGAAAAATCCCTCCTGAGCTGGCTGTCCTGTTTCTCTCTGGATCTACTACTATCCTGCATTTTAATTAACGGTCATAACCCTGGATACCCATATCTGTAAAAAAAAATGTGTATAACCCTTTCTCAAAAAGTGAATCTGCTGTCACAACATTTCCTGTCATTAATTCAATTTCTTGATTGCCTTTACTATAAAGAACCCTTTCTTCTGCTGGTTGTGAAACTTCCACTCCTCTAACCTAAGAGGTGACTGCTTGTCCTGTGTACAGTCCTTGGGGTAAAACTTCCCATGAAAGTTATCTGTATTGACCCTTAATCTATTTGTATATAGTAATCATATCTCCTCTTAGATGCCTCTTTTCTGAAGTAAATACGCCTATCTTTGCTAACCTTTCCTCATAGTTCCATATCAACTTTGTCGTCCTTCTCTGAACCCTTTCTAGTTTCAAAATGTCGTTTTTGTGGAGTGGTCCCAAAACTGTACTCTGTATTCAAGATATGACCTTACCAATGATTTATATAGTGGCAGAATTACACAGTCTTTCCTTACATCTATTTCCCTTTTATGCATGCTAATAATTTATTTGCCCTTGTTTGCATGACATTGAGCACTATTGCTATGTCTGTTGTCTGCAAGTACTTCCAAATCCTTCTCCATTAAAGATTCCCCTAAATTTATCCCATTTAATTTATAGATAGGATGCTTATTTTTGATCCCTTAATACATAACCTTACATTTTTATATGTTAGACCTCATCTTCCATTTGGCCACTCAATCCTCCAATTTATTCAAGTCCCTCTGTAGATGGCAGCATAATGGCCCAGTGAGTTTGATTCCCAGACTAGGCCTTATCTGTGTGGAATTTGTATGTTCTCCTAGTGTCTGTGGTTTCCTCTATGTGCTCCGGTTTCCTCCCATACTTGGCGTTTAGTGTCATCTGCAAAAATGGAAACCTAGCTCTCTAAACAATCAACAAGATCATTCATAAATATAATAAAAAGGAGGGGTCCCAGCACAGTATCTTGAGGTATACCACTTAAAACTTTTGACCAATTAGAAAATGTTCCATTTGTCACAACACTTTGTTCCCTGATCTCCAACCAGATTTCAAGATAATGTGGTATGCTTTGGATCATGAGCTAATCCAAGCCTTCACCACATTTTTTCTTCCTAATATTCTGGCACAGGTAAATCTTAGTCTGATCTATTTTAAGATTGCTGTTCCAGAACTGGGGTTGCTTTTTTAGAAGTTTTTGGGAAAAGCGCCATATGGCCTTTCTATTCCAGAGGCTTACAAATGTTTTCCACCTTGTGATGAAACCTCTGTATTTTCTCTTGGGAAATCTTTACTGTTTGGTAGTGTTACACGCGGCAGCGTGTAACTCTTACCTCCGGCTTCACTGTCGGGATGCTTTTTCCCTGACTCCTTGCGGGTGCGTCCATCTTGGTGCTGTGCGTCCTGGCTGTTGCCTAGCAGCGATGACACAGATTGTTGTTAGGCAGGGGGCGCTCTTTTTGCTTTCTCTCTCTCTCTCTATTCTTTTATAAATGATATTCATTAGTCTGTGCGAGGCAATTAGGATTACCTAAAAATGTAATAAACATTTTATGAAAAATTGTAAAAACCTCATTTGTTTGCTTTGTTTTGATTAGTCACAATTTTGGGTATCATTTACTGGATATTTTATTTATTTTAACTATTTTCATAATTTCATCAAATTTCGTTATTTCATGTTTTATGTTTGATGTTTACAAATGTGTCCTTCAAGTAAATCTTGTTATTCATTTAATATTCCAACTGCTGTTGACCACAGTAAAGTTCACAGTCCTAAGTTACCATAAATAATAGACTTATACCAGCTTTTAAAAAAAGCAGTTACAAGTCTTTCATACATAAATAAGATTAAAATGTGAAAGAAGAAAAATTAACATTTAACATTTCAAATTAAGTGATGTGCCTTTATATAGTGCCTGTACATCAACTACACATTTTTTTAATATAAATTTTCTGAGTAACTTTTTTCAAATGGATTTTATAGAAAAGTTTTCCGAGGTGAATTTGGGTGATCAAATCTGTCACCTGCCATGCATCAGGATTGCAGAAAATATTTCAAACGTTTTTTGTCATATTCAGGAGATTTTTTTTGTACTGCGAGCCACACAGAGTACATTACAAATCTCAGTAACTAATTGAAATCCCACTAGGCTGTTTAAATGAATAGGTCAAATTACAGAGAGCCGGCTGTGACTGAATTGATGAATAGGATGTGCTTCTGGAGATGATAGATACCCACCTACGATGGAAATGAATGAACAAGAAAACACATGAAGCCTGAGGGAAGAAAAACCAGAGCTATCAGCCCAGAAAACAGACTATCTTTTAAATATTAACATGTCATTTACAACTGTTACCTAAATAAATCAGAAAGTAGTTGAAATTGATGAGATCTTTGAAGCGTGGTATTCCTCTTCTAATATCATTCTTACAAGCCTATACTGCATTAAGGAATTGCTAATGATGATATACTAATGATATGTAAGGATGTGGTGCAAATTTTACCTTTGTTTATTAAATATACAGTGTGCTACATATTTGTCACGGTCTTGTTGTTTATTGTGTTGTGACATATTTATACTTATTTTATCCATGATGGGGTTCTGGCCATCTTCCTCTTTGGTGAATGTTCTATCTTCAGTGCATATCTTTGCTGCGCATGCTTAAAACTCAAGGAGAAGTAAGACAGAGCTATAGCCATTGAGGAAGATGGCTGGAGACAGGTAAGTCCTATTAATCCTTGCAATTCTTGACATGCTAATCCTATAAGAAATGAAGGTGAATGGTTTTCTATCTTCCTTCTCTCTGCTAAGTAAATGAACATAAGTGATATTCTTGAATGGAGTCTTGAAGAACCACAGAATCTTCTACTTTTAGAGGAGTTTAAATGGAATGAATATGACATTCACTTTGTTTTTTGTTTATCCAGGTCCTTAATTGTGTTAACCCAGATAATGTGAACAGTCCCATGATTCCAGTGAAAATCCTTAACTGTGACACAATCACTCAAGTGAAAGAAAAGATCTTGGATGCCATTTTTAAGAACCTACCTTGCTCCCATCGACCAAAGGCAGCAGATATGGATTTAGGTGACTAGACAGCCTATTTATTACTTTTGATATAAATATTATAAATGTCATGATACTATGTCAACATTTGCAGTTATCTCTCTGAATGGGGATTTAAATCCTCACGGTAACTCTATGGTGCTAGGTTTTCTTTATCTTTTGTGCACTTATTGTGTGTGCGGAATGAGGAATTCTCCTACACTGAATGTCAGTGTATGCTGTGTGTGTGTCCTGGAAAGGATTGTTTAGATAAAATGTGTAACCCAGTTCCTGAGACATTAGAGTAAATCATTCATACACAATCCACCATGCTAGGTAACAGCTTGATGGATAAAAGCTTGTTAATAGTTTTTATGAGGAGTTATTGCCTTACATGTGGAGGATTAAGCTGTACTGTACATCTAGGAATTTTACCCTTCAGGTCATTGACTTTTCCCATTGAAAGTGGTAGCTGAGTAGTACTACACCACCTCTAGTTTCTTCTCTAGTTTCCCTGCAATAAATTTGTCCTCTGACTCAAAAGGTGACATTATTTTTGCTGAAGTAAGCAAGATAGTTTGTGGCATACATTCTCATTTGGGCAGACAGTACTGACATTACAAAATATTTGATCTTCACTCATTTAGGTGCACATATCAATGGGCATCTCTGCAAAAAAACAGTTGGCATTACTAAGTCCAGCTACATGAATATACTTTTATTGGACTTCTGTTTATACAGGGTTATGATATTGCTATTGTTTATTTTCAATACTTTTCATTTTATGATTTATTCTATAGATTAAAATATATAGGTTTATATCTAAAACAGTTGGTTATCGGAACATTTCTAATAATAATATTGAGAAATAAGTATAAAAATAGGTTTATAGTGGAATGGTTTCACTATACAAGCCCCAACTGCGCATTGTGAAATTTTCCCATTATACCAATACAAATATAATTCACATTCACTAGTTTAATTCAGAGTTAACAATCTCTAAAAAGCAACAGAAATGAGCGTATGCCAGTTGGCATGATGTTTTTCTGCATTAATTTGCAATGCATATGCGCAGAACAGGGACACATGCATCCACATCTTATTCGCATCAGAATGCAAATTAGGCATCCGGGATTTGCCTTCCAATGGGCGGTTAGAGGATGGAGGGATGTACAGTAATGGCATGCCAAGGCAAATGCTGCCCATTCAGCTCAGAATGTAGACAGAACTGAGGTCTGAAAACATCCAAACATCTGCACCTTCAATAGACCATGGGCCAGATTTACATAGCTGTGGGAAAGGAAAAGTGGAGATGCTGCCCATAGCAACCAATCAGATTTTATCTCTCACTTTTCTATTGCATACTAGAAAATGTCAGCTAGAATCTGGTTGGTTGCCTTGGGCAACATCTCCACTTTTTCTTTCCCACAGCTTAGTAAATCTGGCCCCATGTCTTAGTCAGAGGGGCACACAAGCTATTTTGCCCAATTATTATATATTTTCAACTTGACTTCATATACATGATTTTTAAATAGCGGCTACTTTTTAAATGCTATATCTTACATATCAATAATTTAAAAAAAATTTTGTTTAACTTTTTTTTTATATTGTTTATTTGCTTTCCTGCATTTGTAATGTTTAAATAAGATATGCTAGATTGTACTTGCGTAGCATATTAAGGCACGGATAGTACATAACTCCCCATCCAGAGGTCCCATTGTACACATTGCATGCTCTTCTGGATCACACACAGCCCATCCAGCTTTTGAAAGTGAATATACAGCGAGCTTGTTGCATTCTGATTTGTATACAGACCTGGTTTAGCCCAGTGTATGTTCTATTGACTCATTTCCAATCTCTCAAAGCCAGAAGACAGTAAATATCATATTTTTTACACTAACTCTTCTCTATTCCCTTATTATATACTAATATATTAGTTAGTTATGGAAAATCTACATCTTCTCCCTCTAATCACATACTGGGCTGTTAGGGGTTCCCACACCCCAAACTGCAGTTCTAAGAGTTACACTGTTATACTTAATTGTGTGAGAGAAATAAAGTTCACTGTCTTTATCTTGGGAAGTACAGTTTGTAGGACATCATCGTCATATTGTATAAGAGTTTGGGTTTGCAGATGCTGGATACATATATTTATTTGTGGTGTAAATCGGATTTATAGTAGATTATTCAAGGTGACAAAGTAAACCATCAATTTATTGTAGATTCTTTTCCTATGTAGAAATACAACTTTGACCTAACCCTTTACTACTTACCTTTCTTACCTCCCACACACATACCTGTTACTATATCTCAATGTATATCTCAAGCCCTTCTTCTTCACTGTATACTCCCTTATCAAACTTACCCAACCCTTTCTTTTCCACTCTCCACATGTTCCTTTTTTCTTACCACCTCTATACTCAACCTCACACGTAACTCACTCAAATTACTTTTGCATTCACAACAAACTGAAGTACTTATAATTATAGAACAATAGATTGGCACTCTTGAACTTCAAACCTAAAAGGCAATTGCCTTGTACTACATTAATAAGATTCACTGTTGTACATACACATTACCGCAATCTTCACCTTGGCTCGCTATAAAACTTGTGGCATTATTGTATTTTCACAAAGTAAGTAGCAACATACATGCTTGTTATTGCCAGTGTCCTTGGTTTTTATTCAGGATATTTGCTGAATTGGAGCTTCCTGCAATACTTGAGGTAAAGAAATTCAACAATTCATGTATGCAGTGATAGATACACTATCTTCTGAATGAAATATAAAGAGTTTGCAGCTGCTGTCTTCTGAGTTTGCATTCACCAGCACTTCTGATTGGAAAGACAGATAAAGATAATGGGATTTTTACTTACCTCTCTCTGTACAAGGTAGAGCTGAAACAGATTGGATTGGAGAGTGTCTGTCTAATGTTTTTGCTTAAAGGAGCTCACTGATCTGATGACAATGTGCCGGACACATTTTTCTGTTTCTATACTTGGTGAATATGAATACCTGTTGGAGGTCACCTTTAGCTGAGTATTTCTTGCATTTTATTGGATCATTCATTACGAAGAAAGACATTATACAAAAAAAAAGTGTCTTTTTAAGTGTTCTGCTGCAATAATATATTTTTTAATCAAGTCTCAAATACTTGTAACCTTGAAAGTTAGGTTAAGAGACTCTTTAGTCACTTTCAATAAATTTCTAGCAGAACATGCAATGAACTTCAGTAATTAGCATGAAACATTTCAGTTGGTTAATGTTTCACTCTGATGTCAAGACAACCTTAACACTGTAAAATGCTCAGTAGAGATAGAAAATCAGTTCGGGTATGGATTCCTATCCATTTGCTGCTTTCTCTAACTGTACCAGTAAAAACTGAAATTCAAATGCCTTTTGTAATAAATTCTTTATTTATTTAAATTACATAGAGAGAGAGAGTCAAATCTGAAGTGATTTTTAGTATTCCTCGCATATAAAGAGTATGTATTAGAACAATATCACTAGTAGTCCTTTTGTTAAGTACAACAGTAATTTTAGTTATAGAGAAAAGAAAAGAAGGATGAAATAGTGGGGGGAAGGGGGGGAATAAATGTGATTGACAACAATGCGATATCTGGAGCCTGTTAGAACCAGTTGCGATATATAAACGTAGACAAAGAGTAGTTGGGAAATGAGAGACCTTGTGCGAGGAAAATACTGAGAGTTGTATCAAGAGGAAGCAATGGGGATATTCAAAGGTCGTGTCGGGGAGCCCACTACCATAGAGTAGTCTGAAGTTTGTTGGAATTCAAGCCAGGAGTACCAAGTGTCCCGGAATTCGGGGTATAGCCCGTTAGAGGTTAAAATAAGGTCGTCCATTAACATGTATTGGTCAATTTTTTGGAACCAGTCTTTCAATGTAGAAGGGGAGGTGGATTTCCATTTAATGGGAATAACTGCTTTGGCGGCATTATTCATGTGTTTTAGGAGAGATTTTTTGTATAGCTTAAAAGGGATGTTGGAGAGAGACAGGAGCCAGAACTCTGGTCCCTGGGGAACAACTAATTGTGTTACCTTACACGCTGTCACCCTCACTTCCCTCCAAAAACTAGTAAGGCAGGGGCAGTCCCACCATATATGCAAGTATGTGCCAGCGTCAGCTTGGCAACGCCAGCAGGTATCTGGATAGGAGGGTAGGAAACGGTGAATCGTAGAGGGCACCCTGTACCATCGAGACAAAATTTTAAATTGGATCTACACTGTAGAAAGGCTAAGGGAACATTTAGATGTTACTAGAAAGATCTTACCCCATTCTGCCTCCGAGAGCGGTTGTGGGAGGTCTCTGTTCCAATTTTCAACATACCTATTCAAATGCATTTTGTGATCATTTAGTGCCATGTTTCATTTTCCATAACCAGGGCTGACAAAAAGTTATAGTTACACTGGCAATAATGACACTAGAATATACAATGGCAATTTTCACTTGCTAAATGCTAAACATAAACATACATATAAAGTAAGTAAGAACATACAGTAATCACCTTGTCCAGTGCATCGGTTTGGGAACTAAACTGCTTGTTATTATGCCAAAACAGAATGCTGATTACCTCTCCCGGTCCTATCTGATGTTATAAATAAATAGGACTAATCCAGATTGTGGGTAGGAGCAAGAGCTATAGGTGCAAGAATAGACCATAGCAAAATCATGTTGCAATGTGAGGGTGCAGATTAATTTTAATTCTTTTGCTTGCAGGGAAAATTCTTTGCTATTGCCACATCACATTCTATATCACATTCTATAAAGTGCTTTATGTTTAATCTGTAAATTTGAGTTCAACTTGGAAATTTCACCTTTTAACTCAACTGTGTCCACACCTATACAATTATTGGCCCGGTCATATGATTCCAGAGCATTTTGAACAAAATGGCAAGATTATGTTGCTACTATGATCTTGGTTTTTAGTGACTTCATATGATTTTTATGAATGAGTTTTATAAATGTCCTAAAAATCCCACTCACCAATTGTACAATGTCAGACAAATGTGGGTAGTGTGTATGTATTTATGTACTACTGTGCTGTAACTGGTAGTCCTCTGTGCAGCATAGTTATATATCTAAACAGTGTGTATGGAGTCATGATTGTTTCAGCTGATGGTTAGAAGAAATGATGAAACTGTAGGAACCATTGCATCTCTAGTAAGATTATATAGGTGTGTATTCAGCTTAATTCGGTTTTAACAGTTTCAATTTACAAATTTTTGGATACTATTTGTTCTTTGCAGAATGGAGACAAGCAAGTGGAGCACGTATGATCCTGCAGGATGAAGATATCACAACTAAAATAGAGAATGACTGGAAAAGACTCAACGTAATTGCGCACTATCAGGTAGGGGATAAATCCTTTCTTTTCACTTCAGTTTAATAAAGAAAATATTAGCACACATATGATCAAATACATTTGCGGAGATGTCTGTTTATGTATGGGGAAAACTGCCTCTGAACGTTATACAGAAAAGGAATTCATTATTTTCTATTTCTTACCTTTTTTCTCTTTAGTAAATATTTGTTCTGCCTCTGTTTATTTATTTTAAATAGCTAAATTATGGAAAGTCTCACTATTTTTATTTTACAACTAACCATACATCACATTGTTAATTCCTTTCAAGGAATTTAAGGCTTGTTGCATGGCCTCCATACTTCACCATTGTGATGAAGTAACTTAAATTGTGCAATCAGATTGCAGCATGTGTGTTGTCATTAGTATATCAGATTGATCTTTTGGAACATGTGGACAATGATTTTCTGCAATGTGCTGTGTCCACAGTAGAAATCTAACTGTATATTAGACATGTTGATAGTGGGAGTAACTCAATTAAAAGCTATTATAACTATGAAACCAGTGGCATAGATATCATGGATGATGGAGAAAGAGTTACTATGGGGCCTGTGTCAGCCATTTATCTTGTACCCATGGAGGACAGATCTAACACTCTATAATCACTGTTTATAAATATTGTTCCAACTGTTAACAGCTTAGTGCTGGTGACCGCACTTGGCAGATACATGAGGGATGTCATGCCCTCCCCCTCCAGCCCCACCACCTTGCGCCTGCTATGGTGCTGAGTCAGTGTACTTCCACCCATGCATGGAGCTGTTTTGTGTTAGGGCTTCACTAGGTCAGTATTGTCTCCTAGATGGAAAATATTAATGTGAAGACCAATTAGATGTCTTGGTCTAGGAGGTGGACATGGGTCAAATTTGACATTAAGAGAGTATTTTTTTAATCAAGTGTAATTTGTAAAAAAAAAATGATTTCTAACAAAGATAAAGAAAACTAAGTTTTACTTTTACATTAATCAGACTGGTTACATTGTAGGTGAAGAAAATCACATTCATGACTGTCTACGTTAATGAGTGCATTTATAAAATTTGAGCTAATAATATGGAAATGTACTCCTTATTAGTTTAATAAACCATTTTAATAACTTAAAACTGTAATAAAAGGCAATTTTACTAGAAACTTAACAAAGTAGCCTCACCAAAACTCTCCTAGCATATCCAGTAAGCTGTCCACTAGCACTACTTGTTGTAGCACTATAACTTAAGGACAGCACTATGCCTTTTACAAATATGCAAAGTGATGATGTTGTGTATTGTAAGTAATTAGTTGACACAATATAAAACGTACATCAATAAAAAAAAAGGGAAAAAGAAAATGTCAGATTTTACCTCTGTATGCCATTTAGACATCCCCATGGATTCTCAATAAGCATGGCAAATTAAATAACTCATCATGGTATTAGCAATGTGTTCTTACAAGGAGCTATTGGAGGGATCACTTTATGATCTTTCTGTGCTGCCTAATGACATAATAAATTCATATTTGCCATCTGCCATACTCTACTCGCTAGAGTATGCAGCATTGTGGGAACCAATCAAAGCATTCCTCTGCAATGCTAGATATATTAGATAATATTCCCCTTATTTACATTGGAAGCATTGTAGAACAGACTTATCACTACCTTAAAAACAGTGTTGAACTGGAATATTGATGATCCCTAAGTGGTCACATTCAGGATTGGTACATTTACAGAAACTGCTATTAAAATTGTTATTTATAAATATATATGGAAGGATTCATATATGCATGCGCTTATTAAGACATTATTTTATAGAGAGAGGGAGAGAGAGAGAAAGAGAGAGAGAGAGAGAGAGAGAGAGAGAGAGATAGTAAGCGTTCTACATGATGTGCTATTCTGGTTTATGAGTGTGTGAGTTATAACGTATGATGACAAAAATGCAACCAATGTCCAAAGGAGGAGATACAATGAGATGCAGAAGGGCAGAAGCAGAGGGAAGAGAGCACAGACCATTTTTGGTTTATAATACAGATAAGCCCTCCCTTGTTATTCAACTGCCAATCATTCACAATGGCCTCTTGTACACATGCCCCTGGCATTGTCTGTCCCCTATCTCTGCCAGTCTAGACCTTGATACAAATCTCACTCTTTTCATTTACGTGCAAATCATTCTGGAGATAAGCAATGCAGCCTCTCAAAGAGAGCCCAGGGTGCTATTCTGGCACCACCACTAAATTAAATGTCAGGGTGTTGTCTGCTGGCATGGGGTTGAAATCTGGGACAGGGAGAGGAGATTAGAAAGTGATTACTGTCAGGTGTAAACTTAACAGTTAACTACATAAATACACATACTATTCAATTGTTTAATCATATATTTAAATAAACAAAGACAGGCTTATATCCCTTTCGTACAATGTAGTTAAATGTAATACAGGACCCCATTGTTTTTTTTTATGTCAGCCTTACTTCATCTTGAGATACCACATTAATTAATGTTGTTGTTTTGCCATAAGGATTAGTGACTTTGGTGCTGTGGTGTGCTGGTACAATGGTCTTTTTCTTCACCATCGTACAGCAGCTGAATGTAGACTGCTGGCAATTGCTTGCAGTCCGCATTGTAGAAAGCAGCGGTGATGCTGCTCCTGGGGCTAGATTTACTAAGCTGCAGGAAAGGAAAAGTGGAGATGTTGCCCATAGCAACCAATCAGATTATAGCTCTCACTTTCCTATTACATACTAGAAAAGTCAGCTAGAATCTGGTTGATTGCTATGGGCAACATTTCCACTTTTCCTTTGCTTAGTAAATCTGGCCACTTAAGTCACAAAGAATCATCCACTGAAAGGTAAGTGTTTTAACCTAACCCTACCCTTAAGCCTTTCCTAACCCTAACACTCCTCTTCTTTAGCCCTAACCCTGCATTCCCCCACAGTCTAAACCTAGCACTCACCCTCCATGCTCTGCATTAATCCAAACACTCTATTCCCCGTTGCCTAACCCTAACCCTCTATGCCCCACAACCTAACCCTAACCTTCCTCTTAAGCCCTAACTCTCACCTTATACCCAGCCGCTGCAGTCTGTAGCTATTGGGATTGGAGAAATACTGTAGGTTCCCATTCCCAATAGCAATGTTCTATATTCAGTTTGATTTGAACAATGATGTAGCCACCATTCAGCTGGCTGTATCATGTTCAAAATAGGGTTAGTCAAACCAGCGACTGCATAAAACAGTTATCTCTACTTGAACTTCTCATTATATTTTTAACAATACATGTAGCCAAAAGAGGCAGAAAGCACATGGTGTATTATTTTAGGAAACCTTTCTTTTAGCATCCAGATTCACTGAATATACTGCAGAAAATTGTCCCTGGATGTATATTAGTTCGTTATGGGCAATGTGATACACTTTGAGGGCCCCATGGTCCAGCCCTCTAACTCACTTTTAACTCGCTATTAGTGCTAATGATAGCAACCAGGCTCACTGTGCCTCACAGGACTGCGGGGAGTATTTATTAATATTTGACATCGTTGGGCTATGGAGGGCCGGCGCATGCGCAGTAGATGCCTTTTGGGACTTTGAAAAATTTCAAGTCTCAAAAGGCAAAATCACTGTGCATGCGCCGGGTTCAGAACACAGACGCGCACCCGGTCAGGTAGATTTAAAAGCTTCGGTTTTGTATTTTTGTTTGTGTTTTTTTATTGAATATGTTTATTATATACAATTTTATTAAAACGAGTTAACATATTTTTTTTTACTTAGATTTTAATGTTTTTTTTTTACTTAACTGTATTCCAGCGGTCTTCGACATGTACTCCCCTCTTCCTCCCCCTAATAACAGCTATTAGGGGGAGGAAAAGGGATTTACATCGGGAGACCGCTTACTTACCCTAACGCCATCTTCAGATGATGTTTTTAACGCGTCAATGCGGACTGTTACAATCCGCGCTGACACTTGGGGCCTCATTCATTAAACGCGATTTGCCCGAAAATCGCTCAAAATCGCGTGATTTGTGTTAAAAAAATTCACCATGGCAAACATCGCTGGACAGAAATCGTCCAGATATTTGCCATGTAAAAGATAGAAAGAAAAAAAAATCACTGTATTCACTAAAGGCGATTTGAACAAATCGCCTTCAGTGTGATTTGAAATCACCAAAAATAAAATCACAGCCAGGACGCAGGAACACTTCTATTCGCCATCAGTAGAGGACCAATGTAACTGACGTCATCTCTACTATAAAAACACTGCCCCCTAGCGACCTCATCGTCATAAGGAGCAGCCCAGACGGCGAATAGAAGGGTTCCTGCATTGTGGCAACAGGAGAAGATGATCCAGTGAAGAAGCAAACTGCAGAAGACATCATACTAAGAAGAATTGAAGGCTTCCCAAGATGCTGACATCAAACGGTGAGTGCACAAATATTTTTTTATTTTGATACACACGATACACTGCACACATTACATTTAGATTAGGAGAGATGACCAACGGAGGTAAGTCCACACATTTAGGGAACATTGTTAGTTAGGAAATATATTTTTTTACATGCATATTTTATTTAATGATTTAATGATTTTAGGGGTTAATGTATGTTTTGTGGGTGTTTTTTTTTTCACACACTACACACAGTGCTGCATGGTTAGAAGTCTAACCATGTTGTGCTGATAGAATTACAAGGGTCAGCTTTGCTGATCCTTGTAGTTCGATCAGTACAGCATGGCTAAGGTTTTCAGCCATGCAGCACTTAGGTTTTTTTTCTATCTCACG
>WWET01000143.1:385990-422982 GCA_011038615.1 Limnodynastes dumerilii | reverse complement strand
TACATATATGTATGTATGTATGTATGTATGTATATATATATATATATATATATATATATATATATTGGTCAACTTAATGGTCACTGCTTTTAATGCTGTTTTCTAAATATACACCCTTAAATTCTAGCAATCAAAGCTATGCATTGATTACCTTATTGAACTTCTAAAGTGTTTAGCAATGCACAAATTCAATAATAACATGTTGGACCCAGTGAGTGTATGATGAGTGTAATATGTTATGACAGTTAAAAATTATTATATAATAGGCTTATAAGTTGATTGTGTTGAATACTATTGTGCTGTACATGTATGTGTCTGTTCAGATAACTGCCATCATACCCACCTATTTAAATAATCATCCCCCCAAAAAATTATACTGAAAAATGATAAAATATTAAAATGAAAAAAAAAGGTTTTTTTGGATTATTTAAAAAAAAAATATATGTTTTAGTACGTTTTAATGGAGTGTTTTTCCATATATAAATGCACTCACCCCCTCACTGTATAATTTCTCACATTAGTTGCTTAAGAACGCATGAATGTTACAATGGCGTTAATTGCCTATTTGTAAGGGTGTAGGGTTAGCATCATATAGTACACGTGTAATTCATTGTTACCACGGACATACTAATTCTTTCTCCAATGCACATAACAGAAATACTGCAGTCACTTAATCTCCTGGGGAGCACCATCCACTGATGTAAATGAGCCAAGAAGTCTCATTAATATTAATTTCTGAAGTGTTACTGCAATTAATGAAAGACACTGTGACCTTTTCAAAGATATTTCCCCTTACGTTTCTTGTTATTGCCAAGTTAGGGAAAAGTTAGAGGATGAGAAATAATCATTAATTTCCATATACAGCAGTAGGTGTATAAATGAACATGACACTTACCCAGTAATTATAATGAAGCTCAGGATGCATTATCAGTGCACTTTAAGACAATGTAAGAATCATCAGTAATGTTGCTGTATGTTAATAACCATATAAAATACATCATTAAACATGGTTAAACTTTACAGGAGTGTAATTAACAATATTAATGTCATTCAGCCAAGCACTGCTATAAATATTGCAATAGGTGCTTCCCCATTTTTTGGTATAATGACCTTACTGCATTGGGATGTACAGTAAGAATACTTCAATTAAGCTCCAAGTGTCCTCTTTGTGTTATCATTACCCTTTTGAAGGTCTGAGGAAGACAAGTGATTAGAAATTTTGAACTTTTGTACTTACAGGCATAAGGAAATGTAGAGGTTATATAATTCAGTGGGGTTAAATTCATATCCCAGGTGCCTCAGTTATAACAAAATCTTAATGTCCTCGTTATTCTTGCACAAATCAGAACAATTGCATATCATAAAAAGGGCTTTTACTGAGGTTTTGCATATAAGGGACTCATTTTAAAATTGGTATTATAGTACAAAGTCAGAATTTTTCCTTGTTATCACATCATGAAACTAGTTGTGTGCACTGTACATGGTATTATATTGTCTGCACAAGCTTGCTTGGCACTGTAGTGTGTATTCGTATAATATACTTGGATGGGGATCTCATGCAGATTGATGGGTACCAGTGCTGTCCTACTTACACCACTATTTTCTAATCCTTGGCTAACATAAGCACAGTTTGCAAGTTCAAGTGAAAAAGGAACAGCATAGAACTTGTAGGTTAAAGTGCCATAACTATGATTCCTTTTTTTGCCATAAATATTATTTATTGTGTTATAGAATAATAAGCACCAGAGAAATGCTAGTTAAGTATACTACTCAAACATAAGTTCTTCTAATATCTTCTCCTTTTTGTTTTATACTACTTTAGCCTCCGAGCCTCTGACCTATATATTGATCTAGGTTCCATATAAAAAAAATACAAAAACAGACAACAAATACCTGTTCACATTTTGAGTATTATTTGATTTCTTACTATTTTATACTGTATTTTGTATATTTATATTTGTAAATAACATTTGCTTCTTGCATCCTCCAACATAAGATTGTTAACCACCCACTATGTCGCTGTACTTATTTTTAATTACATTGCAGGAAAAATAGTTTAGGTCTGAAGCTGTTACTTTCTTCTTTGTCTTAAGGATTGATTATATAAGATATATACCAATTATACCACACTTTTATCAAAAGAGACAATGCCTTTACTTTCTGTATGTCATTTCACTCTGTCATGCTTTATTCTCTCTGAACTTAACCAGAATAGATTGAAATCTATTACACACCAGCTTTCATAAACCGATGTGTAAACAAGGGCTGCATCTTGTTTTCTTAATATGTGATGGGGATTGATCGCTTCATTTTGGATTTAGTATTGATCTGAAGGTTTGGCAGACATCCATTTAAGGATAATTTGTAAGTTAGTGACCTTGTAAAAGTCTCTTTGGGGATCATCTTCAACTTGGAACTTGTGTGTTGTACCAGTGTGAAGTTTAATTAATACAGCCTTTGGCCCTGATTCACACCTAAGAAGCGGAGGCTTCTTAGGTGCTTAATTGGCTGGTTTCTACCACTTTAAAGACTGCACATAGTTTTTTAGGTGAAAGGAGGCGTTCCACGGTAGCCTGCAGGGAAGTTAGGTAAAGTGGGTGGGGGAGGGATGTAGATTAGACTGGGAGGGATGGTTGGGGATTGTCTGTGCGTATTTTCGCTCTTAAGGAGGGAAAATACTCACTTGTATGTGCCATTAGGCACCTAAAACCAGGGGTGGGGTGGGGGAAGGGAACACAGAACTAGGTGCGGATACATGTGCACACGTATGGATCACACACGGTCCTCTGTGTTTAACTATATGGTCATATATGGTTTGTGTTTTATGCTACAAAAGTACCTTAAGTGAGTATATGTTGTTTAATTAAGATGAAGGGCCCGATTCAATTGTATGTCAAGCCTGCATTATTTTGGTTGTGATGCTAATTGTGCAAATTTATATTGCAGATTTTTATACGCACCCCATGGAAATGCATATTAAAAACCATGAATTTTGGCTAACGGAATAGCCAGTTATAAGCACTATTAGCATGGCAACCAAAATAACACGGGCTTTGCGTTCAATTAAATCCGGCCTTCAAAGTGTCTGAAAATGTGTTTACACAGCTTAAGTTAATGCTAACTATTTGGCAGAGATATCTTTTGTGATTTGTTAATTTACCATACATAGTACATTTTCCAACCAAGCATGGAAGCTAAACTGTTTTTTATTACCCCTATTCCTGAAATTATTTTTTATGTAATGAAATTCAATTGGCTTTATCCAAAGGCACTATGGCAATAACCTGTTTATTTTACATTATCATAAAAAGAAAGTTCTAGCCCATCTGTATTTGTTTGCATCTGCCACACAAAGTAATCGTCTGTAATATTACTAATGTATTTAATATACAATTTAATCTTGTTATCTGTTTCAGAGAATATGATCAAGTATACTGGAAGTCCTGACAGCCTCCGCTCCCGTACTCCTATGATAACACCAGATTTAGAGAGTGGGGTTAAAGTTTGGCATTTAGTAAAGAACCATGAACATGGAGACCAGAAAGAAGGAGACAGAGGAAGCAAAATGGTGTCAGAAATTTATTTAACAAGATTGCTAGCGACCAAGGTATGTAAAAATTGCTGAGGTTATTAAATCAATAGTTCTATATCAGGTTTAAATGTCATGGTGAATGTAATTGAAAACTAATCAAAAAATAATAAATGTAAGATTGGTTTTCCATCTATTTATTTATCTATGTATTGTAACTAAATTATGCATTAGACATCTTAGTAACCTATTTGGACGTAGCCAATTTCTGTTTATGTATAATAGAGAAGGTAATTTGTACTCATGATTAGTGAATTATTATTACTATTAATATTATTATAAATTTTTTTTGTATTTCATTTATTATGCTTTATATATAAAGCAACAAATATATTACAGAGCATGTGTATTGATAGATGAAAATAAATATGGCTGTAACCAAATCAGAACTCCAAACTTAGACCCTGATTCACACTTTAAGTGCTGAATATTTGTGCATGTTTTTACGATCAGTTAAATTGCACATGCCCAGAACCCAAATATACACACGGAAACCATGGTAAACTGATTCACATATATGGACGTTAGACTTAGGACTGATGCTCGTATTGGCACGAATGAGTTTAGCATGCGCAGCTAGAGGGGCAAGACTCTAAATGCAAATGAGCTGTACACGGGCTACTAATGTACAGTATGGGCATGCCAACAGAGTTAGGACTGATTCACAAATAGGAGTGCCTTGCAGAAACTAACATACGCACGGCAAAAAGGTAAGGTAGCCCTTGACCACTCGTAAGTTGATAAACCGTATTGTTTGCTGTGAGGCCATGCGTCTTTTTACTTATTTCAGGCCACACCTGCTGCATGTTTATAACCAATGGATGTGTGTTTTTAAACGAAATAAATAAATTGTTTATTTAAGCCTATGTTGATTTTACGTTTTGTGCAAGACTTTAACCTTGTAAAGCTGCCATTATTTAATTTTATTTTTTGAAGGTTTTTTTTGTTTTGTTTTTTTTAGTTAAAATTTTGAGAACAAACACCATTACATATACTTATATTTGACTGTGTTGTGTTTATTTGTTTTTTTTTTTTATCTTTTTTTAATAATTATTTTTTAAATGTTTATTTTTTTAAGTCTATATGTGGTGGATCATTGTATTTCTAACTTCATGCAGTATTGTTAAGTATGACATGAATATTCCTATTTTAAGTTATATTTTTTTATTATTAGTTTAGTTTACATATGTTAATGAAAGTGCTGTTATTAGTTACGTGTCCTTGAATTTAAAGCAATTTTAAGCACCTAAACACATGACCGATTTACTGCTAATAAAGTCCGCACGTCCCTAATTATACACAGGAAAGATTTACGTCCTTACGCTGCACTTCCAATACATGTGGAGTTGTTAACCGGGTTCTTTATTTTCTCTGAATTGGAATTGTAGAGTTTTCGCATGTGTATATTTAGGTAAGTTTGCAGAATATCATTTAGAGTTGATAATGGGGAAAATATGTGCTGTTACTATTAAACAACCAGTATTATCAGTCACAAATACTAAATCAGCCTCTGTCCAATGGCATCTATCCTATATCTGGTAATTGGTTAGAGTAGAAATGAAAGGTAAATCATGAAAACTAATAGAAATAAAATGTTTACTGATCTACAGATGTGATACAGGAAGTACCATCTATAGTTTCTTTATAGCATCTTAAATGATTACCTAAATCAAATTCACTTACAGAGTCTAACATACAAATAGTTCTATAATATAAAATAAATAGATTGTTGTTTAGAGATAAAGGAAGGAAAAGAATTATAAATATGTGTTAATGCATTCAGAATTCAATGTTAATGCTATCAAAAAAACTGTTAAATGAGTATAATAATGGAACTTATTGTAATGATCTGTTACTATCTTCTTGGACGCTTCAAGCTCTATTTAATTGATGCAAGTCAACACTCTGGTGTTAATGAAGTGTCATCTGTTGCCCCACCTGGACTGTTATTGTAATTTCTGGTGCTCACTGCATGGCAGACACACAGAGGGGCTGATAAGGAAAAGCCATAAAATTAATACATTTGTTCCTTTACAAACCATTTTGCAAAAAATGCAGATAATTGATTCATTTCATTGAGAAAAAACATTGACTACATTTTCTTATAGGCAAAAAAATGGACATCACTGTAGTTATACTACAATTTACAGTAGGACATGCCCAACTTGACTAATTTTGACAGTACATTATACATTTGTTTCTCACAGTAGTGCTAAATGGTTTTTCCGGATCTGATGCTTTCTTTGCTTTTGCTGTTGCACTTTGCACTTGTAGCTCTGAGTGCAGCGGTAGCAGGGTGCTGCTGGATCCAGATATTTGCACGGGGTGGTGTCACGCCTCTGGGCTACACACAAGCTCCCTACCTTAAAACTGCATAGTTCAGAGGGTGCTTAGCATGCCCTCGCTCTGCTATTTATTTCATATTTATTTATTTAGCATACCTGATTGCTGCATCCTGTTTCGCCCAATCCCATCATAAGGCTGGATTCAGACCCATACTGTAAGCGTGGTGCATTCTCATGTCTGGATCTGGTGCAATGTAGTTACACATACTTTCCTAATTTCTGCCAATACTTTTTTGTTAACAGGCAGCTAAAGAAATTAGTTTTTCTTTATAATCACAAATTATGGTAATAAGACAATAGTGACTGACAAGGCCAAACCTTTCCTAAAGACCTCAGACAAGTAAATGGCAGTAACTTAATTTAATCTCAGTCGCACCCTCAATATTAGTATTACAGAAGCCATACTGAAGGGGAGGCAGCAGTCATTAGAACATGCATTAGAGCAAGTGCAAGGATCATTCTTACAGATTGAGCTAGTTTGTTTCAAGTAAAGAACTGCACATCACAGTGCCATATGGTTCTTCGGTGTTTGAATGTTTGTGCTGTGGTGTCAGGGTTGCCATCAGGGGAGGAAAGCCAGGATTTCTGTCTGCCGATATTTACCTTCGTTCTGCAGCAGCAAGTATCGTTTTCGACTCGCTGTTAATGCAGATCCGCATCGCTCCACCTTTATCTGATGCTACAGATGATGTCACATAGGGGTTGGATCGCTGTGGATTTGTTCCAGGTCTCAATATAATTGGCAGCCGCTCATTGTAGTGGATTTATATTTTAAAACTTAAATCTACTGTAAATAGGCAACCACAGCTTACAACATATGCCTATGTAAAGCCACACCAAGAGCTTAATATACATACATATGTGATGCAACCTGGGCCCTAAATCCAACAGACTGTTGTGCACATTATTATGCAGTATATGTACATGACAGATTTGTTTGTACATTAACAAAATGATCTGTAAATGAGCATATTCGATTAACAGATTATTCATTCTACCTAAATATTCAGACTTCTGGTGTATTCATACTATCAGGGGACTGGTCCAGAGCTGCACTTACACCTCATTTTTTTGGTGTGTGTCTAGTCCTGAGCAAAACCTTGTTACAATGGACCGTATTCACACTTAAGAAGGCTTTAAGTTCTCAATTATACTCAAAAAGTAGCAAGTCGACTCCCCTGACACCCCACGCAGCTTCTTAACTGACTTACGAATGCCATAGGGCTACCTTATCTTTAGGTTCGTAGTTGTGTGCGTATGGCAAACCTTGAAGAAGAACCTTGAAGAAATAGGTTTGTAATGGTGATTCAAAGCCGTCCCATTCTTAAGTCCAATGTAAATTGCATACATTAAGTTACTACGCATGTGCAGTATAGCCACGTCAATGTGAGAGGTGCAAATGAAAAATGATTTTGTATGCAGTAAAAATACTTTGCTTTTGCACCTATAACTCACATACTGCATAGCTTTATTTTTAATCTGTAAAATAGAGTTTAGCTAGAAAGCTTCACCTCCCAACTATGATTTTTTGCTTACAGTTTAAATTTAGCTTTCCTTGCAGTTCAACACTGTCTACACAGTTGGCGGAGGTCTACACTTGCATCTATTCTACCCTTACTACCACACTCTGGTTCAGCCCCCAGATGTGCACAGGGAAGGAGGAAGAAATATCTATTGCTAGCTTACAATGTGACAACGAGCCTGATCCAGAGCAACGCTCGCAAGCGAGCGTACGACGAGCGTATGCGAATTTTCGGCCAAAAATTCGCAATGCGCATGCCCAGTATGACAGGTTCCGGTCGCCCGAGCGTCATGAGCGAATAGCGGGCGTATCGTTAGCGTATTTTTCGCTCGCCGGGCGTATTTTTTTTACGATGGTCGGCTGGGCGCCCGTTTTACTACAGGGAGGCGGGGATAGCCATTTAAATTGTACAGTATGGGCGTGCTAAGCGTATTTTCTCAGCGTATTTTCTGCGAATTTTCGTACGGCCGACGGTCGTACCCAGTGTAGGGTATAGCCGCCGTAAGCAGGGACTTTACTATGGGAGTGCTAGGGGCGTGTAGGTTGATACGCCGAGCGTACGTTCGCATTCGCCCGTCGTGCGAATTTTCGTAGCGCTGGATCAGGCCCAACGTCTCCAACTATTGCTCTGGACATCGGGCCTGATCCAGACTTACGCTGTTGTGCGTAGCGTAGTATCGGCGAACGTACCACCGATGCACGGCAATAGGCTCTCCACTTGCTCGTACCTAGTTTAGCATCCATACGCTCGACAAACCCTACCCTAACTTTTGTGTTCGTTATGCAGTAAAAATACTTTGCTTTTGCACCTATAACTCACATACTGCATAGCTTTATTTTTAATCTGTAAAATAGAGTTTAGCTAGGAAGCTTCACCTCCCAACTATGATTCTTTGCTTACAGTTTAAATTTAGCTTTCCTTGCAGTTCAACAGTGTCTACACAGTTGGCGGAGGTCTACACTTGCATCTATTCTACCCTTACTACCAGACTCTGGTTCAGCCCCCAGATGTGCACAGGGAAGGAGGAAGAATTATCTATTGCTAGCTTA
The DNA here is from genome assembly GCA_011038615.1 of Limnodynastes dumerilii. Lineage (NCBI taxonomy): Eukaryota > Metazoa > Chordata > Amphibia > Anura > Limnodynastidae > Limnodynastes > Limnodynastes dumerilii. The sequence goes on along the minus strand of WWET01000143.1, from coordinate 414,476 downwards.
CAATGTGACAACGTCCCCGACTATTGCTCTGGACATCGGGCCTGATCCAGACTTACGCTGTTGTGCGTAGCGTAGTATCGGCGAACGTACCACCGATGCACGGCAATAGGCTCTCCACTTGCTCGTACCTAGTTTAGCATCCATACGCTCGACAAACCCTACCCTAACTTTTGTGTTCGTTCCCGCGGCCGTCCGTACATTCATTGTGTATTAACAGCGCTTAGCACGCCCATACTGTACGATTTAAATGCCTCACCCCGCCTATATTCCTTAACTCCAGCGTCCATACGAACTTCATACTATAAACACACCTCTTTGTCAGTAAAAACGCAAAGTATACGGACACCCGAATCGCCACTACGAAAATCAGTGTTTTGCTACCGGAAGTTGACACTAGGCGCATGCGTGGTGCGTTTTTTCTGCCGAATTTACGCTTACGATCAGCGTTAGCTCGCAAGCGTGTGTTGTTCTGGATCAGGCCCATCGTCACAATGTATGTGGGGAAATTTTATGCTTATCAAGCCACACTTATTATGTTTATAACAGGTCTCATTATATTGCAGTAATATAAGCCACACAAAGGAAAACGTCAGCACGCCAAGTGATATGATACTACAACTCCCAGCATTCTCCAACAGCGTAGATGTAACTGATATCTTGCAAAGCATAATTTGACTTTTATTTTCTCAACATCTATGCCAGGTATAAGCCTTCCTATACTTATACTTGCTAATAGGGGTACAAGCAACTTTCCTACTACAGCCAAAACAGCAGTTCCACAAAATATAGACGCAAGTCCTTTAAAAATGATTCCCAAAACACATTCCCTAATGCATTATAAATAGTTCTGTATTGCATGCTGTCGGCTGAATGCTATGCAAAAGGAATTCACAAAGTGCAGGTGTGTTCAGAACTAGAATATTCATATGCTTCTAACTTGCATAACGCAAGCAGGTGTTGTCAAAATGCAGTTTTGATTAGATTCATTCCTTTGCTGTAACCAAAAATTACTTTTCATCTTTGTAATACAGTTTGATTACCATTTTTTGTTTAGAATATAATTTTATTTTACTTTCTGTTATACATTATATTATATTATACCTACTTATCTCAATCACCAAATGTATTTTCACCAAAATAAAGCATATACCTTATTAAACATGTTTCTGGGTTTTTGATAATGCTATAAAAATAGATGCTTAGCATAAAGTAGAAGTTTTTCAAAAGTGGGTGCAGCACAGTGGCTTAAGTGGATAGCACTTCTGCTTTTTTCTGTGTGGTGTATATATGCTCCACCAGTGTCTGTGTGGTGTATATATGCTTCACCAGTGTCTGTGTAGATTTCCATAGTATGCTCCAGGTTTTAGACTGTGAACTCCAATTAGGCAGGAACCGATGTGAATAATTGTTTAAAATTGTAAATCTCTACGCAATAGCGAGGATTGGAAATCATCTGCTATTTGCTAAAGCACATGCTCAATCCACGCATTCCCAAGATGGATCCGGATCCTCTGTATCGGGAGTTTCATCCTGAATTATTTTGTGATGATGGTGTGGGAAGCAGAAGGGGAAAGTATGGTAATGGTACAGTGAGGGCATGCAAAGTGCCCTCTGTACAATCCGGTTTTGTATCCATTTTAAATGAGGGCAGCACAGAATTTTTAAGGCAGGTTGTATCTCCATATGAGCAAGGGTAGCAAGGAGAGTGGCTTCCTCTCTCGTACATGGAGGGCTGGATCCAGAGGGATACCATGTTTGGAGTTCTGAGCGCAGCAGCATTGGAATTCCGGATCTGGTTTGCTAATAATAATAACACTGTGCGTGCGTATGTTACTTACGAACATGCATACATGATTAACCACGCTCTCAAAAGCTCATTTAAATGTCTCCCCAGCCCAACTCCACGTAACTTCACACGTACGGAAGACAATCACGCTCCTCCGTGCTTATGTCCCTAAGTGCGATTCAGATTCAGAAGTCTGTGCCTAAATCCTAAGCAACCTGTGTGTTACTACACATGCACAGTTACTATGCTCCTAAATATGCACACAGAAAACCACACACAATCGTATCTGTGAATACGGTCCAGTCTCTAAAAATTCTAGTAAGTTCATTGAGCTAGAGAAGAATGAGCTCTAGTGTTTGTGTGTCTATTGTGAATGATTCTTTGGACAGTGCAGTCCAGCACACAGTATTATGGTTGGGGTATATATATTCCTCCTTGCACAAAGGCGGAGGTAGCGGTCTTGCTGCTGGGTTGTTGCCCTCCTATGGCCTCCTCCACGTCTCCTGATGTACTGGCCTGTCTCCTGGTAGCGCCTCCATGCTCTGGACATTACGCTGACAGACACAGCAAACCTTCTTGCCACAGCTCGCATTGATGTGCCTTCCTGGATGCGCTGCAGTACCTGAGCCACTTGTGTGGGTTGTAGACTCCGTTTCATGCTACCACTAGAGTGAAAGCACCGCCAGCATTCAAAAGTGACCAAAACATCAGCCAGAAAGCATAGGAACTGAGAAGTGGTCTGTGGTCAACACCTGCAGAACCACTACTTTATTGGGGGTGTCTTGCTAATTGCCTATAATTTCCAACTGCTGTCTATTCCTATCAGAGTTGCTTCCTAAGTGGACAGTTTGATTACACAGAAGTGTGATTGACTTGTAGTTACATTGTGTTGTTTAAGTATTCCCTTTATTTTTTTTGAGCAGTGTGTATGTATATATATATATATATATATATATACACACAATAATAAATATATGCATAATTAATACAGTGCTTTATCTTATATTTAGCATTTAAGTAAAAGGTATATGCTTGAAATAATTGGTAGATCAATTGCTGTTCTCTGTTTCGCTATTCTGTGTCACAGACAGGGTGACTGATTTTAGTAAACAGACTGTAACAGATGCAAGCAAACAGAAATAATTGGTCAGTGTTACTGATACAGGGCTTTACTTCTCTTTGTTGCAGGGGACATTACAGAAGTTTGTAGATGATTTGTTTGAGACCATATTTAGCACTGCACATCGAGGCAGTGCTCTTCCTCTTGCCATCAAGTACATGTTTGATTTCCTGGATGAGCAAGCAGACAAACATAACATCCATGATCCCCATGTTCGACACACTTGGAAGAGCAATTGGTAAGTTTGTACTCTATATGCTTCTACAACACCATGAATATCATGCTCAATAATTCATTCGTCTTATAGCCATCCAAAAATATGTAGTGCAAGCTGTGTATATACTTAGTGGAAGATGGAAAGAGAATAACTGTAATGATCTATTTCCACTAACAAAATTAAATATAAACATGACATTCTGTGAGATGATTTTGCATTTATATCACATCTTAATCATCGATCGTAATCTCTTGTAAGTCTAAAAAGAGAAAGTATTGCTGTCGCCATTAGCAACCAAAGTTTGGCTATTATTTTCTAGAATGTATCTGGTGAAAAATATAATGGAATTGGTTGCCATAGCTCCATTAAAAATATCTCTGTCAAAGTTACATAGCAACATATTGCATGCTGTGATATTAGAACTTAACTAATATTTTAAGAGTGATTACCACAAGCTATTCACTTTCTTTGTTATAATCTTTTTTTCTCTATATTTCTTTTTTCATATATATATATATTGCTATGACCAGTGGCAATTTGGCACTTTCCTATCCCATGCATGCTAACAACCTTATACTCCCTTTATAATCTACAGTTTAATGCAACGAGGTAAAAGATGAAAGTAGAAATAAAACGCCAAGAACCCTCTAACGAGTGGATTTTGCAGTACTTGCGCTGCCATAACAAAGAACAAATTTAAGTCTGTGGATTCACACGCGAGTCTGTAAGCCAGCCCACACTGTATATTTTAAATGCCCCCCCCCTCCTACACCCACCTTGCGGAGTTTAGGTGAGCAGAGGAGATGGCCCCCCCCTGTCATCCATATCTTTTAGCCAGGAGAATCGCAGCATAACACCTGGGGTGCACATGTGTAGCTGTTACAGTTAGGCTTACTTCTGCTACAGGCTTGTTTAAGAAACCTAACATACGGAGGTCTATATGCAGTCCAAAATGATCAATTTCTATACTAATAAATGATACAGTCTTGTTTTCTGCACCTTGGATATGAAGCAGATAATTTGTGAGCTCTTTAGCTATAATAATTATGCATACAGAATATGTATGAAATCTGTTGCTGTTGTAAAAAGAAATGAGCAAGTGTATTATATCATAGAGAAGGTGGGACGTGATTTGTTATTATTTTATATTTAGTTATACAAGATCTGTATCTTGTACTGCCAAGAACCACCATTCATTTGATGATTGAGGATGACAATGTGTTTGTCAAGGGCTTACTGAAACTTGTATTGCAGGCTCATTGATGAGGAGGTCTGCAAGAAGCGAGTCAAAGTTAATTTAATCTGATTGCAAGGAGATAATTTCTTCATTTCCTCTCTTCCCTCCCTCCACCCCTTCAAATAAACCTCCTGCTCATTTAGACTGAGTGGCTGCAATCAGTTTGAGATTAAAAGCACAGATAATGTTAATAATATGCTAATGCTTCATTAGTCAGACACTTATTGGTGCCCAGGCTGTGTGTACATGTCACTGCTGTGTACTGATCCGGCTCAGTGTCACAAGTGACAGGAAAAGCCCCGCAATCCCATTGTTCAGCTTGCAGTACTTTTCTGTAGAAAGAAGAAAGGCTCCTTTCCCTATAATTTAATAGCAACAAGGTTTATCATTGATAACATAAATGCATACATTGTACTTACTCAGCATGAGTGAAGCATTGATGGTAGACTAATATAGTTCAGTGCCTCCTAACCATCCAAATAACTGCACATTGCTTTTGAGCTTGTTAGTACATTTAAAACTTTGCTCAAAATAAAGACAAAACTAGACATCTATATGTTATATTATATCAGCAGACATCTTTATCAAATGTCCCAAGTTATAAGAAACAAAATGGAGCTAAGAGACTGAGATAATGGCTTTGAGGGTCTTGTGTGGCTTTAAAGATGCCTATAAACCAACACTAACTTAAAATATCAAAGGATATGTTGAGGGTTTTTTTTTTATCATTTTCACAGATTTCCGCTACCAAACTACCCCTAGTCTGCTTACTACTTTTGTCTGTTACCTGAATGTTGCTGTGGACCCAATCTGACACTTTCTAAATTAACAAATAAATACTAAATACAATAATAATGAAATACGTGTTATGGACATTGAACAAAGGGCTATCCTTTTCCTCTGTAGTGTGTACACCTCCTGCAATGGAAACAAGCAAGTGTGCTTGACCATTAACATGGATACAACTTTGTTGATTGTAACTTACACAACTGCTAGACAACACAACTTCATTATGCATGATGTATCATTTTGTAGAGATGTGTTACTATAGTATATGTTAAGGGTTTAAACACAATAAAAATATGATTAGACACAAAAGGGCTGCAAAATAGTCACAGCATAATATTTAGTGCAAGCACATATATATATTTGCAACAATTGCTACCTATATGTTAGGTAGAAAAATGTCTAAACAAGCCTCAAAACATTATATACCATTTACCTTGGCTTTGAATCTAGACATAACCAGTATTTAATAAAGCATAAGCATATTTGCCAGAACTAGTTAAACAGGAAATTTTATTAATTACAAAACATGTGTGGGGTTCTTATCTATAACAAACTTTGCAATCACAGACCGCATTTACGCAATCTTTGTAAGAAAAAGATACGTAGATTACGTAAAAAAATTACTGCGCATGTGCAGTAGTAAAAATCGCTAAACACCGGACGTATATGTTATAAGTCCGGTACTCTGAATACGGGCTACAGTCTTCATTATTCAAACTCCAAAATGAGCGTCAGAAGTGAGCCTAGCCCATCATTACTTATGAATACTCACTCAGGTGTTGACTTCCCAATTTAATATACATATTGTGCTGTCACACAGTATGTACCATTTGCGTCAACTAATCTGCCTAACTTGCAGAACTGTGCAATAGGTTCAGCTTTTGTAATTACATAGCTGACCAGAAGTATTAGATATACTATATTTAAAATTAAAAATAAGCATGATTAGCAATATTTTGATATGTGTTTGTTTTTCTTGAAAGCTTGCCGTTGAGATTCTGGGTGAATGTCATCAAGAATCCCCAGTTTGTCTTTGACATCCACAAGAATAGCATTACCGATGCCTGTCTTTCTGTGGTGGCTCAGACATTTATGGACTCATGTTCAACTTCAGAGCACCGTTTAGGCAAAGATTCACCTTCTAACAAACTTCTCTATGCCAAGGACATCCCAAGTTATAAAAACTGGGTAGAAAGGTGAGTGTGTGATCAGAGGATGTATTTTATCTGGATATTGGTATCATATGTCTTTAGTAATAATTAACAGATGCCTTTACCTCTCTACAGTCTAGTAATCAAATACTTATTGACCATGTTTGCAATGTGCATGGACATAAATGCTATATATGATGGGTATAATTCCACATAATCAACAATAAACATATACTAAACAAAACACATGTTAATTTTTTCTGATGCTTAGGGAATATAAAGACTTACTTAACTGAAACTCTACAGAGAACGTTAACTAAATGTTAAAAATCTTAAGATGTCGCTCTGCTGGCTAATGTCATAAGGTTTAAGGCAATTGGTAAATAACCATTTAAAGGTTATGGATAATAGGAAGGGTTGGTGGCCTACAGCTGTCTTACATTGCCATACATAAAGACTTGTATGTACATTATGTACATATGTTTCAAACTGCTAGTCCTAGAAAATGTGTGAGATAACATGGTAACCCATCTGCCGTTTTTCAAGTGTCTATATGCATAGAGCATTTGGTGCGATATTAAACATATTGTGTTGGCACATATTGGCTGGTTAACTGCCATTTTGCTACAATACATCTATATGTAATATAAAATATTATAATAATGATAAATATTATATATAATTTTATCTGGCTGAAAGGTTCCCAATAACCAGTGAAAAGTAACTTTTAACATAACTCCATGCATTAGATTCTGACTTATTAAATGAACAAATCCCAGTTGGTGCTCATAACATTTTACATTAAAATAGAAAACAGTGATTTTTCTTACTGCTGCGTTCCCACCTGTACCAGCTATCAGAGAATCAAAGCACGGCTGATAATTCCAGCATGGGTTTAAGCATATGTGTAGTTTCTTGAATACAAATGAACTTTCAGATTTCTGGTTGTCAGACTGCTGTTTGTAAACTTCCCTGAAATTCAGTAGTTTACCTTCCAGAACATATGCAAGAGAAAAGAGGTTCAATTTTACTTTAAATTCAACCCAATTAAAATAAAACATATGTGCCAGCGAATATTTAAGAAAATACAAACAATTTATTATGGTATATAATATAAGTGGTTACCAAAATTATGAAAAAAGTGTGAATGCTTAAATTCACAGGTGAGCAGGGCAGCTCCTATCTGAACTTAGTACAAGCCCGTTAAACTTAAATCTTCTCACATTTCAATGCGAAATGGCATAGACATGTACATTTATATACATATTGCACTTCACCAAACAGAACATTAATAACAAGAACCCTAACTGGTGGCTAGAAAATAACAACAAAAATTAAAAAGCCACCTCATGGTGGTGCTTCACTCCCGAGGGAGAACCCTATCCCATATCTTGGAGCAGCCTTACTGGCTTAGAAGTTCAGGGGGAGAGTGGAATGGAGCTGGATGAGAGTTCAGAGGAAGGCTGTAAACATCTGTGTCTGCCGACACGTAATTCGCTTGTGGCTTTGTGGAATCCTATTTATTTATTTGAGTAACCAATTAAAGTTCACTCAAGTCTACGGAACAAAAATTACAACTTCTAAACCAATGTAACAGGGAGTGTTAAGATAAAGTTAATAATGTTTATAAGTCAATGAGACAATTGTTATAAAGCAGGCTGTGGAACCTAGTGCACAGATAGATGCAGGGAAGCACCTAGTGAACGTTGCCTAGGCTACTCCTAGGAGACTATCCATTATGTCTAAGGCAGAAGTTTAAAAGCAGATCCAATTAGATCAAAATACTAAATACAAATTTACAGTGTGCACAATGTGGCCCCTTTTTCCTGAGGCTCTCCCTTAAACTCCTCTTTCTTGCATATATACATTTGGCCACATGGTTTCACATGGTCTCTTTATATTGTGACCTCTGCTGATTCTATACATACATCTATTATATTTTGAGAGAATTCAATAGCGGTCATTACAACCTTACTATTACCATTTCTCAGTGCAGGTAATATTTTTCTTTCTCTATACACTACTTTCCAGAACAACAAGCTAAATGCAGCTGTTAGCAGGCTTATTGAAATACACAAAAGTAAAACCAGTCTACAACACATAATCATGGGTACATACATTTAGGTTAATAGAAAATAATTTAAGGGGCCTATCAGCCAAAAATAATTAGCAAAGCCCCAGTTTGCCATTTGAGATTTTGTGATAATCTAAACTTACATTGCTATAATAAACTGTTCTCCCAGAAATATTGTCAGTTTCCAAAAAAGGTCTCAGTAACTTTACGTCCTATTCTGCGTTGTTTACAACTAATATCCTGTATTGCACATTGGTCAGGCCAGGTTAAGTGAAGCTAGACATACAGTAATACATGTCTGTGTTTAACATGAGTTACTGTATGTAATAACTGTTTACAGGGTTGTTGATCAGGGAAAGTAGCTGGAGATAGTTAGATGGTTTGTTTGAGCCTTTGATACTGTTTTTGGAAAGGATTTATTTTTTGCTTTGTGTTGGGATAATAGATAAATATCCCATGATAAAAGGGCAGAAGACATTCTGTATCGCATTAACCCAAAATGGGAAATATTAGGAAAGATACATTTAGTTAGCATCATTATATCATGTATTATGTTCCTTATACTGTATACTTTAAACTAATTAAACATTTTCTTAGCTGCATTCAGTCAGGCTGCTTACTTTTATTATATAAAATGTACATGTCCGATATTTATACAGTAAGACATGTCCCTGTGCTCAGCAGGTGTCACTGTGATGTTTATAGGACACCTGTCAGCTATTCTAGTATTACTGTCTTTTTCTTATAATTATAAATTCTTGTATCATGTTACATACTTCTTTGGTGCCCAGAATGTCAGAATGAAGAAATTAAATATGTAAATGATTGAGACTAATTAAGTAGTTGACAGCAAAGCACAGATGCGAATGGCAATGACTGATTGCCTTCCTCAAGCTACGGCCGCTCAAACTGGGATTACACAAGGGATGAAGGACATGGAGAATACAACAGTCTGTAATGAGAATATGGGAAAATCTTTAGGGATTGTAACACAATGTAGATAGAATATTCATGGTTGGGAGTCAAATTCCTTTTAACTACTAATGACGTTTTCAAAATGAATAATTAGGGTAGTAACAAGGGAACACAGTAATAGAAATAGTTGCATGTGCTATGTAGGTAGCTGGCCAGGTGATTAAGACATTTCTCATCTATGATGCAATCTTAGGTACTGATCCCATTTAATAACAGTGGACCGGATCCAGATTTAATAGCGTCAGGTGATTTACGCACGCAAGGCGAACTGGCGCATGCGCCCTCCAGATGTTACGCTAGGATTACTATAGTAATCCTAGCGTTTAAAGAATCGCGTACAAATGGGCTGTGCTTCCCTTCCGCCCGCACTTCTGACACCTGATCACAAGTGGGCGGGACTTCCTATATATATATATGGCCAGTATAGTCATATATTTTCACTGTGAAATTATCCAGACTTTTATACTATCAGCATTTTCCGTGTGTTAGGTTCTAGCTATTGGAAATGGTTAACGGATGAGTTAATGCAGGTTTATGGCAGAGGGGAGTGACAGGGGGTGTGCCCTCCCCTCTGTCTCGCGTAATTTCAGACCCCCGCGCACACGGAAAGCACGCGGGGGTCTGGATCCGGTCCAGTACTATTAACCAGAATGAACCAGAATGAAGGGGGGCATTAGGGGGCTTGGGATCACACATGACCACCATACTAATAGTATACTCTAGTCTTTGCTAAAAGGAATAGGAACGTATGGAGAATTGTATAATTTGCTATACAATTCATGTACTACTATTTAACCCTACAAGTAATGGCATAAGAGTTAAAACTGCTGGCAATGGCAAATTTTATAACCTATAAAGGTATCAAACCTGTTTGTTAGATTGTCACTAACAGTTTATGGCACATATGCACTACATTAATATTAAAGCAGACTAATTAGTGTTGGCAAAGTATCAAATATCTACACATTGGCTTCTCTTAACAAAATATCTGTGCAGTCTACAAGTTTCTTTTTCATTTGAACTCTACAACTATCTTAAAAATGTTAGCTCAGAAAAAAAACTAAAGACATGAAGGATTCTTAGTTTATAACGCATTAAGAAGGTGTGGATAAGCATGTATCCGCACCTAAAATATATGTAAAAATCCACACCACCTCCCCCTTAGTTTTAGAACCTAAGGTACTTAAGAGAGCCCAGGGCTTCCCTAACTTTCCTGTGTGTATTTTCCTTCTTAAGAATTAGAACACGCGTGGAGCTTCGCTTGCGGTGCCCTTCCTAGCTCCTTTACATACCTCCCCCCACCCACTCTTCTTAAAAATGTTTCCTAAAGAAGAAGTAGCAGCTTCTTAGATGTGACTCTGGTTCAAATACTGCATATCTGAAAATCTTGCATGATTTTGTGTATTTTGTTGTGTGTTTATTCTACTTAAGCAATTTTCCTGTTGTATTTCATTGATTGTAAATGTATATTTTGTAATTTCCCTTTGAGGTACTATTCTGACATTGGTAAAATGCCAGCTATAAGTGACCAAGACATGAATGCTTACTTGGCGGAGCAATCTCGTATGCACATGAATGAGTTTAACACCATGAGTGCGCTCTCAGAGATCTACTCATATGTTGGGAAATACAGTGAAGAGGTAAGATTTAACCCTTAGAGTATACCTTCATCAATGTTTATTTTGTTGTTCACATTAATACCACTGACATATATTTTATTTGAATAACAACTGTATAATGTAGATCAGGCATAGGTAACGCATGGCAGGTGTTCAAGGCCTATCATATCTTGCCAGACCTCAACTTTGTCTAAGGCTCGTTGCATATGCAACCTGTAGAGATTTAAAGAAATATTATTCTTAGAGTATATACATTTTATTTGTAAGTATATAAGTGATGTGATAACTTGTATGATTTATAAAATAAAATACCCTATATATTTTTGGTAGTTTCAATATCCACATTGTTTTGCATTTAACTAGGTAATAAAAGTGCACAGTCATTTTATCTCTTTTTAATTGGCTATATCCACTTAACAATGCAATTACAATTCTCATCCTTTGGAAAGTAATACAAACACATCTGCTTTGTAAATTAACATTTAGAAATAGAAATGCATATATTAAAATGATAATTTTATACACTGAATTCTTAGTAAATATATACCGCTTAATACATATTGGCAGTAAAACTTAATGGCCATAAAACCCCTGATTTGAATGTTACGATTCATATGAGTTGTCTTAATAAAATGCCAAAAGTTACTGAGTGTTTTTTTTTTCTTTATTATTTTTTTTACTTTACTCTTATTGATCTATAAAGACAATCCAGGGGCCAGATTTACTAAGTTGCGGGTTTGAAAAAGTGGAGATGTTGCCCATAGCAACCAATTCTAGATCTCATTTAACTATTAAATACCAGAAAATGTCAGCTAGAATCTCAAACTCGCAGCTTAGTAAATCTGGCCCCAGGTTTAGGAAGAATGGACTGTATTAACGTTTAATAAAGTCTGTAAACTTCCAAACGCTATGTACAGAAGTCTGCAGAAAAATGGTACTGCGCATGTGTGCCCATCCCCATGTGTAGGAGATGGGGGGTATGCAGTGGCATGCAAATTGCACGGTAACGGCTTGGCTAAGCTCTTGTGTACAATGCAGTATCTTACACGGAAGGGTTAAGGTAGGGTCCTTCTGGTGAATACACAATCAGCACATATGAGAGCAGAGGGGGAGTGTCCTGCGCTCTTACATGTGGGATTGTGAATCTCAAATTCCATCCGATAACCTCTGTAACGGAGGCTACCATACGAAATCTTATCCTAATTCTTAGCACGGGCCAATATTACTATTTACAGTTAAAGAATAGAAAGGAGATGGACAAATTTATGTCAAGGTCTGTGACTATTTAGTGGCTAATGACCATTTGAGGAATCATTTTGCACCTTGAAAGTGACTCTCATCCAACAAACACTGCCAATCTGGGAATGTAAATGCAGGAGATCAATGCACAGGGCATCTGTTATTGCTTAACATTATATCTGGATTTGGGAAAGGAAACTAGCTTATGAAGCGATGCCAGTTCTGTGATGAGCCTAGCATCTGAGACTGACATAGAACATCTGGGGAGTCATCGACATATCAACAAAGAAATTAAGGAAACATATGGACCCTGCTCAAAAATATGCTTGAATACATACTGATAAAGAGACACATGCAGAAAATAGTACATATTGTATGCTTTATGATAATGATTCTCTGGATACCAAGTCATTCATATGGTGTGATGATTTCTTCTGCAGCAAGCAAAGTCAAATTTAACTTGAGATTTTTAATCCCTGAGCATTAATGGATTCCCTGCTTTATGGCAGGATACATCTCATTGCACAACACATCTCATTGCTCAGCCCATCTCAAATCTAGAAGGAAATTCTTCATTCTAATTAAAAACTTAGTTAATTATTGGCTGAGGGAAATTAATTGGCTGCCCGAATCCCTTTGCCATCTAGACAGCTGATAATAGCTGAGCAAACTGAACAGCAATGCTTGGTATATATACATCCTCAATGTTTGCAGACCAGCACAGTTAATCCAATTGCAATTACCATTCTCATCAGTGAGTAATAACTGTCATTTTGAATGTTGAAGTTTTGCAAATGGCTGTAAGTTCATAATATGACATTTTCATTGGAACCCACTTTGTGAATTTTGCATGACAGAGATGACTGAGAAGTGTTGAGAATGTAGGAAAATATGTTTAGGATAATATGATGAGCTTTTATTTAATAAATAGGTATATAACTGAAGATACAGTAGAACTTGAATCTGAGTGCCAGTTATCGTAATGGCAGATATATGAAAACAATTCTGGAAACATTTTTTTTTATTCTACAATGTAAGTTCCAAAGATTCAGTGTGTTTGTTTCTGTATTTTATGGCTGATTTATTAAAAAAAAAATATATTTTTTATTAGGACATTAAAAACACAATTAACTTTACCTATGCTATATGATCCTGCCAACCATCTGCTGTGCCACTCTTCAATAGTATTACTACAGAGTGTATGTGGTTAGGACAGTGCACTTTACTCTTTACAATACAAACATAACTATCTTAAATTCTTAAATGGGAAACAGCAGGGTGTTCTCTCACACAGCCATGCACACCTTAATGAAATAACAACACAGAAACAATTGCTGCACATTAAAAAGGGAACATGGTTTATAAAAAAAAAACTGAAACAAAAAAAAACATGGTTTATTTATTAGGACCGAAATGAAAAATTGATACTAAATATTTTCTTCATCTAGAAGTAAATAGGTGGCTCAATAGCAGATAAGGGGTTCAGAATTTACCTTCAAATGACAAAGGTCAACCTGCTTATAACTGCCAACCCAGCTCCTGGAAGGTGGCAAACCTAACCACTAGGGAATGATGTCCTCACGTCCTTCGTGGGTTGCAGGGGTGGAACTACCATTGGTGCAACAGGTGAAATGACACTGGGGCCCATGCTGATACAATGGCCCACAGCCATCATCGCCACATCGATGAAGCTCCATACCAGGTTAGCTGGGATATCATCGGAGCCAAAGCATATTTTTTGCACCTGGGCCCACAACTCGCTAGTTCTGCCTCTGGTGGGTTGTGTTGTTGCCAGACTGGTCCCCCCTTTTCCTAATTTCCACAATGCTCCAAAACACCTTTGAGGACCACCCACTGCTACCACCCAACCATGTACTGTCTAGAAATAAGAAATAAGTTAAAAAACAATACTACACAAACCTTACGGCAGAGAGGGAGGGAGATTCTTTCTCCATTCAGAGACCAGACTTTCTACCCACTACCCCTTACAAAACCTGCAGGAAAAAAAAAACCTGATCTTTAGGTGCTGTACAAGGGTAATTCCTTTGTAAATAATATTCCATGTCCCCAATGATGGTGTATATAGAAAATATAAATAAACAAAAGAAAACCATTGTACAGTATAACTGACAGTTTCCTTAGAAACTCACAAATTTCTCCTCTTTAGTGGTAGGCTTTTCAAATAAGGTATCTGTAGCTGAAGTCTCCTTAGTCCAAGTACTCTATTCACATTTGTTGGGACTCCAGTATCATAGAATCACTTGCTGTATATATGATCATGCAAGAAACAAGCCGCCAAATGCTGCTATCTCATGCAGCATTAAACAACAACTTTAAAAAATATAACTTTGAGATGTATACTCACAATATACACCACTTGATATTTGGCATAATACAGGAGGATCCCTCCAGGGTTCCCTCCAAATGCAACCACTTCCCCCTTGCGATCTCTTTAGTAAAAATGCAGATACTTTCTCCAGATCTCAATGATAATATTTCCTCATTAAAAATAATTAAAACAGTTTTTTAAACAGACTAAAAGGGGCTAGGTGCACTACAAAGACACAGCTGCCTTCTGAGGTAAGGTAAGCCCAACTCTGCTGAGATGATTAAGAACACAAGTGAACGTTATTATCTTCCTCCTTTTGGGCCAGTTTCTGTGTGTCCTCCCACTACCACCAACGCGTTTCTACCTATAAAAAGTCTTTTTCAAGGTTTCACCTTGAAAAATGCTTTTTACACATAGAAACATGTTGGTAACCATAAAAAATACTTTTTATAAGTATAAATGCATTGGTGGTATATATATGTCCTTGGTTCTATTTCTGCACAGGGTCCAGCCTTTAAGGGTTCTTATTCATCAGACAAGTTACTTACCTATGTCTATTACATCAGTTTAAGCTCCAAGTGTTTTCCTCTAGAATAGGTATCCCTGTTCAAATTAAAAATAACAGTTCCAGGCTCATGACAGATTGTGCTTCTAAGAGGAGTAGATGTAAAATTAGAGCATGTCCACTTCCAAGAGGTTACTTTCAAGAGCTAGAAAGCCTTCTAGACTTTTAAGAACTGTGTGTACTCTTTTAGCGTAGGGCATTACAAGAAGGATGGGTGTGTTTTCTATTAGAAATCAATGCATGTTTTTTAGCCGTGGGCCTGGTTTGATTACTTAGTTTACTATGTATTGAAGATATTTTATCTCCTCATTACAGGACTATGATCTCGTATAATTAAATTGCTTATGCAGAGACCATGCAATGAAAATCTTTAAAACTCTGTCCACCACAAACAATCATTTGCTAAATGAAATATTTTCTACAGTGCTGTGTCTATGAGCCCCTTTCACACTTTAGTGGAAATTAATCTTCTTCCCCTTAATCCTTCCCTCTGCTTTTTTATGCTGCCATTTTGACTTAAAAAACAATGCTCCAGCACAAATGTAGATGTATTTGCACAAGAGATGGATTACAGCATGTCAGAAGCTGTTACTTGTGATTAGCAGCTGTTTGCCCTTAGTCAATGACCCTCAGATTGCAGTTAGTTTTGCTTTATTTATTTTTATGAAGAATTCATGAATAAATTCTATAACTATATACAATTCATTCTTTTCCTATCTTAATTTTACTAGCCATTACTGCTATGCTACTTTATCTTGTATTAAAATATCTAATTAAAAATGACACTGTAAATAGCTTGCTTTTTTTTACAATTCACAGACTGTAACTCTTATTATGACCACATTATCAGAGTGACAATCTTAATAACACAGTAATTTTCGAAAAAGCCTTGTAAATAAAAAGAAAGCATTAAAAGCTGCACATGTTGGGAAATAAAGAAAAGTTATAATGAATATTTTGGGGGATCTTAAACACTGTAATTAAATAACATTACAAACCTTGAAAAATGTAATTATGATTTTTTGCTAGCTTTATATTTTGGCATTCTATAAACATGCACAAGTTTTTTTATTTCCTTGTTATGTTTGTTTGGTGTTTTTAAGACTAGCATTCATAGACATTGACAAAGATTGTTCATTGTATTTTCCCTACTACAAGTAAAAGTGCAGTATATCTAGTTCTAAAGCTTCGATTTGGGTGTTGATGAATTCATCTCATAACTACGAGGTCATTACATTTCTTCTCTATCTCTTAGTGTTCCACTTGTTCGCCCTTTGAAAACATTACAGCCTACTCTTTTCTAGTTTTCTCATGGACCATACACATTTTACACATTCGTTGTTCATCAAGAAGACAAATGCATGTCTTTGGTAAAACACACTGGCCGCGATCCACATCTGAGCGTAGACCAACTGGTGTGATGTTTCTCTGCATGATTTGCTACTGCTCAGGCTCAGAGCTGAGGAGCACACAGAGAGGTCCCAATCAGATTATAGTCGTCTGATGTCTGTAGCTTGCATTCTGAGGGAGGGAATGGGTGGAGGGGCATATAAATATATCAGTACAATAGCATAAATAAACATTTGCTATAAATTTATCAATAATAAGACAAAGAGTTTATCTCCTTGAACACATCACCTTCTTTTGTGACTAATTTTATTATACACTCAATGACATCCATTTGTAGTTTTGATTATTGTTTAGGACTTGAATGAATGAACTATTATTCTTGACACATTGATTACTTGTGTATTTTTGTCATTGGACTTAATGTTGTAAACATCTTTATTTTTTTGTATTTGAAGATAATTGTATTAAATATTCTGTTAGTTTGTTAAAAATAAATAATCTAATGTGAACTTCTAATTGTAATTAAACCATTTGCTGTATCATGATGTAATTTGTTTTCTCATTTCTAATTACATTTGTAATACACAAATGATACAGTCATATACATCAATTCTTGTACATCTTATTTTGTGCTAAATAATGTGTCATCTAAACATATTTTATTATTTATGTTGCAGATTTTAACAGCTTTAGATCAAGATGACCAAGCTGGAAAGCAGAAAATTGCCTACAAATTAGAACAAGTCATTGCCCTGATGAGTATAGACAGCTGAAAACTGTTCTTCCAGGTTACCCTGGAAGGGACAAAACCAAGCCGTGCCTCAGTCAAGATTGTCATCTTTACCAAGTGCAAGTTCTGATTGGCTGGATGCAGGGTCTTCTGCTTCCTCTTCTTCCTTCTATAAACCTCATGGATACATGAAAATGTCCAGTGGATTAAGGGAGGACATAAAGTGTGGATAACTTTGGAATGCGAAAACATTCTTCTTAAGACTTACAGATAAACAATCACACTCATCCTTATCAGTATGGAAAGCTAGAAGGCCTTATCTGAAGTGCTGCTTGTAGCTTCTTTCCTTGCCATGACCTGGTGTGGATAGAGCATGAACCTAGTATTAATGCATTAAGAAAAAAATATCACACACAATGAAGTTCTTCTTTGGCAGAACAAAACATTATTGACATCCAAGCATAATAACTTTAATCCAAACAAATATTCAAACATGGAGACTGAAAAAGGAACATGTGAAAATCCTTCTTTATCTCTTAGAGGGCATTAGAACAAAAATTCATTATCACTATTAGTCTTTCATTTTGCATCTTTTCTTCCTTTTCAATAACATATTCGAGTTGTTGTTGACCTGTTATAGCATGTCGACAAGAGCGTTTGTTTTAGCCAAGCACAAACCTACTATGGAATATGTGTTTTTTTTCTATATGCAAACTGGTTTTATAAGCTACTTATATGGTAATGTTACATTCCAGTACTCTATGTTCGTGTTGCAATGAGCAGAACAGTGAATTTTTGAGCTAACAGCCTTAAGTTCATAGGTCAACCCAGAGCCAACTGCTCGCTTATTGTAAAATGTGCACCAGCTTTCATTGTCACTGGATTTGTCATATTTTGTCTGAAATTCATTTTCTAAATGAAGTCCCCTTAATGTAATTTAGGTCCCATGGTTTCATTGTAAATGCACTGTGGTATATGACCTAAGTAGTAAGTCATTTAAAAACACATATTGTACCAGTGAAAAAAAACAATTTCCTCATTCCATCATTTCCAAACACTGATTCTTTTTTCCAAAACCTACACTGAGCAAACATAAAAGACTACTTAGCACAACACACTATATACCTAGACACATAATATGAGATAGTAATAAGAAACTGTCCTCCATAGAAGATCAACATTTATTTTTAATCATTCTGATTTGGAAGGATCACACATGTTCTGAAAAAAAGGGAATATAAATTTTCATTATATGTTTTGAAACTGCCATTTGGAATAAGGAGCACAAATTCAAGAAAACCATGCAAAAAAATGAATAGATAAAAACAGAATATCAGCACAATTTTTATTCGGAATGACAGATGAAAATGTCACCTGTTGAAAAGGTTAGCATTGCTCGAGAATCCATTCAACAAGAGTGACAACAAGTTGCTCATTTTACGGCTACTGCATTGAAATTCCAGGTTATTCCAACTGTTTTCCAAGGTTATTCTAACTTCTTTTGTAATCTTATGGAATTGACAGTTCAGTATTTTAGATGATAAAAATCAGCTTTCATTGTGAGATGAAAACAAAGCATTACAAAGCTTCCTATTCTGTACTGCATTAATAAAGCCTTTTATTTTAAGTAAAATTAAGTACATATAGCTCAAATAAAGGAGTACACTAGAATGGATTTAATTTGGCACAAGTCGAAAGCAAATAGAAAACAACCATTGGTTCATGTTTATTTTTGTTGAGAGCACTTAATCCCTTATGCACCTTATTTGAACGTTTTATAGCATTTGCTTGGAATTGGCTGGTGGCTATGAACTATAAATGCCATTAAACTGCAACCTTAAACAGCGGTTGGATACTCAAATTAGCAAGGGGAAGAAGAAGCAGCAACACACTCAAAGAATTGTAGACAAAAACCAAAGGTTATGGTGACACGACATTGTCACAAATCAAAGGCTTTCTTCTCACCCACATGAGGATAAGGATGGCAAGGACAAACGTGTATGCATTTGTGTCTGATCCAGTCCAGATGTTCCACATGAATCCGTGGAAGATGATGAGTCATAAAAGGAATTTGCACAGCTATATAGAGAGAAAACAAGTAGACCACTATGCCATCTAATTTAATCAATTTTACCTTATATTTGTTTGTATGATACATATTTTTTAAGCATTTTTTTTCAAAGAAGAAAATGGCAATCTCAGATAACTAAAAATAAAATAAGTACATATAGAAAAATGTCATTTTTCGTGTTGACCATCATGAACTTCAAAGCTGCCCATCTTATTCCCTTTACTTTGTTTTGTTTTCTTTCTCTGAACTCTTTCCTTGCCTTGGGGTCTACCAGGCTTGTGCTGTGAATGTGTAGGGTCTTTACCCTGGAATTCCAGAGGTGCATACCTTAGCTTTCAGTTTATTTTTTATTGAAAAGCGCATGTTAATACAGTTCAATCTGAGAGACAACTAAAGCCTTGCTGATGAAGTGAATGTGGCCCCCATTTTAGTCCCCTTTTAATTTCCTTGCTTTTTGTCTGCCTGAAAGCATTGACCTGAGTGGTTTGTCATGTGACTATATTCTATGTTAAGGTGGAAACTTTATCAAAGACTGCAAAATGGGAGGGGCTTAAGAAATTAATATTTAGTGCAGCTGGACCCGTTGAATCTTGCTGCACTTAAGTTCCTAATTTCATTGCTAAAAGTTTAACTGAGAGCCAATGTACCTTTAAGGCCCATAAATATATACAATGGTTGAGGTCCTAATCTAGGTTACATTAATAACATAATGATAAATATTGCTGGTACTTTTTTTTTTTTTTAAAGGCATTGTTCAGTGCCCTACATTGGGGACCATTGAAGCCTATTGTACAAAAACCAGAGTAAATGGACTAAAAATAATCGATTAAAATAATAATGCAGGGTTAATGAAACAATCTGTATTAGGTTCCCTGGCCTTAAAGTGTTTTTGCGTTCTCCAAAACAATGTTAATTTTGGGGCTTATTTAATAGATGCTTTTTAAATTTACAAAATGGAACTATGTACATCCATGTGTGCAAAATGCAGGTATATAGTCACCTATATATGAGTGAATGTGATAAAGTGGTCAACTAATGACAAATCTAATTTAGGATTCTTGTTACATCAATCAGTATTTTGTGTCCTAATAAACATAAACAAATATTTTTACTTTTGTGCGATTGTAAATACCTTTTCAATACGCATAGTTTAATCCAAAACTGCCAATAGAACAATTAAAAAAGTTTAGTAATTTTTCTTCATTTTTTTATTACATTAATTTTACGCACATAGAGATGAATTTTTCTCTAAAGTGCACTTTAAAGGTTGAAAAGACTTGCATCTCCTTGAAAGAACAATAAAAACATTAATAGATCACCATTTTTGTTTTTATATTTGGTTCATGAATAATTTAATCCCAGAGAAACATAAAAGTTTACAACAAGTTTAACTCCGTTATAATTAACTTGATGTGTTTTGGTTATGTAATTTGATCGCTGCCATACATTCTTCATAATAACACTTATGGAATGAAATTTATATACTTAAGACTATACATATATATTCATATGAGACTATAAGAAATAATATGATTCAGATGTACAATATAAAGCTATTTCCCAAATGTTTGATGCAGGGCGTTAAACCTTACAGTAGAGAGAATAGAGAATGTGCCATTTACTGTATCAAATAATTGATGCAAACAAATGTGCAACCTTGTGTCATTATGTTTTATTTGACCAAACAAACAGTGTTGAATTGTATGTTAGTCCCACAAAATTTAATTTCGTGTTTTATCCAGGGACACAACATTTAATATCTACATAAATACTTAACAAAATTAAGTTTTGTCATCTTTGAACAAAATGAATTCAGTAATGTCATAAATATGGGTGGGTAATAGCAGATTATGCCCAGTATAGATTCACTTTAATTAAATTTACCCGTCTTTCAATCCCCAGTAATGATCTTACATTATATAAATGTGATTCAAATTCAGAAAAGAAAAACATGTAGAAATTAATTTTTATATGCAATCGTATTGGGACAAGTGCTCCATATTTTGTAATTCTAAAAGTAATGTCATAACTAAATTTTTATAAACTATAATGTAATCTGAGTACAAGGGACTAAAAGCCTACTAGGCATTAACACTGTTCCACTTATATAGATTTTTTTTTTTTTACTATTCTTTTATAACTTCTGGCCTGATAGCTCTCTGATAGATTGGCTTTGTGTGACACAAAATCATCATGTGATTAGTCGCACAAGCTAGCACACCTTGTAAACTCATAACTAGCTTGTGATACCTTATCATGACATGATATCATAGCACTCCAAACTGCTCTTCCTAAGTTCTGTCCAGCCACAATGATGACTAAAGGTGGACAACGTTTGACAATGGTATATTAATTATGCTGCTTTTTTCCATTAATAATGTTTTTAGTGATGTCATTTTACTAGGACTAAACATGAGTAGGCTGTCCACTCATATATTTAGAAAATATTCCCAACTTCCATATACTGCTTCCTTGATTTAATAAATGAGGTCTTTTTTTGGCCCATATAGAAAATGAGCTTCCAAGCGTCTTCCAGCTTGAGAGGTATCTATGAGAAAAACACAAGTCTTAGGGGTTTGACTTACTAAAGTGTTCTGCTGCCCAAATATCCAATCAGATCGTAGCTATCATTTTCTAGAATGTACTAACTACTAAGTAAATGGTACATACAATCTGCATGGCTGCTTTCTGCAATACTTCTTTAAAAACTTCAGTAAATCTAACTCTTATAGTTAATAATGAGTAATTGTTGTGTTGTCTTCCTTTCAATTTACTAATTGAAATGATTATTGTACACAGAATGTACAGATGTCCTGTTTTTGATCCTCTTTACAAGATATTGTATATAATATATAAATTACATGCATCAAATCCCTTGCTAAATGCCTATGCAAGTCAAAATCTATTTCTGACCTGGAATGCTTATTTGCATTCTTTAAGGCATGCACCCTGTACATAGGGAAGGTTTCATATGGGCTATGTTGGTTTTTGATAAAGCTTCCACCTGTATAATCATATCTTAGAGTCCAGTGTTACAGAGAGTCTCAAAGAGATAAGAAATGCATATTAAAATGAAGTTCTAAATATACTATTTAAATTGGGAAAAGAGTTGTAACTTGGTAAAGGCAAGCTTCTGTAACTTTGTTATAATTAATTGTATACCTGTGTATGTAAATATAATGCATTCCTATTTTGCAGTCCAAAACAAACAAAAACAAACTATTTGTAATATAGAATAAAGTTTATTTAAAAAAATTGAGATAGTTTCCTTGTTTCTTTTACAATTTTCTCCTTAGTAATGGTAGAAGCAGAGCTGTAGCTAGGTGCCATTGTGTCTGAAGCAAAGGTATGTTGGGGCCATTTCCCCTGGATTAATTTTGGGGTCCTGGCCAATATGTTGAGTGTGTCCACATCTATTGATGCGTGTGATGTCACATGCTGCCAGAAGCAGTGCATCTGTAGTTGGCCATCTGTCAACAATTAAACAGCTGCTGGATTGCAGCCAGCACCCTCTGACCTGTTCAGTGCCTAGAGTAATGTGCAGGAACCATAGACTGGACAAGTCAGGGAATTGTCCAATATTACATTGGAAAAAGTAGAAGAAGAAAGCAGAAATGAAACAATTCAAAAGTAAAAAAAAACATTAAAAAATGTTGAAATATAATCTAGTTTTAGGTAACAGTTATACTGCATTTTTTATGTTGTAGGTTTTATATAGTTCCAGAGTTGTCACGGAAATTAGGTAAAACTGTGACACATCTACGTCCCTATCAATTCTTTTATTTTTATCAATACTTTGTTTGTGTAATTTTGTTTCACTAAATTTAACTGACTTTTTCTGTTTGTGTTGTGTATAACTGTATTTAACATGAGAATTGCTTTAAAATTAGTCTTTAATTATTATTCATACTGGATTGGATCTTGACTTCTGTTACCGCTGTTCCAGTTCGGAACTGGCTTGGAGAGAACGGCCCTATAAAAAAGAGCCGTTCGCAGCGGCGACCCACACCCACCATATTTGTACCCAATGGACCTGGTCTAGGACTTTGGCATATACCTTTTTTTAGTTATAAATGTTAAAAACCGTGGAGGCAGAGAACCTAGTGTCTGCTTACTGAGAGTTAACACAGACATTCATCCTCTTCTGGCCAGTTAAATATACCTCCCCAGACTGGTACCACTGGTTGTGAATTCCTGTTATAAAGGACATGAAGACTCGTGTTAGTCTACTCGAGTGTTAGTCTAAACTTACATGGTACACACCAGGACATCTGGGCTAGGTCATGCAGACAGGAACAAGATAAAGATACAAAAGATTTAATTAATAAAACTTCTTTTCATTTAAAGATTTCTCACACTGTTCACAAAAAAGGCCCAATTGATCAGATGTTATATATTTGTGTAGGACAATGGGAGTCTGATGGAGTTACTATTTAGCAGAGCCAAAAAATCTGCAAGTCCATGATAGCAGAATTAGCCAAGCAGCGCATACACGTCTGTAAGTCTTGAGAAAAGTCATGATACTTCCAGGTACAATCCTCAGCACACTGGTAGAAGATAATATTCCAATACCCACAGAAGCAAATCACATACACCCTCAAAGCTCTCTTGCATTCTCTTTAAAAAAGGGAGTCCAATTTCCATGACAAAAGTCCATTCTGCCAATGTTGGTTTTACTAAAAAGGTCTTCCATGATTAGTAGGTTTCAATGAGGGCTGTAAAAGAAAGATGCCTTGGTGCCAAGATGAGTTCTTCCTGCTGTTGTCATGCAACAATGTCTGACTCCCAGGGGACAACAATGGGAGCGTGATGCAATTAATCCCTTGGTGATGGTGGATGATAGGCAGTCCCCCCTATTTTAAACCTAGATATTTGTGATATCAGAGGGGATTCAGCTGCTCCCAGTTTCCTGTCAGAAAGTGACTGGACCAGAAAAGAGCATTACACCTGACCCTGTTTAAAGAACAATAGATGACTGCTCAATATATTCTGGGTGACTGCAATAGCAATCTTGGCTGCATCCATAACGCAGGAGTCACGGTAGTCATCTTTGAAACACAGGCAGAATGGGTCTAAACAGTCCAGTCTGCAACAAAGGATTTTTTCCATCTCAATTTATTATTAATATTACATTTATTTGTTGCACATTAATGCATATGAGATATAAGTGTTAGTGGGATGTAAATGTTATGTTAAACCTGAACAAATATTACTACAGGGGGGCATTAAATTACCTGCAAAGATGTGAGTTTGTGACAATGTGCACCAATTCCAGTCTACTACAACAGACAGAGTGAAAGCCCCCTCTCTGTGGCAAATCTTGTTGCATGCTGAACCCTAACAGGTAGTGGCCCCTGCTACTTCTACTATGGACAAGAACCAACAACAAGAAACAAACAGGCGACAGCTACTCAGAGCCTTTAGTGAGATAAAGTTAAGAATTGTATCACAATTCTTTTTAGAAGCAAGGTTTAAGCAACTTCTGAGACTTAGTGCTCTATTTCCTAAATGTAAAACACTGATTTCTTATGATAAACGTTGTTTTCATGTGAAAACAGCTTTTATCACCAAAATCAAATTGTTTTTCATTTTTTAACCTATGATTGCCATGGAAAACTAGTGTTTCCATGGCAATTGCTAGTAATAGCTCTGCCGATCACCAGCTCGTACTTGTGGATGTGGGCCGGCATATCGTTAGACTTACAAAGGTTGGAGCAAAGTTTTACACTCTGCTCCGACACTTGAAGCAGTCTCCCCACATACACACAAACATACCCATAAATACAATTTTTTATAGATTTCACTCACTGGAATCACCAATGGTTTTCCTGCTGGAGCTTAGGATAAGTCCATACAGGAAACTACTGCATATACACTTCACAGTGGCTGAAGAACACTCAGCGAAAGTCTCTTAAAATAGCACATGGCTCGCAGCTTGAAAGGTGAGCATTGGTAAAGATTATTTGTATGCAAGCTAGACACACCACATGGAGAAGTGTCACAAACGATAGAAGCAATATTTTTTTGGTAAATAAAACCCTTATACCAAGTTTTTATTGTTGAATGTTTTGCCATGTATATAATGGGCCTGATACAGACCTACGCTCGCAAACGATCGTATGGTGGTCGTAAGCGTAAATTCGGCAGAAAAAACGCACTGCGCATGTGCAGAGTGACAACTTCCGGTCATACGAAAGGCCTTTTCGTAGCGGTGATTCAAGCGTCCGTATTGTTTGCGTATTTTCCGACGACGGGGCGTGTTTCTATTACGAAGTTAGTATGGACGATGGAGTTAGGGAATGTAGGCGGGGGGAGCCATTTAAATTGTACAGTATAGGCGTGCTTAGCCCGGCACGATCAGCACGTCGCTACGAAAATTCGTACCGACGCTGGAAAAAGTTACGGTAGGGTTCAGCCGTTGTATGGAAGTAAAGGTAAGGGGAGTGTCATGGGAGTGAAAGATTTTACGCTGAAGCGGTAATACGCTCTGCTCTCATGCGTAGGTCTGGATCAGGCCCAATATGTGAACGTCATTAAAACATTCCTATCCACATCATGGAATAATCAGAAACTTCGCCTACAATAATAACATGAGAGTGCGTTTTGCGTCACCGGAGGCTGTGATGTAATGATGTTCTTGTACAAATGAGATTTCTACATTTATTTAACTAAAAAAAATAATGACTGCATTGGGATTTTAGAGGCCCTCTTTTACTGACCTACTACACAGATTATTGTTACATAGATAATTATTAAAAAGTATAATGAAGCTACTTTATAAGTTTTATTATTTAAACCTGTTTTATATTGTAACATTTTTCTTGTGTAGATGTTTTTTATTTTATGCCTCATCATACCTGCTAATGGATTTCACATTTTTAGAGCAATCATTGATTATGCTGCTCTAAATATAAATGTTGGTTTCCATTAACTGTTAACAATAGTTTATGAATTTTTATTAAATTCTTGCATAAAAGAATGAACTGGTAACACAGTGGAACATAAATAAACACAAGAGAATTTTGAATACATTAAAGTGTAATTTTGTGACAAATAAAAGAAATTGCTAATGACTGTGCAGGACTTCCCTGATGGTTCTTCAGGCACAATGAGGCAATTATGTTATGAAAGGGCACATAGTTATTGCACTCTGGAAGCTCTTAATTATTATTATTATTATTTATTGTATTAATGTTTATTCACATGGCACTGAAAAACCTAGTTATGAGTGGCCATGAATGCGTGTAGTACAAGTAGTAAAATATAACAAAAAACAATACCTTGTATAGCATAGCGTGTCACTCACCAGTCTCAGCGTCGGTCCTTAAACGGACAACACTGATCCTGAGGCACAGAGTATAATAGTGGTGCTGGATTTGGTTGCCGGTCAAGTGACAGGTCTTGGCCTTCAAACAAGCATACGGATGCCAAGGCACTGCTGCAGAGGATGGATGGCAACAGGAACCGGAGGCACAGCAGTGTGGTAACCAGAGATTAGGAGTCGCAGTAGTTAGGTAATGAATGATGACAGGAACAAGAAATACCAGTGGAAAGCAACCGGAATGCAGGAACTGAGTGGAGCATCAGAAACATAGGAATCAAGGAACTAGAAACCTAAATGGAGTAAGTACACGATACAGGGAGTCAGGGTGCACCAGCTGGCTCAAGGACACAGAGTTAACAGGCTAAGATTACTTGTTGCTCTCACAGGGAAGTGATGTCAATCAGGGGTTTTAATAGGCTAGATGATGAGGGAGTCCAGCGAGGCAATGATCAGCACCTGTGAGATAATGCCTGCAGCAACGAGTGAACACCAGGAAGTGCAAAACTAAATGGAGTCATGTGATCAGCAGAAAGTAAACAAACAAAACGTTCAGTTATCTAAATCATCGTATCATATTGGTGTTAGAAAAAAGGGAACATAATGTTCAAAAAATGTAAGAGGCTGCATAAAGACAAATCAGAAGACTGGAAAAGTGTAAAAACCTGTAGAAACACAAAGGTTAGTTGGGGCCTTGTAAAACAACTAAAACTGCCAATTTTATACACCATTGTCAACTTTGGATTGATTACCATTGGCTATCTCCATATCTCTATTTGCTTATTTATGAACAATTGTAGCAACATTCCTGGAGAATGTATAATGATATGTAAATTTGTGTTTACTTGTTTCTTTATGTGACAAAACAATTATATATTTGTGCACATAAAAACAGCACAGTAAACAAAACAAGATAGTTCGTAGCAGTTAATGTGACTGCACCCTCACTGAGTATTACTTATACAGTACCTCACTTGAATTAACAAATCAAGCTAGCAAAGTTTTCTGTTATTGAATTATTTTTATCTATTAAACATCTGTAAGGAGTTATTTAATTTTTTTGCTGTTTTTTTTTCTCACCTCAGCAGTAACGTTCTGATTGTTGTATTGATTAAATAATTTTAAAAACTGTCTTTAACTTCTATTAAGACTCTGGGAAGATCTTTTTTATATTATGCCACTTGAACAAATTTCATGTCTGTCTGTTATATTATTGCAAAGTATTATACACTGGTTTACACAAAGTGACAGCAATTAGCTCCAAAAAGTTTAAAATTTATCTAAAGATTGTTTAGACAGAGCTCATAAAACCTTCTAAAAAATGTTTCTAAGCAATTCTGTATTGTAGACCTGTGCACCACCATTAAAGCATTTGCTAAACTATGGTTGCCACCTTTTAAATGAATACCAGGGAGATTGTGATAGCATTGTCAAGTTGCTGCACCAAAGGGGTGTGTCATGTACTGCCAAAAATAGTATCCTGTGAATAGCCCCACCCATGCCAGGAAAACTTTTTCTCAATAAAAATGGCAGCATTGATTGTTAATTGTCAGTGAATAAATACTTTCAGTGACTTCTTCATCTTTATAGAAAAGTTGGTGACACTGCAGGTGATTAACAAGAGACAAAAGTGTATTTTTAATTTCAGGGAGGTCAGCCACTCTTCATGGCGTCTCCCTGATATTCAGGGAGAGTTAACAACTATGAGCTAAACCAGGGGCGGGCAATTAATTTCTATAGGGGGCCACATGAAAAATCTGAACTGTGTTGGAGGGCCGAACCAATGATAACTTGAACTTAATTATGCTCCATATTAATTTTCTCCCATTATAAAAAGCAGCAAATGATATATTTTGATAAGTTGATTCTGTTAATCTGAAGTTTAAGTAGAATCTGGAAAAATTGATTTAAAT
>WWET01000143.1:340984-356908 GCA_011038615.1 Limnodynastes dumerilii | reverse complement strand
TCTCTCTGAGATATAGAGATATATATATATATATATATATATATATATATATATATATATATATATATATATATATCCCAGAGTTGCTGTTTTGGAGACTTGGGGACCTCTGCCGGAGGTGAGCTCTCAATTAAAATATACATGATATATGACCCGCAGTTGGCACTCTGACAGTTTTAGAGTTAGGTCCAAAACAAAGAAGCCTTGTAAGTGGCTGATGACTTATCATATATCTGCAGATGTATGTAACTAATGTAACTAATTCTCTGACTTTTATTTGAAAGATAGAAAGTTATAATTTATTCCTACTACCATCAGTGGGAAGTGCATGGGGCGTGCACTCCCCACTATGTGCCCCCTGCGCTTACGTAATATTAAATGCCACAGATCCGGCATGTAACGCTCCTACCTGTCCCCGTTCCCCCGGCGCCATCTTCCTCCAGCTAGCCTCTTTCTTCCTGCATGCTGTCACGTGAACGGACGGCATGCAAATTAGCCACGTGCACACTGTTCTCCTCCTCTCCTGCCGCCTGGTGCCTATTGGTTTCTGGTTCTGGTTGCTAGGCAACCCGAACGCTTTCTCTCCTCTCCCGGCAGCCCACTCCGTTCATTGGTCCCGGCTGCTGCATTACAGCCAGGACAAGTGCCTAATTACTTTTGGAGGCTGGTCCTGGTCCTGTCTTCTGATTGGCCAGCCTTTCCTGTAAATAGATCAGTGGGTTGCACACTTGCCCCGCTGGTTATAGCTTTTGGTGCCCTGTGCTTCTCTTTTCCTCTCTCTCTCTTTCTCTGCCTTGCCTGTCTTTGCCTTTGATAGTTGAGTGCCCATTCCTGGTTTTACCTTTTGTGCCTTTCGTGTTCCTGCCCTTTTCTTGTTTCCTGCCTCTGCCTGTTTGTTTGTGTTTCTAGTGTGCTTGAGTGAGTGTAAGCCCTTGTTTGTTTCACTGTCTGTCTGTCGTTGTGGTGTTCTGTGTCACTGGGGTTTTTCTCTCTGTTCGATTTCTGTGTCCTTACCCTCACACATAGGAGGTGTCCATCGGGGACCGCGACCTGCCAGTGACCTGCGGCCCAGCCTGTCCCCACCATCGGGGGCTCCAGTGAACACCAGGCTCTGGTTAGACTCCACACCCTGGTGAGCATTCTCCTAACATGTAAAGCGTGTGGGGGTCTGCATCTGGGTCTTTGTGTATATTAATTATAATAACAATAATAATGTAATAATAATAATAATAATGTAACACTAGACATACAGGAAACTTAGGATGGGCAGCAGTCTCTATTACCAGTCTTGGACTTGCAGGAAGGATTCACAAAAGGCTGACCCACAGGGTAGACTTGTGTTGAGAAGTCCTCCCTGCACATTGACCAGATGATTTACATTACTACTTCTTGCACTGGTGTTTATAAGTGCCCCATTGCACTCACAGGGTTGCAGACCACTTGCCCCTGCTGCCTCTTCTACTTTATGTCTAGGTATTAGTATCTGTGAACTGCTCACACCACTATCAGAAAGGATGAGGAAAAGACTCTGGCAAGAAGAAAATGTTATATTGCTGATTAACAAATGTAAATTATAAACTGAATTATTAATAGATATTTAATAATGACCACATGTATATGCACAAAGCAGTTATCCTACAACACCTTATAACTGTGGTGGATTGGGCGAGGAAAGTCTAAATCACACATTAAAGAGAAGGGACCAAATCCATAACTAATACTGTCATGCACACGCCAGATGTTACTCAAGTGTACCTTCAGACGTACGGAAGTCAGTTCCGTATGCTAGAAGGTACTATGAAGGGACCAACCCTTCAGGTACACATGCCGTATCCCCACCATACAGGTGGGGACAGGCATTCAAATGCACATGTATCGAAAGTGTGTAGGGGGTCTGCATCTGGCCCAAGAAGAAGAAGTTTTCAAAGAATGTGACTCGTGTTGCAGATGTATCAGGATGCACTCATCTCTACCAATTTCTACCAATCAGTCGTTTTCTAATTACTGGACCCAACTCTGCACCCTCCCCTGTACAGTATTTTTTCTATAATCATGCAGTTATCAGAGATGTGCTTTTCTCTGTAGCACAGTGAATAAATTGTAGTAGCTAAAACATAATTTATGACAATCACAAAAAATAACATTTTTGCAAATTCCTAGTTAATTAGAAAAATATATATTTAAGCAGATACTGAAGATTTTTTGTGTTTCTATTTTAACCATATTTCTTGGGGCACTATAATAGCAATTTAGCAAAGTTAATTGATCTAATTATGAATTTTTGTGCTATCATTAAAATGTGAATGAGAGAGAACAATGCTATCTATAAAGATTTTTTTATCTTAAGTTAGTGCAGACAGTGGGTGACACTAATCTCCCTCATCCAGATGTTCTACCTATCAGGCATGTCGCTTCTAATTTAAAACTCTCAGATTTGCTATTTGATGATTAATTTTTCTTAGGATTCTTCATGTTAAGTGTTATGTTTTTGATAGAGAATTTATCATTCTTCTAGCTGGATTTGTCACATGGTTATTATATAGCTAACACATGCTTACATTTACAAATAGGAAAGAGATATGGACATGAGGAAAGGTTTTTTTGCAAAGAGATGCAACAGCGTGGTATAAAATGATTAACATAGGTTATGCATCAATAATAAATACAACTCATTCACAAATCGTAGAAATGTTTTAAGTGATGAAATAAATAGTCTTAGTTGTAGTTGTGTTAGTTAAACATTTATGCTGAATATTGTAGTGTACATGCAGACACCCATCTGCTGCAGTTAGAGAAAACTGTTATTGCTGGCAGTGTTTCCTGTATGCGTATTAAGTTTCCGCCCTACAAACACATGACCATAATGGGTTTGAAGATATGAGGAAAATAGATGAAAAGTTAAACCTGGGGAAAACCATGCTGAATTCCAGGGATGTTAAAATCATGTTATTGTTTGTATGTGGAAAGAATTTGTTGTCATTTGATTATTGCTCACATATACTGACCAGCTTTACTTTACTAAACTATTATTTAGACTTGGGCTTAAAAATACATCACATTTCAACTCTTCAGGTTCAGGGTGTCTTCTTCTTCAGCAAATGCTCTGTTTTTATCCCACTTCTGTTCTAACGAAGAATTGTAAGAATAAATAACAGTTACTGGACACTGGTATACACGATATTCCTCATGACAGATAAGCAAAAAAAGTAGCAGGTTTCTTTTTAGTTCTTTTACCTCTTTTATTAATAGGAGTCTGTATCCTGACAGCCTAAGATGGCTGCCGTTCTACATTTTTTATATGCTATTAATACTGTGTAGAAGACATTCTAATAAGGGTGTCCTTGGTAGGTGCAGAGGTTAAATGATGCTAACATTATGCAATGCTAGTTTATACTGTGCATATGCAGAATGTAGAAATTAGTTAGATAAGAAGTGCCAGTTAACTTTCTTAGGACATGTTTATAACCTAATAGGTCAGGAAGTTCTGGCTCGGTTGCTGTTGGGGTATATAAGACTTAGCATAAGGTCAGCTCTCCAGCCTCGCCCACAGAACTGACCACAGAAGTTCTTGTTTTAAACCTGTCTAGCTCGACAACAAGCGAGATAGGGGCTCCTGGACACCTACTGAACATTATCAAGCAATAACTGCCAGCTAAAGCTAAGTGTTTTGCAAGTATTTTTCTTAATTCTTTACCGAATATTATAGTTGATTAAGAATTGTCTTGTGTTGTCTGCTTTAATCCCTGGTATTTAAGGAGCCCTCAAGTTCCACCAGGAACAGATTCCATATTGCCTTGATATGTTGTATTTTTCGTTGATTCATGTTATAGATCCTACTTCCACCCCCTGTATACTGTACCTACGATCCTCCTTCCTACCCCTGTATACCTATGGTCCTCCTTCCACACCCTCTATAACTACGGTTCTCCTTAATCCCCTTGTATACCTATGGTCCTCCTTCCTCTCCCTGTATGCCTCCATTCATCCTTCCTCCCCCTGTATGCTTTCTAATATAAAGTCATTGAAGGTGAATTTCTCTACCATACCATATTTTCTCATTTTTGTATGGTTGCCATTATATCTCTCAAATATGATTTTGTATTGATAACCCAAGGCTGCAGAGTAGCAACCACCACCTCTGATAATTTCACTGTAACAGAGTTAATCCCAGCAACTATAGGGTGCCCTGGTGGTTGGGTGATACTTTTATGTAGCTTAGGCAACAGATACAACGCCGGTGTTACAGGAGATACTTTATGGTGTATTATGACTTAATTTATATATTTTAGTATTATCTTCAACTAATTGTTTAAACTTTTTTGTATTTTTTTATTTTTTATTCTGTAGGTTTTTCTCATTTTCTGTGTATATAGTATTTTCTACTTCTGGTTTATTACCATATTGGTTAACTATGATCCCATTCTTTATTTTCTCTATGTTTTGGGGGGACTCGGGCAGAAATCCAGGACTTCCTCAATGTATCAAATCTGTTATGATGTTGAAAGTCATCATAAGTATCATATTCCTGTGGTCTCTCTTTTTCCCTATTATTACATGTGTGTGGGGATCTTCTTTCTCTGCTATAATGTCTGCATGGTGAGCGTAGGTACAGTACCTCGGGTTAATGAATGTCTATTCCTAGAGGGATAATGGCACTGATCTCTAGAATGGGATCTACCTCTATTATGTCCCTAGATGGTAGGGAAGACTGATAGTTATCCCTATTAGTAGGCCTGTTATCACTCTGTTGGTGTTCATTCATTCTATTATTTGATCTCATGAGATATCTAGTTTGTTCTTGCCTCATATCCTTATTTTTATTTTTGTTTTTAAATTGTTTCTTTTGAGGGTGCTGCTTTTTTCGAACTATTCGTGGATTGTTCGCTACCACATCCCTGTATGTACTTGGTCTACCATTATTTTCCTGGGAATCAGATGGTAAATTCTCCCTTGATCTATTATCATCACTGTGGTGATTGTTTACAAAGGTGTTGTCAGTCGCCCGTGTGCCCTCTGTTTCTCTAGCAGTTACAAAACTGTTTGGAGTAATTCCAGACAGGTTGCAACCATAATCTCCTTGATAGCTTTGTCCTAAGAGGGTGCTCTGCATGAAAAAATATATGCATCAGATCAATTGTGAACAGAAGGAAGGGAATTAATGGGTTGCCTAACCCAAGTCATATATAGTTTGGGTTGGTCTGTTCTGTTTTGTTGGTTTGTTCTAAATGTAGAATTTAGGACTGGATTCACATTTAGTAATGTTAGGTAACTTACGCACAAAAGGTGCGTAAGTGACCTGACTTAACTAAAGGGCGCATGCACTGCTACTATTGTAACCCTAGTGTACAAACAATTGGACGGAACTTTGTTAAAGCGGGCGGGGGAAGCATGCTGAGTGTACAGTGTGGGAGGGGGCTGCCACACTGTAGCAGATCAGCGGTCGTACGGACCGCTGAACCACACGTTACATTTAAGGCAGGCTTATGGCAGTGTAAGCTGCCATAAAGCCCACAGGCGAGAGGAGAGTGACGGGGTGTGCACTACCCTCTCGCTTGCGTAATTACAGACCCCCGCACGCACAGGAAACTTGCGTGGGTCTGAATCCGGTCCTTAGTTTTGAACATCTTAATTAAAAACTTTACACATCACTTGTTACTATCTTCCAACCTATGCACAACAATGTTTGCGGGTGGTTCCTGGGAACAGTGAGTAGGCAATGAACCTTGTTGTGTGCTCAATACACCCCTGAAAACCATTGTGTTTTGAAGCAGGCTATAACAGTCACCCCTGGAATAAGTGTGACAACAAACTGCCACTCATTTTGTATATATGTAAGCCAATCCCTTGCAAAATCAAACTCTTTATGAAATACAAAAGTAATAAAATGTATTACTATGTAGCAACACAAACTATTCATTATACATTTTGAAAGGAACATGTATTCTTAAAATACTTTTGATCAATAGTGAATTAAAGAAATATTTTCTGGGATATTCAGTTCTGTTATTATGTTCTTGACAAAAGAAAAAGTATGAATTTAAAATGCAGTAAATGTTCTGCCATGCTCCATGGAGAATACTAACCAAGCTATTTTACAATTCCTGTTAGTTCTGACCAAAGTTAATATAGTATTGGGATATATATTGTATGGTTAGCACAATGCCCACTGAAATCAATACCTGGCATTACAGTTATGTCTAAGATGGATTTTTAGATCATTATGGTTCATGAGATAATGCTATTGTACTTTGTGCCAAGACTCCCGTTAGCTATCATTATGATGGCATGAGGGCACATAAAGCAAAGCCAATGCAGTTACTACAAATTATGGGGATTATGTTATACATTCATTAAGCAGGACACATACACATATGCTGTAACATACACTCCAATTGTAACTATTTAGCAGGTAGAGAACCAATTTTTTATTGCCTTTACCGGTTTAAAGGGCTCAGATTCTGACCCAGAAGTTCCCACCTCCCTATACTTATCTTCCAATCCTGCATCATCTGATCACTAGAGAAGTGATGTGGGGACAGACTCCTACAGCTCTGTTAAAGTGACAAGACCCTCTCCTGTGAGTTCTTAGCTCAAATGATAAGGTGTAAAATGAGATTTTACACCTTATCATACATGCAAATGAGAGCAGATTAAAGCCACAACCCTTTATGGGACAAGCCACTCCCCATTTACAGAAACGCCCCCCAAGGTGTACTGATTTTTTTTTTTTTTAAAAGCTGGAGGGTATGCTGTAACTATTTTAAAAGAATTTGACTAGCATAGACTGCAGGGTTGGAGTCACAGTAAGGAGGCCTTGCCTATGCAGTGATGCAAGAGACTGTGTCTGTTCAATAGGAAGCTAAGCCAGTGATCTAGGAGTCTTTTTGGGGGAAAGGGAAGCACCAATGTTTAGGACAATAGACCTGATCCAGACTCTTGGCCAGACTCAGACCAAGCA
This sequence comes from Limnodynastes dumerilii, assembly GCA_011038615.1. NCBI lineage: Eukaryota > Metazoa > Chordata > Amphibia > Anura > Limnodynastidae > Limnodynastes > Limnodynastes dumerilii. The sequence continues at coordinate 349,950 of WWET01000143.1, read as the reverse complement.
ACAGAAATCTTGGGCCCCAGTACACTCATGTTTTTGGGCCACCATCACCCCTTAATAGGTGAAATTAAAATAATTCCATACAGACATAATAGACTATAGAGTTAATACAGTTATATGGATTATTAAAAAATAATACTATATTTTGGAGCTACATTTACAAAGGTCGATTTGGTCCAAATTGAGCAGGATCCCTGTACTTTTGCGGCGATTATGCCAACGCCGGATTCACTAAAGGCAAAGTCCCGGGACTTTAGCCTTTTTCAAAATCGACATGCCAAACATCACAGTGGTGATTTCTTCAGTGTCAGAGATAGCCATCAAGGATTTACTAAGGTCGCTTAGTAAAATCTCAGGTGACTTTCTCTGAAAAAGCGCCATTTAAAAGCGCCTCCTGTGAGTGTCGCTTTTTAGAAAAGCGACACTCGCTTTGCCATCAAAGCACTTGTAAAACAGTTTTTACATGTGTTTTGATTCTTTAATGTGAAGCACAGCATACAAATAACCCTTATCCTGCAGTCGCATGTAGTACTATAAGGCACAGTATGCCGATGTTTAGCAGGGCCTGTTGTGCCTTATAGTACCATAAACGGCAGCGTGGCAAGGGTAAGTGCATGTTGCTGCTTAAATAGCCTGCAAAAAAATCGACACACATTACTGACGATTATAAATCGCCAGCCAAAAAAAATCACAGCCAAATTGTGGCGATGGCTGGCGTTTCATAATCGCTGACAAAAATGCCTTTAGTAAATGAGGCCCTTGGAGTGCTGACATTATGTATAGTGCTGTAATTTGTATAGATGTATTGTATATATACTGTATACTCTATATAGAATGAGAAATTGGGGGGGGGGGCAACTTAGCACAGTGTAATTAGAAAGTGAGGAGCATGTCTACCAAAATATGTGGATTGTAAGGTATATAAGACATGATTTGTGTTTGGACTTACAAAACACAAACACCATAAAAGGACACAAAAAGAGGTCATTAAAAGAACATAATTATTGCGTATTCTAAAAAAGAAACAAAAACCGAAAGTAATATAAAATATAATATATAATTTAAAAAAATTGCAGTGAGTTAACTATTCATTTAGTGGAAAGTAATTGTTGTTGAATATGCTTAGTTTCATACCTGGTATTATTTATTCTATTTATTTATTTTATAGTGAAAAATACTGTACAATAATTATGTTCTTGTGAATTCCGCTTTTTGTGTCCCTTTATGACATTTGTGTTTTATCTCCTAAATCAGTGACTCAGAACACCAGCAGGCCCAGCGCTCACAGTAGGCAAGATCAGGCAAATGGCACGGTGGTGAAACGGGGGCGCAGCAGGAACCCTAAGTATGTTGGTGCTGGTCAGCTGTAACATCCCTATAAAGTGAGTGGCGCTGCAGATTTTGTTTTCAGTGACAACTGATCAGCTAAGTTACTTAAAATATGCAAAACACAACCAGCAGCGGTTCTCTGTTTTGGTGGTCCTAAATCTAAAACTGTCAGAGTCTCAACTTTGGGTCATATATTATATATTTTTAAATTGAGAGCTAACCCCCGGCAGAGGTTCCCAAGTCTCCAAACTAGCTTGCATGGGATAACAGCTGACAGGGGGTGCTGTCTCAGAGTGGCTGTTTCTACCCGCCTTCCCTTGCTTAACAAGTTAAACAAGCTAATAGTGGTAAAAACACCCACACACATGACTTATCTTAGTGTTTAGTGTTTGACTGTCAGAGAAGCAAGAGGATGTCTCTACAGCCCAGCTGCCTAGGAGGTCAAATGTCACACTGTGTGGAGAGAAAGTTCCAGTGTGTGATGGGTCATAGGCTAAACTGTTCTGCACTGACAGCTCATGGCCCATCAGAGCTGTCCCCCTTGCCCCCCCCCTGTGGCCAGGCTGCACATGGTTTAGCCCAGGAGTACCTAATTTCAAGCACTTACTTAAGTCTGGATCCAGCCCATAGACAGCAAAAAACAGCAATATATGGAAATCATTTAAATTCATGCATCATTACTAATGACATTATGGGCCAGATCCAGGTTTCTGCATGTGTTTTGTACATACAGTGGTCTAGAGCAATGCTCCTCAACCTTTTCTCACCCTCGGCACACCTAAGCCCTTCCCAGAATTCCGCGGCACACCTAAGCCATTCCCAGAATTCCGCGGCACACCTCAGCCCTTCCCAGAATTCTGCAGCACACCAAAAGCAAATTATACAAAAAAAGCAGGAATTACAAAGTACATACACAGATATTACATTATTTTTTATTTGATAAATTAAAAAATCGCAGCTAATAACTTTTTTTTCTTATAACTAATTTACCTATGTTAGCCCCCCATCATGTGTCTGCAGCCTCCCCAATAGAACCAATCGTGTGTCTTTAGCTCTCCAGTATTCCACATTCATGTATCTGCAAGGTCTTCCAGTGCTTTTTCTCCTGTTGGAGGCATTGCACCGCGGCACACTTGGCAACATTCCGTGGCACACTGGTGTGCCATGGCACACTGGTTGAGGAGCACTGGTCTAGAGGTCCGCACATAAGAGGGAAAAACACTTATCCATGGCACTCCTCAGTGGACTTTGGATGGGACTGTCCATAAACCTACCTTAACTTATCCGCATTAGTAATTCTGCATCAGACCCTATGATATGGATTAAATTCTAAAATATATGTGCTTAGCATTTATAGGTATGTACAGAAAATCTGCCAGAGCAAACTAAATATGATGTCAATGAGTAAACTGAATTTTATACAGTTGTATTAGTATAGAAATAAATTAGGTCATTGAAGGTGACATAACCTAGATAAAATTATGCCAGGTTATTGTTTTGACACATAGAACAAGTCTACAACATTTTGAATTGCATTTGATTGTAATCAATGGGGTTATAGCATTGGACTGGATTTTAATGCGTGCGGATCTGCGATTATTGGATCTGCACAGATACATAATTCCACCATATCCAGACATTTGTGCAAAGCTGTGATACATTAGCACACCTATACTGAACATTGTAATACGTACTCATACCCACTTGTGAGCACAACCTAGCTCCCCTGTTGGAAGTTGAAGTCTGGATCAAGAAAAATGTGTTTCGATTGAGAAGAACAGATGCGTCCACAGGTGCAGAACAGAAAAACAGACAAATAAGTAGGGTCGAAGTGACCTGACACTGGACTTGACAAAAGTGAGAACATCTAGGACCTCATGTGAAAAGGCTCTTTCAGATCAAAACATTTTTGCAATGTTTGAAAAAATAAATGTAAAAACGGGACTTTGATATTTTGATCGATTTATATGAATATTGTCTATATGTGGTGACTAGGTTAGCGCCATCCTACCAAGTCTTATTTTTGTATTTACTTTGTACCTCAGGGGTATCATCCCAGGGGAATAAGGATTTTGTTGTTGTTGGTAACTCCCCAGACTAGGGTGGAAATAATGACTTCTAGAAAGAAGTGCTGAAAGTGTTGTTGTCACAAACTGCAGCACTTACCGCATGAAGTGTTGTGTGTCTGCTACCCTATCTGGCCATTGCCATGCTAATACATGGGCCCCACCATCTTGGGATTATCACATGACATGCGCCAGTCAGTCGGATCCTGCCTGCATCGGTCACATGATAGCAATCACCAATCGATGACTAGGGTGCACTATTTAAGTCCAGAGCACTGTTCAAACAGTGCCAGAACAACTTGTCTATTAAAGGTGCCTGGTTCCTACTGAGCAGTGCTACAGCATACCTCAACCTGTCAAGCCTGTCAAGTCTAGATCCAGTCCTGGTCAAGTCCAGTCCAGGTCAAGTCTTTCAAGCACAAGTTCAGTCCAGGTCAAGTCTGTCAAGTCCAGATCTAGTCCTGGTCAAGTCCAGTCCAAGTAAAATCTGTGAAGTCCAGTTCCAGTCCTGGTTAAGTCAAGTTTGTCCAGTTCCAGTCCTTGTCCAGTTCAGGTTAAGTCAAGCTTGTCCAGTTCTAGTCCTGGTCCAGTACAGGTTAAGTCAAGCCAAGCTTGTCCAGTAAAGGTTAAGTCAAGCTTGTCCAGTTCCAGTCCTGGTCCAGCCCAAGTTAAGTCAAGCTTCTCTAGTCCAGTTCCAGGCCTGGTCCTTTCCAAGTCAAGCCAAGTCTGTCTAGAGCAGTTCAAGTCCAGCCTGGTCCAGTCCAGTCCGTCTGGACTGGACTGCTACAATATAGCTCATGCTACAATATAGCTCATGAGGCGAACCTATATAAGTCCCTCCAGCTTCTACTACTTCGCTGAGCTTTTACCATGCCCTCGGGAACCCAGAACAGCAATCCAGTCAATCTGTGATAGTTGTTGTTCCTACATTTCACAGTAAAACAGACAAACCAATATGAACACATCGAAATCAGGGGCAAAGTCAGAAGTTTGAATCTGATCCATTGTTACCAAATACCAAACACATATAAAGTCTGCAGTACAGTGATGTATTGTAGCTTAGATCATATCAGGAAACACTCATCTGGAAAAACCACAAGGAAGTCCTGGCCCAATGTAGCCTATAACCAATTCCAGGCTTGTCCAAATGCCGAAAATATTTAGAGAAACCCTAAAATAAAAAGTATTGCTACTTTGGGGGAAAGAATAGTGGTTCAAGTGTTTCTGAATCTCTCTACGCTGACAGATTGGTTGTAACATAAAAGAAGTAATGATTTTAGGATTCAAAGGCAGGAAAACCAGTAACTCTGAAACTAAAACAATAATGTTTATTGATCAATCACAACAAAGCAAATAACTTCAAATAAATGTGTATTGCAATTGGAAGCAAAGCAAATGTAATGTAAGGTTTTCTGAGCACTGGAATAATGCAATAATTAGACAGTGTCTGAACACTTGAAAGCGTGATGTACACACAACTATTAGAGACACAGAATACACCAAACGTGTATGAAGACAGCAAATGTTTAATAGTTATAAGAACATCAGTGATACAAGAGGTAGAGCTGACTGCCACAGGACTCTTTATTGCATGTGATAATAGAATCTACAAATATGCTCTTTGATACTGAGAACATACAAAAAAACTGATATTACACGTGCTACATGCTGCAGAAAATGGAGTCTGTAACATGCTTAAGACAGAAAGGACTGGATCCAGAAGTAATAGCAAATTCTGTACGTTAGCCTCTGTTGCGTGTGAGGGGAGTCCAAACTCCCAGCACTCACATTGCACGTATGGACCTTCCAAATGCAGGACCCTGCTATAAAGTTCCATATGCAGAATGCCATGTACAGAACGGAGGATCATACATAATGGCTGTGGAACGCCCTTATTGTATGATTACCATTATGCCCACCCACTATGTGTTTCTGTGTATCTTGTACGCATGGTGAATGGGCCCGGCCTACATCAGAGACTGAATCCACAAGGAACACAGCATTGGATGGCTGCGTTCTGGTGCAGAATTCATTGTACTGCTTGTCTGCAGTACCAATTGACAGCCAACTTAAGTACGTAGTGTACGTAAGCCAGCTATCTTTATTAATTTTGGATCTTACCCAAAGTTCTCAAGTCAGAAGACATAACTATACCACAATGCAATCAATGGGTCTCTGTATGAGTAACCAGGGGCTCATGGTGGACCACTGAAGCACAACTCAGGCATTAGAAAATTGGTGTAAAACATACCACTGGCAAGGAGCATAGGACAGATAAGGGCTTTTTTTAACTCTTTAATTTTTTTGCATATAATAAACAACTTTTTATTCAAATGAAAAAAAAAGTACAGGTTTACAAAATGACCAGCAGAGAAAACACAATTGGGAAACCAAAGCTTTTATGGGTAAAATATAATCAGGACCAAATAACAAAAATAGTGTATTGAATTGGCTCACTAGTACTGCATAAACATCTCTAAAAAATAAAGCAATAAAAATAGTAAAGTCAATATAAACAATAGATACATTACTTGTAATGAATGCAGAGAAAGAATTAAGGTCTCAGAGACCTTAACTAAGAAGAGCCAAGAAAACAGAAAACATCCAGGTCTTCACCACATGTCCATGGCCAGGGCAATCAAGACATGGTTTGCCAGCAACCGGAGATCAAGGACCTATCCAAGTGTTTGCAAGCTGTGTGGCTGATGGTATTTCCTGATAGGACCTTAGATCTTAGGTGTCTCCGTTTGGGCCAGACAGGGATGTTGTCTGTGGCTTTTGTTTTTGTCACCTTACTGGTTGCCAGTTTTGCAGAAGTGCGTTAGGTCAGCTGGGTTATGGAGAATGGCAGTTTTCCCTTCATGTGTGGCTTGAATGCTAGAAAGAAAATCCCCTCTCTATCAGCTGCTTTGCTAATGAAGCTCATCAGTTAGGGGTCAGAGCTGATGTCTCCTTTGTAGAGTTTGCTATGAAAGATCTTGGTAGATCTGAATCTTGAGACCATCAAACTCAACATCTCCTGGCTTTCTGCAGGATATCCTAGTTAATTTTAATGTAGTGGATACAATAGAGGGTGTCGCAAGGTTATATCTGAGAAAAGCTTCTGGGTTTGAGGGCTCTGTGTTGTCTGTCATTTCATGGTATAGGTGGACTCCCAGGATGTCATTAAATATTCGGGTCAGTGAATCCACAATGCTATGCAAAAGGAAAGCAACTGCTTCCCACTATTTCCTGTTAACTCAGGAGACTAATTTCTCAATCAGAGAAAGATATCAGTACCCTACAACACAGGGTTAACTAATAATTCATACTAATAAGAGGGGAGAATATAGCATTTGCTTTTTTTTTTTTAAATAAGCATGTAAAGTACACATACAAACTTATATTTTTTTAAAATTAAATTCAAGGATAAAAGCTGGAGGGTGGCTCACCTCCAGCCAACACTAAAGACTGCACTGCTGCTAGACTCCCGTTTGGTATTTCCCCAGAGACTTTGGGGTATATTTACTAAGGTCGATTTTGCTTAAAGCTCCTGGGACTTTGCCGGCGATTATGCCATCACCGTATTCATTAAAAACAAAAGTCCCGGGACTTTAGCCTTTAGCAAAATCGACTAGGCAAACATCGCTGGACAAAAAGCATCCAGATGTTCGGCATATAAAAAATACAATTCGCCATATTCACTAAAGGCGATTTCACTAAATAGCCTTTAGTTAGTCGGCAAAGCACTGTAGAATCTTGTCCGCTTGCTTGCAGAAGATGTTCCGGTCCTTCCTTCTGCTCTTCGGCCTCTTCTGGCACTTGCCCCGATGACAGGCTCTTTCTTTTTCTTGGGCGCCGCTACTAATGGCCATTTGGACACTAGAGGGCACCCTTTTATAGAAATTATGATGTCATAAACACTAGAGCGATCACTAGAGCCCACTAATGTAAATGACGTCATATTTACTGTAAAAGGGTGCCCTCTACTGACCGTATAGTCATTAGTAGCGGTGCCCAAGAAGAGGACAGAGCCTGTTGTAGGGGCAAGTGCCAGAAGAGGCTGAAGAGCAGAAAGAAACACCAGAACATCTTCTGCAAGAAAGCGGACAAGATTCTTCAATCAACAGGAGAAGAATGACTTCAAAGAAAGAAAAAACTACAAGCAACTCATCCTGAGAATGATGACAGCTAAACAATGAGTGAGAAATATTTTATTTTACTTTATGCAACACACTTTAGTTTACAAGAAATTTAATACAAAACAATGTGGCCACCTGTTGTAATTTTACACAGTAGGGGGCAATATTATCGATTGACAATGTTTATTTTATGCACACATGTATGTAAATGTATTTCTGTATGTTTTTTTGACACTGTATTTTTTCTCTGGCTACAGTGCAGCATGCTTAGAAGGCTTAACATACTGACACTGATATTACTACAAGGCTCAGCAATGCTGAGCCTTGTAGTTCTATCAGCAAAGCCATGCTAAGCCTTACAACCATGCTGCGCTTGGGTTTTTTTTTAATAGACACAAAGCAAAAAGAACAGTGATTTACCCCTTGAAAAATCGATTCAAATCGACGCCGCTTGAAAATCGCGTGTAAAAATCGACTGTTAGTGAATCCTGCAATTTTAACAAAAAAATTGTGGGAAAATCGCGGTGAGACCCAATGATTTGAAATCGCTTGCAAAAAGCAACTTTAGTAAATATACCCCTTTGATCTGAAGGAGCAGAAACCTGGACTAACATCAGAAGGGGAACTGAGCTTCATCAGTTCCATTCGGGATGTCTGCTACCCAGGGGGGACAACTGTTGAGCTGTCATATTTATTATGATTACTGTATATACTCGAGTATAAGCCGAGTTTTTCAGCACATTTTTTATGCTGAATAATCCCCCCTCGGCTTATACTAGAGTGAACTTACCTTTGCTGTGCCTCCGGCGGTCTCTGCGTCTGTGTCAGGCTCCTTTCCTTCTGCTGTCCCTCTGGAGGTCCCTGCGTCTTGTCAGGCTTTATGCACCGCAGCTCTGCCTCCGGCTGTCTCCCTGCGGTGCGCGCTGCACAATGACATTGTGGTCATGCAACGTCTTTGTACAGCGTGCGACGCAAGGGAGAGAGCCAGAGGCACAGCTGCGGTGGAGAGAGCCTGACACAGACGCAGGGACCGCCGGAGGGACAGCAAAGGTAAGTTCAATGTAGCAACCAGGCTGAGGGATATTGGGGGAGCTGGACAAATGATGAGGGATACTAGGTGGTGCTGGACAAAAGATAAGGGATATTGGGGGAGCTGGACAAATGATAAGGGATATTGGGGGAGCTAGACAAATGATGAGGGATATTGGGGGAGCTGGACAAAAGATGAAGGATATTGGGGGCGCTGGACAAATGATGAAGGATATTGGGGGCGCTGGACAAATGATAAGGGATACTGGGGGAGCTGGACAAATGATGAGGGATATTGGGGCGCTGGACAAATGATAAGGGATATTGAGGGAGCTGGACAAATGATGAGGAATATTGGGGCGCTGGACAAATGATAAGGGATATTGGGGGAGCTGGACAAATGATAAGGGATATTGGGGGAGCT
>WWET01000143.1:327610-340613 GCA_011038615.1 Limnodynastes dumerilii | reverse complement strand
GTAATAGAACACGAGGGCATGAATATAAACTGGAGGGTGGTAGATTCAAAGGAAATGTGCGGAAAAATTACTTCACTGAAAGGGTGATAGATAAGTGGAATATTCTCCCATCTGAGGTGGTTGATGCCAGTACAGTAGAACAATTTAAACATGCTTGGGTTAAATATAAGGGTATCCTAAATTGTAACCCCAATTGAGGGTAAATAGGGTCTAGGGTCAGTATAGTTTTCAATAAACAAATGGGCAGACTAGATGGGCCATGTGGCTCTTATCTGCCGTCACTTTCTATGTTTCTATGTAATACAATATAAGACACATGCAAAAATAAAATACAGTACAAAAATAGCTAAACAATATGTATGAAAAACAAAGATGCAGGATATGTGTGTAAGAGCAGATGACTAAGAGAGAGATAGACATTAGAGAGAAAAAGTGGGAATTTATGAGGACATGGTAGAGGGGTGTTGATGGGAGGGAGGAGGGCCCTGCTCATAGGAGCTAACATGCTAAGTGAGAGGGGGTGAACAAACAGATGACAGAGGGATGAAGATGGGGAGGGCAGGTAAGTTTAGGTGAAGGAAGGGTAGGCTAGCCTAAAGAAGTGTGTTTTGAGGGAGTGTTTGAAGGATTGAAGGGTGCTGGGTTGCCTGATTTTGGTAGGTTGTTCCAGTGCAGAGGGGGCGGCCCGGGAGAAGTCTTGGATGCGAGAGTGTGGATGGAGATAATGTAGGAGAGGTAGAGAGCAGTGGAGAAGGAGAGAACCTTGTAAGTTGTGGTGAGGAACTTGAAGATAATTCTGAAAGGGACAGGCAGCCAGTATAGAGATAGAGGTTGAGGCAGTGTTTTTGGAGAGGAAGGTGAGTCTGGCTGCGGCAATAAGTATGGATTGTAGGGGAGCAAGACAGACCAGAGGGAGGCCGGAGAGAAGAATGTTGCAGTAGTTGAGACAGGAGATAACGAGAGAATGAATGAGCGCTTTAGTGGCATCTGCAGTTAGGAAGGGTCTGATGTGAGCTACAAAAAAAAATAAAAAATACACCAAAAACTAGATAAATGTGAATAAAGCCATAATTCATATATATTTAAGAAATAACAGTGTTTACTAAGTAAGTGGATACATTTTTTTTTTAAATGGTATATGATAAATTGCACTCTTAGAGATGCCAGTAAATATTAGGTCACCAGTGTCAATTTTATATATATATATATATATTTTTTTTATCTTTTCATCCTAGTTTAATGACTTCATTGCAACCTTGAATAATTAGCCCTCATGTGACCTGAGGTTAGCTGGCATATCTTGTTTAAAAAAAAACAAAAAACACCCTGCTAATTAAAGCAAAATATATGTAGCACATTAGTGGGCAGCAATGAAAACAGTTTATGAATTATCAATGTATTAGGCTCATTAATTCACCACCAAGTGCTAGTATAATAAAGTTATGCAGTTAAAACAATCCATAAAGTAGAGTACACCTGTGCCCTGGCATACTATAAAAGAGGAGATACATTGGAAATGAATATGTAACACCTTTTGAAACAGCTGACGTTTTAGCAAAAGCTTGCATACATTTGTTCTTGTGTGACATTTATTGTGTGTGAGCTTAAAAGGCAGTATAGGCAATGAATAAAGAAGATTCAATTATTCTTAAAATGCAAGGTGTATGGGCTAAGTCTGCTGGCTAAGATTGCTTTAGAGGAAAATCTGTTAACTACTGTATTTCCAAATCAGTTGTGTGATTATGATAAAGTACAGGGCTATATCCTGCATTGCTGATCTGTTCAGGGGAATGTTTACAACTGCTTTGCATATTTCATTTAAGGGGGTAATGTCACTTTTTAAGGGCATTTACAATATTAAACATTCTGCAACTTGTTGTATATAATTCATATTAGTGTTATAAGGGACTGGATTTATTTTATACTGTGCCAACAAATTTTATTTTATTTTACTAATGTAGTACTAGAAAAAGAGAGAGGTCTGTCCCTTGTAGAAGGTGACTCAATCTATGGCTCTGCTCTAATCCATGCGTGCCACCTTCATTTCATGGGTGGCTATCAATTACAAAGTAAGACTGAAAATGTAAACAGTTTTTGCATACTTTTGTACAAGTAAGACTGAAAATGTAAACAGTTTTTGCATACTTTTGTACTGTGCATGGCCAGAAATGAGCTGCACACAACTGCAGCTATCTAGATTAGAATGCAAAGCACAGCTGTGACTGCCTGCGATCTATGAGGTGTTACTAAGGGAGGGGAAGAGTAGACTAACGTGAACTATGTACAGAAAAGGCATGTTCACACTAACAAGCCCAATCCAGACCCATATGTTACCAGAAGTATGCATATATTCAGCCGCATTGCCAGAGGGGGACCTAGGCATAGGCTGCATAGGCAGCCGCTTAGGGCCCCGCGGGTCAGGGGGCCCTGCATGTCCCAGACCGGACAGCACAAATAACCTCTTACCTGGTTGCAAGAAACCAATGCCAATAAATAAATCTGTGCCCCCTTTTTAAAATTCAAAGCAATGTGTCAGTGTCATTATTTTGTAGGTGGTGTGAAAGGTAGAGCGGAATGTCAGCCATTTCATTTAGTCTATTTTCAGTCAGCTTCTATTTTGTAACTTATAACATTTTAATTTGTAGTATTCTATATTTTTGTTATACCATTAATGTTGGTTAATATTTACAAAAAGTGATTAATATCTTTTTGTATTTTGTTTATATGTGTTTCACTATCGGGCAATTGCAGACTCTTCATAGTGTCTCACAGGCTGGTTACTTATTGCTTCCAGCTGCCTATTAATGGCCCAGTAGAAATTTGTGGCATTACAGCAGTCATTCATCAGTACTTTAGGATTAGGAACCATTATATCATTCCTGCAGCCGGGTTTTGTGTGTAGAATACCCACGACTCCTCTTCTTCCAGCATTTCTGCATGCAGCATCAGTTCAGAGGGTGGCCACTTCTTTACTTGGACACTTTTCCTGGCAGTTCACTAACACTGTCCATGTTTCTTGGAGACCCACTGGATGGATGTGGTGGATAATTGCCCACCAACCCCCTCTTATTTGGACTTGTGCTTAAGTTCCTATTGTGGAATGTGTTTTTATGTTGATTATTTTCTTTACACTTTAGTATCTCTGCTGCTTTGCTGCATCTAATCTGCTAACAAGTGCTGTTGTTTATAGATCTTAATTTACTATGGGTTATTTACTATTTGCTTCCGGTTGTCCTGGGCTGCATATTACAAATAAAAGGCACCCCAGCACTCTTACAATTAACTAGTAACCAACTCCCTATACCTTGCTAGCACCTACTCTATATTAACCTATACATTTATTTGAGCAACCTCCATTTTGTGTGTTTGATTTAAAGCTTGTCTGGGAGAGCAGCTGAGAGGGGGTGCTGTCTCTTAGTGGCTGTTTTGGAGTGGTGGACGTCCCCGCAAAGAATGATGGTATTGAGAAATAGGGACAGCTGAAAATTCCTATACTCATCCGATCAGCATACTCACCCATTCATTTTCGGAAATGCTGCTGCCGCCGCTACCGCAGGACCAGGCGCTTCACCAGACCACCGGAAAGGTGAGTAACCTCTTCAGGGTGCACTGTTAGGGTCAGGCTGCAGGGAATGGTGGGTTAGGGTCAGGCTGCGGGGAAGGGAGAGTTAGAGTCAGGCTGAGGGGAAGGGAGGGTTAGGGTCAGGCTGCGGGGAAGAGAGGGTTAGGGTCAGGCTGCAGGGAAGGGAGGGTTACGGTCAGGCTGCTTGGAAGGGAGGGTTAGGGTAATGGAAGGGAGGGTTAGGGTAATAGAAGGGGAGGGTTAGGGTCAGAATTAGGGGAAGGCTTGGGGTTAGTTTTAACACTCACTATGTTCGGTGCTCCGGGGATCGATTGCTATGCCTCATCAAGGTTCGAAACTTGCTGGGAGAAAACAGCCCTATCAAAACAGAGAAAGACGTCATATATACATTGTTAGAACATCAGCAAAATGGCTGACCACAACCGGTAGAAATTGTATGGTGGATGAGTTATGCATGTAATAGTAATAGTCACATGCTGTCTCTACTTAGGGGTCAATAAGAATAAACAGCATCAATAAAGAAAACTGTCAATTTTTTTTATTTTTAAAGGCTTGGAGGAAGGAGGAGGTGGGGTGGGGGGGTTGGTGTTGAGGCTGATAGACTTAATTAAGTATATTAATAAATGGATTTGTTGGCTAAGCGGGCAAGAGGTCACAAGCATAATAATTTTAAGAATGAAGGCTCAATTATTATAGTAAGCTCTACACACAAGGGTTTGAGGGACTGGTCGGGCTAGAGGATGTGGATCAAGGAAATATACAGGGGGGATAGCTTAAATTCAAACCAAAGGTACAAGGCAAGTGGTAAGCAGATTTAAGTGATTTATCCATGTTGATTTTGAAATTGGATATTGACCTGAAAATCTGAAGTTCAGCAAGAACTGGCAATGAAACCACTAGTTTGGTGACAGTGAGTAGCATGTCATCTGCAAACAATGTTAACTTATAATCGTGTTCGCCAATCCATATTCCTTTAACGCCAGGGTTTTTTTCTAAGTGAACAGGCTAATGCCTCCATACACAGTTTGAAGAGTAGGGGGAAAAGGGTAAGCCTGACTGGTCCCATTAATGATTCCAAAAATGGGGGAGAGGCCACCATTTATGCGTACCCTGGCAGGTGGAGTCTGATACACCAGCATTATTAAATTTAAATTTATTAAAGTTGCCTATGGCACTCGTAAGTGGCATTAGGCACCTATAAACGGGGGCGGGGCGGGGAAGGGGACCAGAGAAGTAGATGTGAATACATGTGTTTTTGCACCTATGGATCACACATGAACTTGTCATAAAGGAAAGAATCATTTAGACACCAGGTCCATTACCCAGGGTGTTCTTGGGGCAGGCGTATTTTGATTTAGATGAGGGCATGGTCAGACCAGGTTATGTTCTCAATTGAGGCTGAGATAGCCGATGTAGCTGTACATGGCTGAAAAAGACATAGTCTATCCTAGAGTAGGATCGGGGTCTACTAGAGTAAAAGGTGTAATCCCTATCACTAGGGTGTGTTAGTCTCCATGGGCCAGATCCAGAGCTATGTACGAGTGCGTGTTTACGCTTGCCGCTTGCAGCAGATGTTAGTTGTCGTAACACTGATCATATGTACCATCCTCGTAAATACATACGAAGGGGCGGATCATCCTTACGGCGGCCGGAAATAAGCTTTGTAGGTGGAGGGAGGCATTTAAATTGTACAGTATGGGCCAAGTTAGGCTGTTACCTATGACAATCCATTACGTATAACCGTAGTTATGCTTGGAAAAATTAAGGTAGGATTTGGTACTTGTAAATCAAGTAAATTACATGCAGCTATTCAGCCAGTAACAACTCTAATGCACTCTCTGGACAGTCCCAGGTGGTGTGTACAAGCTATCATCAGCTTGGACAGAGGGGCACTTCAGGCCTCCATCCAACATGCAGTCATCTTCCCACATTACTTTAAATACTCCAGCACATTCTAGAAGATCTGCTTTTTTGATGGGTGGAGCCATGTGGCGTACCTACAAAAATGAACACACCCTTCCACCCCTACACAAGGTTCCTTCCAGACTTGAAAAAGCCATGTTATCTTCTTTTGAGGGGATGTAAATATGACATAAATGGAGGCAATGTTACGGGCAAGAGTATAGGCAAGGGTATATTATTATCATTACCCACAGCCTCATACACCCTGTTTTCATAAGGATGAGATATGCCCTCTGGAGAGCAGAGTAAGACCTGAGCCCATGCAACCAGGTTCAATCTCCACCCATGGGAGCAGGGAACACACAAAGAGGGATATTCAGCGAGTATTTGTTACCTTGACCCACCTTCTTTCTGCTTTGCACCTGCAAGGAACAGTGCTAACCTTCGTGTGATTACTTCCCAAAGGTTGGTGTCCTCTTCCTATGTGATGCCCTCTTGTCAATGGGACTTAGTACCCTCCTACTGCTGCCAAGTACCTAGCGCCCTCTTCCATTAACAGTCTACTGCCCACTATCAACAAGTTCTAACACTAATTTTCAATAGGTCCAAGTGTCTGCTACCACTATAGGGCCTAGTAGCCACTATCCTTGCAGAAGTTACCTCTAGATTTCATTGTACTCACTACCACTACAGAACCTAGCGCATACTACCACAAAGCACCCTTAAACTATAGCATGAATAGTTACCTTTTACCCAACCAGGGCCCAGTGCCCTGATCCTCCTTCATGGTCCAGTGTCCTGAACTACAAGGGCCTAGGTCTCTTTACGATCCATCTATCTTGTGTGATTCATATTTGCCAACAAATAGACAATACACTCCTTTGCGCCAGTGGTACTAGAGTACCAGATGGGACAGACCATAGCTCGTTACGAAGGATAGGAGCACAGGCTGGGCCAGCGAGCAGATTATATATCTGCTCTGCACAGAAAGGGAAGCGATAGGGACACAGGGAAGTTGTTTTGTGTCCCCTACATCCTCCCTTGCTATCTTCAGTCATCTCACCTTTACCATTATCTTGTCCCCTTCTCTTGCTCTCTCACTGGCATTTCTCCCTGGTTCCCTGCCTGCACTGGCTTGTGGTCTCCAGTGGGTCCCTAAGAATCAGGTGAGAGTGTGATTTGTCCTCTCTCTTTCAGCTACTCTTCTTACAGCTGTACCACATACAGCTTTTTATGTGTTAGTGCATCAATTGGCTGTTGACAAACTGTAACTGGCTGGCTACGCTGGCCTGGGGATAAAGGTCGCGTGGTGAGCCATGTTTGGTTCTTGTTAGTGACCATTCATTGGTGCAGACTGAATCCAAATGAATTTACATTGACCAATGACTGGACAGCGGGGGATCCAGCGCTGATGTCACCCTCCCACCATGTCTATCTTCTCTTGGTAAGCTGTGCAAAATATTCTACTTTTCTTCTTACAACTTTAAGTGTTTGAAGATTTTCATTAACTTGTATGCAAAGTGTGCTTTAAATATAGGCTATCTCATCATTGCTTCTCTGTAAAGTTCTGTAAAATAAGCTTAAAAAGGTTATTCAGTAATTACAGACTGAATGGACACATTGAAGGTTAATAACATGTTAATGACTCCATAATACATGTTTCTTCATGGAAAAAGGATTTCAAGGCATCACATTTAAAAAATGTAAATATAAATGTAAATATTTAACTCTATGTGCTATCAAGTAATATGAACATATGCTATATAACAAAGCTATATTGCTGTAATTTGCTCTTTAAAATTATGAAAAACAGGTTGCCAAGACAACATATTTTTCTTAATCTAAAAATATGTATTTTTTTGACATATCAATTTACAGTGTACTTAAAATGTAATTTTAGCAGAACCAGCAAGTTACTGCTGCAACTATCTGCATTTGGAGGGGCATTCTCTGGGTAGGAAAGTGTGGATGAACAAAGTCAATATACAGTAAAGACATGCTCACCAAATAAACCCAAACCAGACCCAAATGCAGATATAAGTACACACAGTTTGTGACTAACTTCCAGGACATGTGACATATAAGTCCAGGACGCTGCTGATTAGTCTTCTGTTCAACTGTCTGCACTTTATTAATTAAAGGACAGTTATTTAAAACAGATGTGTAGGCGTTTGCAGACCGGATCCAGATTTAAGTACACTCTGCTAGCACATATGGCACTTCCATACCCTGGACCCTGCCATAACTTGTACACACCCAGTCCTTGTAAAATGGCTCTGGTGTGTAATGAAGGATCATATGTAAGTGCAAAATGGAAGTTGCTCAGATCAATTAATAGGTTAATGCAAGTAGGTGCATGAAAGGCAGGGGTAATCTGCTAGCAACAGAAACAAAGGGGAAAAAATATTTGCCTGCTTATCCTACTTATCCTAAAGGTTGTGCGTTTGTTCCTAGGGTTAGGGCTGAGTTAGCTCTGAATACTTGAATGCTTTCTATTTCCCAAAAACAAACCATGCAGTATCCCCCGGAACAACCCTACATCGACCCTACAGCACCTGGGGAATACTTACTGCAGCCACTGTGAATTATCCCCTCAGTACCCAATTCAGTGCAGTTTTCCTGCAGTATCTATAAAGTTTAACAATCTTCTTTGAAGTGAATCAATTATTTGTTATATTGTTGTTCATCATCTAATTCTTGTTAGGTTATACTCGACCTTAAGTCCAGGTTGCATCCCTACATAGAAACATAGAAAGTGACAGCAGATAAGAGCCACATGGCTCATCCAGTTGTTTATTTAAAACTATACTGACCCTAGACTCTATTTACCCTCAATTTAGATTGAGATTTAGGATATCCTTATATTTATCCCAAGCATGTTTAAACTGTTCTACTGTGTTAGCCTCAACCACCTCAGATGGGAGTATTCCACTTATCTATCACCCTTTCAGTTTATATTCCGCACATTTCCTCTGAATCTACCACCCTCCAGTTTATATTCATGCCCTCGTGTTCTATTACACCTCTTTCTTTGAAAAATGCTATCCTCCTCTAGCCAGTCACAACCCTTGATGTATTTGAAAGCTGCTATCATATCCCCCTCTCTCCCTTCTCTGCTCCAAGCTATACATGTTTAGTTCCTCAAGCCTTGATTGGTATGTTTTGTGACACAGGCCATGGACCATTTTACCACCCTAGGTTGCTGGCACTGGGTTTGTGTGTTTGTAGTATCATTAGGTAGTAGGTGCTGTGGCCGGATGTGCAAGATGCTGCAGCAGGTCGACTCGTAACACCCATGGGGTGAGTGTGGCAGGTTGTTTTGTGTTCCTTCCAGGTGCGAGAATCTGGCTGCACTGCAGAAGGAGGTTTCTTGAATACTCAAGATATGCTCAGCCCCATTCTGCAGGCCAGATCAAATGCGAGCCCTTTTCCACTGAAGAGTGAGTAGACTGCTTCTCCTCCCGGAAAGGGCTCAGAAATTCCCTTCCCTGCCTGCAGGTTAAGGTCCCATGCACTAATTAGTCTTTAATCTAGGTTTGCAGACAAATTGTCATCTACCCAGGAAGAGGTGGACATTGCCCATTGGACAAATGCTAGAGAGCATCCAGATGAGTGCCTGCAAGGTGACATTCCTTCTACATTTTCACATAACCAAGCCCTTACTGTTTTTGATATACATGGCGGCGGCTTGTCCTATCCCACAGTTGGAAAGGCTTCCAGCATGGAATCCAGAATGTTCTGATATGTAACTGCCATGTGGAAGCATGAGCAGAAAGCTCGCATGGAGTACTTACACATTCATAATCCGTAAATTGATTGTTTTGTGTAATTCTGGTTCCGGACCTTCACTACTAATAGTGAAACACCTTTTAAGTAACGGTCGCACACAATTTAAAATGTGTATCTTGTTGGCGTGGTGTATTTTCGCTATCGTAATTACTATGCACTCCCCTCGCTCGTAGTACTTTACTCAATTTACAAGAATAAAATTGAGAAGCTCTGCTGTGATGTGAAAGGCAGGATTTGTGAGCAGTATATATATCTGAGCTAAACACCTATTCACAAAACTTTGTAGCATTCATTAAATACGACATTCAAAACATCTATGCAGCAAACAACAGAATAGTACAAAATTCTGGACAAAAGGGGAGTCACCCATGACAGTTGTCTCTCTAAAACGTCTCTGATTGACACAAATAGAATAACATACATTTATACAGATAAATATATTAGCTTTTATAATTGAGAAAAAAATGATAGACTGTTACACAAGTAGTAGGTAAAATGTACAGTAAAAGTAAATTAGGTTAGAATAATATGCCTATGTGTGGTGAACTCCTTGCTAAAGTGCTTTGTATTGATTCTGCTAATGGTTTTTTCATGACAGCAGAAAGTCGTCTTAATTTTATGAATAATACAAAGCATAGGCTGTACTGTTAGCAAAATTAGATTGAATTTATATTTTGTACAATGACCATCAAAGTGAACTGATTGTTATTTATGTGCTAAAAGTGCCATTTCATAACAGATTTAAACCTTTTCCAATGCCAGTGTACAGTGTGCAAACAAGAAGCTGTTACAGCAAAGGATCTGTACCACCCATTCTAAACACTGCCCAAAATACTACAAACTAAAAGCATTGCAAAGAGGTTAAAAAAAAAAACTACAACAATTAAACACTATTATTTGTAACACATTCAATTAAAAAAAGTAATAAACACATAAAATAATCAGTGGGACATGTTAAGAGCATGTGGAGTGCTCACCGGGAGGCAGCGAGCGGCGGCGGCGTGGGGCAGACGTCAAGCAAACGATATCATAGAATCCTACATGCATGTTCAATTGCCAAAGATTTGTAAATCTAGAGAAAGAGAATCTCTATTAATTAGAAAGATAGAAATATCAATTGCTCTTATAAACTCAGTGTACTAAATCTCCTGGAGCCGTGTTGTTGTTACAGTTTTTATGGATCCACAAAAAGGAGTCTGTAGTGAGAGTGAAATGAGCAGACTCCCTGCACCTTAAGGCTTGATATGCTGTGTCTCCTGAATCCTATGGTGGCTATAAAAAAGGAACACTGAATGCTGAGCATGCCAACTGAGCGATTGTGTAGCAAATTAAGAAACAACGTGCCTGAACCAGACTAAGACATAAAAACGAACACATCTTGCATTTAGGAAAACTCCATGTAAATAATGAGAGGTTTAACTGCAATCCAGATGCGATCATTAGTTTGACTTTTGATCTGTACGCGAGTTCTGTTATATATGTACAAATACAAAACAATCAAGCACAACATAGATATGTTTCTTTTCCTGGCAGTATTAATTCAATACAAATATTTGACATGATTATTGCTGGTATTTTGTGTTAATTGAAAATTCAAATGTGCTAAAAATTATAATCATGATTAAAGTTACATTTAAACATTATTATATGAATAATTTATTTTTTAATTAATGTGCTTCATCTAATCATCCCAGGTTGCCTGCACAAATCTTACATCTTTTTATTTATTTATTTTTTTTTTTTATGACTTTTATTTTTATGTACTGGTTAGTTTTTCCCCAATGTTTTTCTTCAATGTTCTTCTCATGTCTCTCACCTATGGTGGAAACAAAGACTAAGGGATCTATTTACTAAGGTCGATTTTGGCTGGCGATTATGAACCGTCAGCCATCGCTGCGATTTTCCAGCGTTCTTTTTGTGAATCGTGGGATTCACTAAGCGACCCTTTTGGCTGGAGATTTATAATCGCCGTCGATAGCCATAGATTTTTACAGGTATAAATTGCTATTCTTTTATATTGAAAAGCACAGTGATTTTCCCTGTAAAAATCGCAGTCGCTTTTTTTTAACCAAATTAATAAAATGACAACCGCATCATGCTTGTAACACTTAGCATGCATGCACTGATAGAACTACAAGGCACAGCATTGCTGTGCCTTGTAGTAATATCAACGTCAGCAAGTGAAGGGTTATAAGGATTCTGCGCTGTACGTCTAGTCTTAGACTCTAGAGGTCCCCGTGACGTCATTAACAGTATAAAAGGGAACTCTAGTGTCCGATTGCTCGTTACCGCTGAACTGGAATGAGGATGTCATCGTGGCAACAGGATGAAGACTGGAAAGAAACTCTAAACAACTATCCAGCCTTCTTCAAGCAACTGGACCATACTGAAATATTCCAGGACTACAAGCAGCTCTTCACGACCTCCATGCAAGTCATCCCAAGATAGATGACTGCTGAACATAGAGTCAATACAATTTTTTTTTTATTTTTTACACACACAGAACACACAACAGATTGGTCACCTGTTTATATCTAAGGGGGATACATAATGTACTGTTAATGTTTTTTTTAACTAAGTAATGTATTGTACTGTAATATTGTGTGTTTATTTGTGACTGTGGGTTTTTTTTTTTACAGTGGGCTGACGCTGATAATGCTGTGCCTTGTAGTTCTATCAGCGCATGCATGCTAAGGGTTACAAGCATGATGCGCTTGACATTTTTACAGAGAAAAACACGTCAATTATATTGACTTTTTTTCAGCTACAGTGTGTCGCTTTCAATGAAAGCGCCACACACAGATGGCGTTTCTTTTGTGGCGCTTCCAGGGCGAACTAAAGGCGATTTGGAAAAATCACCTTTTGTGAATCCGGCGACCCCTATGTTTTACGGCAAACAGCTGGACGATTTCTGTCCAGCGATGTTCGGGTCAATTTTGCTAAAGGCTAAAGTCCAGGGACTTTGCCTTTAGTGCATGCGGCAATGGCATAGACTTTGGCCTATGGGATTATGGTCACCCTTTCTCCCCTGTATGCTAACCTATACAACACCCTTTTCTCCCCCTGTATCTATCCTATACAACACCCTTTATCCCCCTGTATCTATCCTATACAACACCATTTTCTCCCCCTGTATCTATCCTATACAACACCCTTTTCTCCTCCTGGCAAGAGCTCCCCCTGTATGCCTATGGTCCTCCTTGCTCCCATAATTTTTTATTCATTCTTTATAAAACAGAGTTATTTTAATCACAACAAAAATATGAAATAGTGTCAATATTTAATATTTTCACTGTGGTTAATCTGTTTTTGAAAGAATGAATCGAAAGTAATGTTTTAATATTTGTCTACTTATTATGATGACCCCATTAATACTGAGGTATTAGAGTGAATTGGTTTTCAATTCTTATACTTCCAACTTGAATGAAATGATTTTGAATTCACTTGACAGAGTCTAAATGCCTTATACTCTTTTTATGTGTTATTTTCAGTTTTTAGTATTTGTACCCACTAATTCTAATTGTTTTTATTGCATTGTCTTAATAACAAGGGATCAGCGATTTCTATCTTCCTCTCTTATTTTTCTGTTTCTTTCCTATTCAACACCCCTTTCTCCCCCTGTATCTATCCTATACAACACCCTTTTCTCCCCCTGTATCTATCCTATACAACACCCCTTTCTCCCCCCTGTATCTATCCTATACAACACCATTTTCTCCCCCTGTATCT
>WWET01000143.1:314450-325143 GCA_011038615.1 Limnodynastes dumerilii | reverse complement strand
TCTCCATGTATCTATCCTATACAACCCATTTTCCCTACCTGTATCTATCCTATACAACAGATTACGTCTCCATGTATCTATCCTATACAACCCATTTTCTCTACCTGTATCTATCCTATACAACAGATTATCTCTCCATATATCTATCCTATACAACCCATTTTTTCTCCCTGTATCTATCCTATACAACAGATTATCTCTCCATATATCTATCCTATACAATCCATTTTTTCTCCCTTTATCTATCCTATACAACAGATTATCTCTCCATATATCTATCCTATACAATCCATTTTTTCTCCCTGTATCTAGCTTAAACAAGCCATTTTCTTTCCCTGTATTCATTCTATACAACCCATTTTCTCTAAATGTATCTATCCTATATAAACCATTTTTTTTTACCTGTATTTATCCTATACAACCCATTTTCACTCCCTATATCTATATTATAAAACCGCTAACTCTTCTTTATACATTTTCCAAATATCTTAATTATTAAATTATTACATTTTTAATCTTTTCTTACCTTTGCTGTCTTCTTACCTCTCATTTATGTTATGCTATGTTATGTTATGTAACCCTATAGATCTGGCCTCTCCTTTCCCAGCAGTCTCCATGCAATGGCATGCCCTTCTGGCTTTACCTGTTTACTCAGTTTTAATAGTTGTACCACTAACTGTGTTCCTTACCTAAGACAAGCATGAAGGACTTAAACCTTTACTCCAAAAATTTTATTAATAAAAAATAACCAATTTGTTGTACTTTACATTGTTGAAAGTAAGATGTTAAAATAATTCATAAGAATATACAGTATTTCTTGAATGCAGTTTTTCTATTTATTAGAAAGAAATGCATATTAATTACAGATATTGCATATATGGACAAATGTGTAAGTGGACAACTAGTTACTGATAATCAGAAAGCAGTAGCGAACTTACGTGCACGAAAATACGCTCCGCGAATAAACGTACGGCACACGTAGTTCTGGATTTACCCCATTGTGCTGATTAAAGCAGCATTAATAGTGGTTTTGGTAAATAAGAGTCCTTTAGGCAACTATATTCTACACTGACCTCACATTAATAGCATGATAATGTAGTTTTTAAAAACAGAGAAGGTTGATAATCATTATACTGTAGCACTTCTAATAAAGGCGATGACAGAGTTAAGGTGTATCATTAGTAAAGTTTACCCAAAAGTCAATGAAAATAAAATAAAATAAAATATTAAATGCTAAATTTATATTATTTAGCAAGTTCATAATATTATGTATGACATCTACATATTTGTAGATGTTTTCCTTTAATTTTCTTCATCATACACTGTGAATGTGGCTCATGTTTTTATTTACCCCATTAAGTTTTGTTTATATTTAGCAGTGATGTAGCTGTTGAACGAAGAATAATTACATAATTTTCAAAATTGTATCTGGAATGGATAATTATTATATTTATAGATGCTGGATGTCATAACAATGCTTAATGGAGAAGCAAGCATAAATGATGGTGTTTTTAGTACAGTGCAAAACGATGGGTTTATTTTACTCATGAAGATGATCACGCCATCACTTAAAGAGAAATATTACATAAAAATATTCATTTGTGTAGTTGTGGCATTGTATTTAACTGATAAGTGTAGTATAGATAATGCCTAATGTATTAGTAAGTCTTCTTGTAGCATTTTTTTTGTGTAATGATCATCTCCCAACACCATTACAAGGATATGGCCTAATAGGTGACAATAGGGACTAATTTAGCAATCAGACTACACCTAGGCCCTGATTCAGAGCTGAACTTCTGTCTTTTTATCAGACAGAAGCGGGGCCAAAATGAGAACTGCGCATGCTCACAACGCGCAAGTCTGCCCATCCATCTGTGTCTGCATCTGACAGCATTGCGCCTGTGTAAAGGGAATTTCCACGATATTTAAATGAGAAAAGGGATGTTTTTAAATATTTAGGTGCAGTGCTGTATGGTGCCCGCACATCCACCTTCCACTTATAGTACCCCGGGGGATAGTCTAAGCGTAAGGAGCAGCTCTCCAAATGTGGAAAAAAAAGTTGTCTAAAAAAACACATAACCCCTTTAAAATTAGGGTCGACCCTAATTTTTAATATATATCTAAAGGGGACAATGTTGCGGTGAGCACAGGATGACAGGGCATGCTGACGCTTGTGGTTCTCTAAGCACCAGCATGCCCTGGCATCCATGGGCATGCTGGTGTTTGTAGTACTGCTCAATTTGAGTTATTTATTTTATTTATCGTGGCAGCGGCAGGGGGTAGTTTATTTATTATTTAAAAATAACATTTAAAAAGTTATGGTAACCTGCAGCTGGAACTATAGTTCCGACTGTGGATTTTTATAATGGGCTATTCAGAGTTCCATGTTCAACAGAAACATGCAACTCTGCATAGGACGTGTTATGTCTCTCCAAATGCCTGTCTGATCCTGTGGGTTTTGCCTTTTGGGAGACAGATCACAGAGGCTCCATAAAGCAAGTGACCCAGGATTACAGAAATGTTATTCTAAGTAATAAGCTTATAGCTTTTTTTGCACCTAAAATGAAACAATTAACAAGTTAACCCAAATCTAGGGTAATAGTTACTACAAATAACCTCAAATAGTGTAAAGCTGGCCATACACTAGTACAATTATCGGTCCCAGCAGGGGGTGGGCTGATAAACGGGACGATTTCCCACTAGGAAAATGTCCCATTATCGGCACCATACACCTCCTCTGCTGGGACCAATAATTCCTAGCAGAAGAGGGGAGGAGAAGAGTGCTCTCTATGTTGCTGCTGCTTTATATCTATGTACAAAGCTGCTCTGACAGCTTTGAAGGTATACTTTAAAGCTGTCAGAGCAGCATAGCACAAAGATATACAGCTGAAACTGGGCTGTGTGAAATGCGGCTTCGGCTGATTCTTATCTGTATTACTGCATGCAATAGCCGCTGCTGTATATCTATGTGCTATGCTGCTCTGACAGCTTTAAAGTATACCTTCAACGCTGTCAGAGCAGCTTTGTACATAGATATAAAACAGCAGCAGCTCTGATGAATAGGGAGCCATTCAGCTTGCTGATTGGCTCCCTTAAAATATCGGGAGCTTTCTCCCGATTTAAATCAAACATACTAAAAGATCAAATAATTGTATCAGAGCGTTTCTGGTGCGTTTATTTGGCGTTTCAAAAATTGATCTGTACCATACAGTAGAGCGATTATTTGCCCGATCACCCGATAATTGGGTAATCGGGCCGATAATCGCCTAATGTATCGCCAGCTTAATGATCATTATTCACAGAGAAGTTACACTGTCCACCTTCTTCCTTGCTGCTCATTTGCTATAGCTGACTTTGAATTGCAATCAAAAGTATAATGGGATAAACCATACTGAACAGCAGAAAATGTAAATTTAATATGTGCTAATGAAATTAAAGTTGAGATGTGATGTTTCCAAGCTAAGTAAAGCATGATTAAAAATTAAAGCTGTTCAGTGTGTGACATAATCAAAAAAGTATTTTTCCTGAATGGAAACACTTACAATTAATTAGTACATTTTAAATGGTAGATTGGTACCTTTGTTTTTTTTTGCACCATGACAGATGCAGTTCCATTCTCCAGTCATGTTGTCTACTTTGGGGCATTGTTCTTGGTTTGTTTTTCAAAGTGCTGTAAAGTCTCTATATTGCTGCGTATGCTGGAAAACGACCGCACTTGAAATCAACATGGTTTAGCCCATGAGTAACTTTCCTCTCTTAGGGCCTGATCCAGAGCTACGAAAATTCACAAGGCGGGCGAATGCGTACGTTCGACCGTGCGAATAAACATGCACGCCCCTAACACTCCCATAGTAAAGTACCTGCTTACGGCGCCTATACCCTACACTGGGTACGACCGTCGGCCGTACGAAATTTCGACTGGGTACGACCGTCGGCCGTACGAATTTTCGCACATAATACGCTGAGCGTACGGGCTTAGCACGCCCATACTGTACAATTTAAATGGCTATCCCCGCCTCCCTGTTGTAAAACGAGCGCCCAGCCGACCGTCGTACTGAACGCACGCCCCTCGAGCGAAAAATTCGCACACCATACGAACGCTATACGCTCATGTCGTCCAGCCGACAGGAAGCTGTCATACTGGGCATGCGCAGTGCGAATTTTCGTAAGAAAATACGCAAAAAACGGTTGTACGCTCGCTCGAAATCGGCCAATTTCGTAGCTCTGGATCAGGCCCTTAATTACAGTCTCCTTCTTAAGTCTGGATCCAGCCCAATGTGTGTGTGTCTTACATACATGATTTGTGCCACATCTAAAAAAGGCCTTAGATGGAGTTATAAAGGGCCGGTTCTTTCCTGAAAGCACTGTGGGTTAAAGAGTTCCCCAAGTTACTCACTCTTCTATGTATAAAATTGGGTCTGGGAGGGATGATTTTATTTAAAATGGGGTCCTCTAAAAGAATGTTGAAATTTTTTTTTATTACTTTTTCCAACATTTTATGTTGGGAATGGTGCTGGGTGATGAAGGCCAGATTTGGTTCTTCTTTTTGGGCTGGATTAACAGTTGCTTTGTATAACATATTCTTTTTGTCTAAATCTCTTACTTCCCCAATTCTTCATTCTCATACCCTTTATCTTGGAAGTTTTTTCAATTTGTCCGCCTGTGTAATAAATTCTTGCTCTTCGGTGCAATTTCTTTTCAGTCTTGGTAACTGGCTCTAGGGTATGCTTTTTAACCAATTTGCATAGTGACCGCACTTTTATTTATAAAAGAATTGCTGTCTGTTGGTTTCACAGATTTTTTTTATTTTGAACTCATCATCTTCTACATATATACTTAAGTCCAAAAAATGAACACTTTTTTTTACTGATCTCAAATGTATTATTCTCATTTAAGTATATACAAAAGTTTTCCTGTTTCTCCCGCGCGCCATTCCACACAAACATGATCATCACCATCAATATATCTCATATACATAAGTAGACTCAGCAACCATTTGTATGCCTGCCAAACCCTCTCCTCTACTCAAGCTGCCATGAAGAGGTTGGCTAAACTTGGAGCAAATTTTGCCCCCATTGCTTTGCCTTAATTTTGTATATAAAAAAGAATCCTAAAAAAATAAATAATTATTAAATAATTAAATTATTTAAATAAAAAATTATTAAAAAGCGGTTGCGATCTCTGGCGAGAAAACTTTGAATTGTGAAAAAGGGACATCCGAAAGTTTCTTTTCAGATGTCCCTTTTTCAAATATTTACCATTTTCTACTTTTTTTTATGAATGGGTGAGTATGCCGTTCGGCTACCTTAACTTTCCCATGCACATGTTAGTTTACGCAAGGCACTCCTACTAGTGAATAATTCTTAACTCTGTTGGAATGCCCATACTGTACATTATTAGCCCCTTTGCTTTAAGAGTATTGCTCCACAGCCATGCAAGCGGGACTCGTTCTGTGTCGATGCATCAGTTCTAGGCATGCACAGTTTAAATAATAATAAAAATACGCATGTAGATTCTACACTTACTTAAGTGTGAATACTATCCACTATGTATATTGTATTGTTATGATCAATATCAGCTGTAAACTTACTGTATTATTTAATATTATAATTATTACTTATTATTATTACTTACGATTATTATAGTAACACCAAACACAATGGACCGAAACCAGACACCCACGTGCTTTCCGTACGTGCGGGGGTCTGTCTGACCGCTGAGCAGCTGTATAGGTAAAAAAAAAATCCTTCACTGAATGCCGCAAATCAATTCCTGCTAGCAGGAAGTGCCCGGCGCTACTGAGAGGCTATTACACAGTGTCTGAAGTATCGTGAGAACGTGATTTCAGACACTGGGTAATAGCCTCTCAGTAGCGCCGGGCACCTCCTGCTAGCAGGAAGTGATTTGCGGCGTTCAGTGAAGGATTTTTTTTTTCTCTAGTTATTTTTTTATCACTGCCTGCTGTTTTAGGGCAGCGGTAAAAAAATAATTTAATTGGCGAATTTTTTCCGTTCAATTGCCGGCGAAGGCGTCGTATTTTTACCGACGCAATCTTTTTGAAAATTTCGCCGGCAATTGAATCGGGCCCTCTGACTTTTACTTTAAAGATAGAAAGTTATGGTTTGTGGCTGGGTAATTGCAGACAGCTCCTCAACAGTAATAAAAAAAACAACAAAAACATACTACGCTGCAGCTGTAAGAAGGAGGAGGAAGCAGCTAACACACTGTGGTAAGTGTCCTTCATCATTAAAATATACATGGAGGCTCTTTGTGCTGCCAAAGTTCTGACAATGCAATCCCAAATTTTGTATGTGTGAGAGAAGAACACTCCACTCGTACCTATGGCACTTCCATCTCCAGGACACTACCTTATTATATACGCCCCCGTCCAATGGAAAATGGGGCCAGTGCATAAATGAAGATTGTACATAAAGGCTTAACAAAGCCCTTATTGTAAGATGTAAATACTATGCTTGCAAACATGCACATGCGTTGGAGTGGCTTCCAGCACGGAATCCAGGATACTTAGAGTACTTACGTGTTTAGAACTTGATTGTTGTTAGTAATCCTTGATTTGGTCCATAATCTCTATACCAAAAGTAAGTTCTTGATATAATTATAGAAATAACATTATAGTCTGTGTTATTTAAGAACTTTACGCTATGGTATTTCAAAAACTGATATATTGTGTTTGCTCTTTTGGTTAGTTGTTATGTTTCATACAAACATATAAGGAATATTGGGAAGCAGCAGTGTATGAAATTGGGCTTCATTAAAGCAGCACAACAAAGAGATGTTATTTGCAGCATGTATATATTTTCAGTGGTGAGATCATTTACTACAAATGGGCCATAAAGTCATGCCTCTATGCTTACATTTACACATTTTGGTGCCAAGAGTGTTTATGCTTCCTCTGGATCCACTAAAAATAATCTCTCCCAGGAAAAACACTTCCACAAACCTTGTATAGAACAACATAACTTGCATAAGAAAAACCCATAGGAAACATAATTAACCTTGTAGAAAATAGAGTTGCTAAACCATAAGGGGTTCCTATGAATTATGTATTGTTTTATTACCAGCTATTGTACATTTGAGCTGTGAATTGCATCAGGATAAGCTGTGAAATTTAACTATGCTAATTTTTGGCACAGCACAAAAAACTTAGAATAAATGCCACATCCCTGAATGTAATAGTGTGAGACTGTTGCCATTTCTTCACCTGCTTCTAGAAAAGCAATGAAGAGGCCACATAAATGTCAGGAACTATGGACTGGATCTAGACTTAAGATCAGATTCCATATGTACTGTATCTTTAAAGACGGCACGTAGGACCTGATTCACACTTAAGAATATTCTTAAAATAAGAACTTAAAGTCACTCCTGGACAAAATCATGTTGATTGCAGGGGGGATTAATTTAATTGTATTCTTTGCATGCAAGGATATATCTTTGAATTGCTTACTGCACACAGATACTGACCAGCTTTACTATCACACTGTTATTTAGACTTGGGCTGGGAAATATCACCTCTCAACACTAGTACTGTTTGCAACAGATGAAATTTGACTCCCCTGCAATCAACATGGTTTAGCCCAGCAGTGACTTTAAGTTCTTATTTTAAGAAGATTCTTAAGTGTGAATCAGGTCCGTAGTTTTTAAGGTAAGAGCCAGGGGTGCCAGGGGTTAGATCCACTAAGGGAGGGGAGGGATGTAAATTAGGCTGGGAGGGAGGGTTGGAAAATCTACGTGCATATTTTCCCCCCTTAAGAGGGAAAATACGCACGGGTAGTTAAGGGTGCCCTATGGCACTTGTAAGTGCCGTTGGCACTTAAAGACGGGATCGGGGCTGTGGAGGGGAGTAATCGCACCTAAGGATCACACACTTATGTGTGAATCCGGTCCACAATGCCTATGTGCAAAACAAAAACTCTACATATTACAAAACTATCACTGGAATGAAGCTGCCTATGCTTATTTGACACTATGCTATGGGATGTTTTTCCATCCAAATTCAATGTTTATGGCAATTCTCTATAATATTTTCTCCAAGACTACAGAAAGTGACATGCAAAACTGATGAATTGTTGAAAAAATACAGGAATAGCAGGTGAGAACTAGTATGTTTACTGATTACTATAACATGATTGATGAATATTGACCTGGGATAACATTGATATAATTGTATTGATTTTTCTCAAGCTTGGGTGCCACCATAGAGCAGCATGAAAGTGGTGATATGATAAATGGTAGCACATGCAGAATAATAATATATTTGCTATAAAAGGAGAATGATATATTACATGTAGATAGGAAACAAATCTTTTGTATGATATATAAATTCACATTAATGGCTTACTTACACTTGTTGTTTCATTTCATGTTTCTTCTAGTTTTTATATGATAATTTTGTTGGTTTTAGTTGCCGTAGATAAAATGTGTTTTTACTTTGCTGTCTGGACCCTGTTTGTTATTTAGCACATATAACCCACCACACTGTACTGCAAGCTGCATGGCAACTCACAGAAATCAGATTATCAGGAGTTGACAAAGTCCTCAGCGATGAAACGCGTAGGGAAACGCTAGTATCACTGACCTTGGTCACACTCATGGGTCCCACCTGCTTATTCCACCTAAAATGATCTGGGACGCCAGTTAATCCACAAGAATGGTGATGAATAGTGACACTTGCTGTAATGTGAATTGCTTGACAAATTTTATCTTTTTGGTACGAATTTTTTAAAAACATTTATTGTTAGAATGAAAAATACTTTTACTGCACTATTTGGTGCTCCTTTGCTTTTTTTTTGTATTTTAAACATTTTTATTGTCAAACAAGAATAGTACATAGTACAGTGCATTTAATCCAGTGGATTATACATTTACTTTACAACATGAAAGGAGCATGCGTTCATTTACATACAAAGAGTTTCTATATGCATTTCCAGACATAAATTTATTACATTTCTGCTGTTCATAATTTATATTAATATTCACAAAGTTTGTAAATACAATATTTCAATTAACTGACTGCTTGCACATGACCATCACTATTGCAATGTACTTTAACAAATGCATTATCGTTTCATGCATGTACATTCATTAAACGTTTGCTCTGTGTTAACTATCTTGTCCGTTTGACTTATTTCCTTTTTAACTTTTAACCATTCAACCTAAACTAACCGCCTAAACCAACTTATCATACTGATACAGTTTAGAAAATCTTGCATCTTACATTCACAAAGGAGTCACCCTGCTAAATTACAAGTACTCTGCTATTATTACTTATATTTCATACCATACAAATTGAACCCGCCAACAAGATATACTCAGACTCTAGACCATATTCTGTCATATTTACAGATAGCATTGCGTTTGTCATACACATATCTCTCATGTTCCAAAGTGGAGGACATTAAACGCCATTCCATCACAGAGGGAGCATTATTTGCCATTCAAGTTCTAGCCACTCATACTTTAGCTATTAGTAGTAATAGACTATTTATATATTGACGAATCTCTCCCCCTACTACGTCCTCCAGCTGCAAACCAAACAAACATATTTTCGGTGAGTCTAGGGGGCACTCAATTCCAGTATGTATAACACAGCCTCTGACCTCTTCTTGGGACATTCCCATTCTAAGTGAAAAAATGAGCATTCATTTACTCCACACTTTGGACATTTAGACGTAGCTTCCGGATCAAACCGCGATATAATTTGGGGATAAAGATAACATCTATGTGTTATATATAATTGTATTTGCTGATACCTATATGAAGTAGAACATTTCTAAGAGCTGGCCAGAAGGTTATTCCACTCTTCTAATTCTCCCAAATCCAGCTCCCACTTATCTCTTAGAGATAATAACTCATCTCCTTGTAAACTTGTAAGGAAATAAGTTTTTTATACCCCAGAGCCTGCAATTTTCCCTTTATCTTTGAAGGAGCCACAACTATCCTGTCACGAGGTGCAAATTGTGCCGAGAGCGCAATTGCAGATAATGGAAGAAGTATTTATTTGGGACTTGATATTGCTCATTTATCTGCTCAAATGTCTTAATTACATTATTATGGAATAGCTGCCCCAGCATTGTCACTTCATACTTTTTCCACATTACTTTACCTTCTAAGGCATGTAATTCTGGTAGATCTTTATTGTTCCACAAAGGAGTTCCGTAATCCCATTCTTCTTTACCTAATATATTAGTCACCCTGATCCATATATTTTTAGCCTGTCTAACTATTTCTGAGATTTGTCTTGGGTAATTCCCTGCCAGTAAACACTGCAATGGAGTGTGATCATGGCCTGTCTGTCCCACAAGTGACCAATGTAAGTCCCCGTGTGAAGAGTCTGTGACCCAATCTTTCAATAATGCAGTCTGTGCGGCCCAATAATATAGCTGCATATTAGGAAGTGCCATCCCCCCAGCGCTTCTCACATGACACATTGGGCCTGATCCAGACCTAGTTAAGTGCATGGACTTAGTTACTCCTGGGCTAAACCAAGGTGCTTACAGGGGAGTCATATTTCATCTGTTGCAAACAGTATTAGAGTTGAGAGGTGATGTTTCCTATCCTAAATAACAGTGTAATAAGTAAGCTTGTCAGTATTTATGTGGCAGTAAGCAATTCAAAGATATATCTCTGCATGCAAAGAATACAATTAACTTAACTCCCCCTGAAATCAACATGG
>WWET01000143.1:258958-296696 GCA_011038615.1 Limnodynastes dumerilii | reverse complement strand
CACACACACACACACACACACACACACACACACACACACACACACACACACACACACACACACACACACACACACACACACACACCGTCATGTTCACATATAATTAGTACAAGCGCTGGTTCTGTCATTGGGCCGGATTCAGACTGCAATAAGTGCTTGAACTTAGTTACTCCTGGGCTAAACCATGTTGATTGCAGGGGAGTCATATTTCATCTGTTGTAAACAGTATTAGAGTTGAGAGGTGATGTTTCCCAGCCCAAGTCTAAATAACAGTGTGATAGTAAAGCTGGTCAGTATCTGTGTGCAGTAAGCAATTCAAAGATATATCCCTGCATGCAAAGAATACAATTAAATTAATCCCCCCTGCAGTCAACATGGTTTTGTCTAGGAGTGACTTTAAGTTCTTATTTTAAGAAGATTCTTAAGTGTGAATCAGGTCCTTAATTACAAACTCCTTCTTAAGTCTGGATCCAGCCCACTATACTTAAAATTTTAAAAAAGAAAAATAGTTTGGGAGGGAGACGCTAAAATGTACCTATGTTTTTCTTCCCTGTCCACTCTTTAAATGCAGTCTCTTTATGGTTATTGGAAGTCAGCGTGATCATAATGCAATATCTCTATACATTAAATAAATTAAAGAAAGTATAGGAGTTAGAGAGAATCACTCTCATTTTGTCTTTAATAAACTATTGCATCGAAAACAGGGATGGATGCTTCTGCTGCTAGGTAATGAGAAGACACTGCTCCAGACTGACTCCTTGCTGAATAATTATAGTCAATCAGTGGGTGCTGAGTATGAAAAATGTCTAAACAATTTAAAGAAAACAAAAAAAAAGTATAGAAAACAGACAACAATATGTGAATCAAAGTGAATAAACGAGAATCAAAGTCTTTAGTAGATATGCTAACGATTCTGTAGATTCAGCAGTGCGTGCAAGGTGGGTATGGATCAAGTAAAAGTAGGTTTCTTGTGTTTGTCCCATTAATAAAATGGTGTCCTTAACACCAGACATTGTAGTGATCCTTTTTTAAGTATAAAAGATGGTATCAATTTTTTTCGTTAACTTAAGACTTGTGGAGGGCAGATCTCTAATGTACTTATCATTAGATGGAAACTCCATCAACATGCAGACAAATCTGTTCCATATAGACTCATGTAAAAATTAAGAAGAAATGCTTGTAAATCAAATTGACTTCCTTCATCAAGACTTACGTCAAAAAGCGTATATAGAGGGGGTGGTTGAGCCCTTTGCCGACAGTACAATAACTGCTACAGTTCTTACAACTTCTGAACTAATTAACCATAACAATCTGCTACAGTGCTCCCCGATGGGGGTAGTGGGGGTTACATTATCCTCAAGTTTCATTTTATGTGTTATGTTTTATGTTAATTTTTTATTTTTATTTTATGGTTTCAATAAATTTTTATTATTTTTTTTTTTTAAATCATATGGTTTTTTATTGAGTTTTTTAAATGGACATTGCACAAAACATGGGAACAGAGTAGATAGCACATACATGCAGTCCAGTTATGTTACAATTTAAATAAACAATGTAAAACAAACAAGAATAAAACAACCTAAACAAAGGTCAAGTAGGAGATTGAGGCACGGTACATTAAAGCAAGTAGTAACAAATATCAGATGCTGTAATCTTCAATGTCATTAAATTTGACAAAAGTAGAGCAATACAATTGGTGTCACAAGAAAATGTTCACAAAGCCGCATGCCACTCCGAGCCACTAAACAAACGGGGTCACCCCATTATAATATACCGACGGCAACCAAGGTTCCCAAATTTTCTGGAATTTATGCAGGGCTTTCCTGGATGTAAAAACATGTTTTTCATGGGCAATTGAATCATTTACCAGAGATATCCATTCTCGTAAGCTGGGGGGAGACTGGGCCATCCACTTCCGAGAGACCATTACCTGGGCCAAGGAAAACAAGGAGTACAGTTGTTTAGAGAGGGTGCCCCTCTAACGTGTCATTCAGTGAAATCCCAAAAATACACACCTTTGGGTCAATAGGAAGACACTACATCCTGGGTATCTAAAGCCGGTGGTCCAGACTCCCCGCCAGAACCGAAAGACCTGGGGACAATCCCACAATAAATGCCAAAAGGTACCAGTCCCTGACCCGCAACTATGGCAACCATCATCTGTGTGCCTACCAAGCTTTAGTAATCTCTGTGGGGTCAAATATACCCTGTGCAAAATGTAAAAGTGTACTTGCTGGAAGTGCACAGACGATGTCGCTCTTCTACTTGCTGAAAGCACACAGACGATGTCGCTTTTCTACAAGATTGTAGGGCAACGTCCCAATCTTCAGGGTCCAGACTAACCAGATCCTCCTCCCATCTACTCTTAAGGATAGATAAGTCTAAGGATGCTGCGGACCTCATGGCAGAGTAGGCAACAGATATAGCCCCATTTCTGGGAAGATCTCTGACCATACGCACTATTGGAGAGGGTACAATAGTTGGAGGGTTATCAGGAAATTGCGCTGATAAAGCATGTCGGAGTTGAAAATAATGAAATAGGGAGATAAAGGGGAGAGTGCGATAGGAGGTATAGATATTTAGGCTGCATAATCATTTTGACTAGGTTCAGCCTACCCGACATAGTCAAGGGCAGCCTCCCCCACACTTTAATTTTACTTTTGAGGTATGAAGTTATAGGGTCAAGGTTGAGCTGAACGTAATCCAAATGATTAGAGGTTATCAAAATGCCCAAGTATTTGAAGCGGGTGGTCCATACCAGTTGGTGTGAGGGGGATTCTTCGACAGGAATAACACCATTTAAAGGAAATAAATTAGATTTGGACCAGTTTATTCGCAAACCAGCAAAATGACCAAATTCCTCTATCAATCCAAGCGATGCGGTTAGAGAGTGATCTGCAGGTCGTCTGCGTAAAGGGCGACCTTATCCTCTCCCTCATCCGCCCTCAGACCATGTATTTCAGGGAACGCCTGTATCATGCACGCCAGTGGTTCTATGGCTAATGTGAACAAAGCAGGCGACAGGGGACATCCCTGCCACGTGCCGCGCTCCAAGTTAAATGGTACACTTGTATTGTCATTGACGCAGATGCGTGCCACAGGATTAGAGTAAAGAAGTTGAACCCAGGTCAGGAATTCTTCCCCAATATTAAATCGTTTGAGAACCTCCCACAGGTAACCCCATTTAACTGAATCAAAGGCCTTGGCCGCGTCAGGAGACGCGACCAAGGCTCTTGAGGCATCTGTTTCCGGGATCTGTAAGTGCATAAAAAGGCGCCTAAGATTGATAGAGGGGCTCCTACCAGGCATGAATCCAGACTGATCCGAGTGCACAATACTTAAAATAACTGAATTCAGCCTGGTAGCAAGAATTTTTGCAAGGACTTTGACATCTGCTGCAAGGAGGGAGATGGGCCTATAAGACTCCGGGAGGAGGGGATCTTTGCCTGGTTTTGCTATTAAAACAATGAATGCTTCCAGCATAGATGGGGGCAGTCTTTTGTCTTTTTTAATGCATTCGTATAATTCTAATAATTTGGTGGAAAAAAATTCAGTGGATTGTTTGTAGACTTCGTTGGGGATACCGTCAACTCCCGGAGCCTTACGGTTAGGGATAGCGGAAAGAGCAGCAGCAATCTCCAGCTCGGAAATGGGGGCATTAAGAAATGGGGGCGCGGTCTTCTTGGGATAGTTGAGGGAGGGCGATCTTATCTAAAAAGGAGGTAAGTTGCGCTAGCGAGTAAGTAGCCTGAGATCTATAAAAGTGGGAATAAAAATCCAAAAACACCCCAACAATTTTTTCACCCTCATGATGTATCACCCCCGCATTATCTGCAATTGCCGTAATAGTTCTAGACTGAGATTCATCTCTAGCTAGCCACGCCAAGTAACTACCACAGGAGCCCGATGCTAGGTAGTAGTTATGTTTCATGAATAGCAATTTGCACTTAGTTTTTTCTTTCATGAAAGAATCCCAAAGAGCCTGCGCACCCAATAAATTATTTTTAATTTTTTTCACACAAGTATGTTTTTTTTTTACCCTGGTTTCTTCCATGGAGGCTTAAAGAAACAATGGAAACAATTTATTTCCAGAGTGTAATACCCTTTAAAATGTGATTCATCGATAGTACTAATCTGGCAATAGCATCATACTTTACATTTTAAAAGTTTTGTTTTAGCATTTCAAGCATAGATTCACTTTTAAGGCAATGTCATCACAATTTTTGCTTCAATACCTTAACTTTATGCATTTAGTTTATAATTGAACATGTTACTTGTATAATTAAACAATTTATTACAATAAAATTTAAATTAAAAACAATAAAAATACCTCAATATAATATATTCTCATATCTCATGTCATCAAGGTCAACATTGAAAAATAATTAAATAATTAGAGCCCGATCTCCAAGAAAAACAGCAAAAGCTTTATACTTTCAGAATAGTTCCTAATGGGAGCAATCAGATAAAACCGCAGTTTAGGATTTGATTAATGTAATAATCCAAAATGAAGCTTTATGCTATTGCAGAAAGATATCCTCCTTCCTTAATAAAGAAAACTTTGTTCTCCTTATAGGTGAAAGAGACAATGAAGATAGTGCACAATTAAAGACTACAGGGAACCATAGTATTGATATAAAGCATGTATAAATCAGATGGACCTTGTGTTTGTTTATCACTTCTGGTTACAAAGAAAGCAAGTCACCTTTAGCCAGTTTTGGTAGTGATCTGTATCCACTTGCTCAATCTCTAATAGAGAAACCTGATCAAATATAAGTTACCAGAGCCACAGAGTTCTGTCGGCGGTAAGTGGTGGTTGAAAAGAGTCGATGAAGGTCTGCTCCTCCCTCCCTGTGTAATATAGCCCAGTTGGTATTCTCCCACTTATTGAGAAACTGTTGCCGTAAAAAAAATCATGGAGCTAAATGGCCCCATCACCACCGGAGTTCTTGCAGATCCACACTTGCTTCAATGTAAATACAGGCTTGGAGGGGAAACTAATGCTAATTGAGCAGAATTAATTAGAATTTTGATGAATAGTTCAAATGTGGAAGATTTCTTAATGCATATCACAGCATCAGCGTGCTGTTTCCTCATAAGGTTATTATAATATTTCCTTTTTCTACAACATGAAAAAATATTTAGTTGCACTTGATTATCCCTTTCTATCAGGGTTGGTGCTAGGTTTCTGGGCACCCTAGGCAAAGGTCAGCCCATCACCCCCACCCCCATCGCCTGCCCCCATCCCACTTCCCTGTCTTCTAGTGCCCACAGATAATAGCAAGGGTTGTGCCCAAAAATTACATGTAACATGTAGAAATGGCTCACTTGCCCCAACATGTTCAACTGTCCTAACTATCGCACCACATGGACATACTACTTGTGCCTGGATTAGCTGCTTAGATAAGGAGAACAAAACTCTTTGGCTTCTATGGTATGTAGACTCCCGCTTACCCTTTACTACAATACACCTGGTGATCTCCATGAAATGCAGTACCATCTAATCTTGCTTTGTTCTGTGATTAATTAGCACCATCGAGACCCTGGTTGTTTGGATAATCTGTTCTACTTTTTACTTGTGGGTAGTACCGATGCCTCGTTTACACTTTATTTGAACATCAATATCTACTGTGGACACTTATTACTGGCAGTGGTTTTGGTTCACATCTCCCGTTCGAGCCTCCAGCAGATACATATCTAGGAGGCTTCCCTGCGGGAGACTTTGCTCTATTGATCTTGTTTAATTTCGTGTAACAGCAATCTCCAGAGAGACTATATTTACATCATATAGACTTGCGGCTTGACAGTACATTGGGAAACTGCTTTTTATACACAGCTTTTACCTTGAATACTGATATTGTGTTTTCTATTATTTATTTAATAATAAAAATTGTTTCTATTTACCACTTGTTGATACATATGTTTCTATGCTTCCTTTGATAGAGATTACAAGCACATTTTTTTCTCTCCCATTTATCCTCTGCAAGGATGCCAACAGAAAAGCAAAAAAAGCCTCAAACAAACCGCTCCATCCATTGCCTAGCAGATAGTTTTATGTGGAATAAAGAATACTAATAGGAAATCACAGTTACCCCAGAGTTAAAGAGGAAGAAAACAAAGGGAACAACATATCAGCCAGTTACCTGTCTGCTTTTTCCATATAGTGACTGCTTTTGTGTTTTTCTATACACCTCTGACTATATAATGTCTGTGCCAATATCAGTTTGCATTTATATTCTTGCTTTTTAATTTTGTCTCCATTTTATTCCTGAATCTTCCAACAACTATACAATGTTAACTTTTAAATATTTAGCATTTCACCTACAGTACATATAGTATTCAAGCTATCAATGTTTACCATACTTTTGATATTCATATCCCCTACTCTTCCTCCTTCAGATCCCACTAGCTATATTGGCCCTGCCCTGCTCTACACTCCACTAATTAACAAACATGGGACCAGATTTACGAAGCTGCGGGAAAGGAAGAGTGGAGATGTTACCCATAGCAACCAATCAGGTTCTAGCTCTCCCTAATACATATCTAATACTGTACTTATCTTCTATTCCCCTTGATCTTTCTGCTGCTTTTGTCATTGTTGACAATTCCCTCATCAAGCAAATATAAAAGCGAGCATCTTATAGATGTAAAAAAATTCATATTAAGAATAGCCACAACAACCTAAATAAACATAAAAGGTACTGAACAAATTGGAACTCAGTTCCGCCAATTAGATAAATACAATAGGAATTTACAATAGAAAACATGCAGCTGTTGATCAGGCAGCTGCAATGGATAATAAAATTAATGAGTCCATAAGGCAAAGAACTAAAGATTGGTAATACACAGAGTAATGATTATAATCCGGATAGGGTGTCAATGGTCAACCACAGATCCTGCCTTTGTGGAATAGCAGGATGTTACCTTGTTGCAAAAGGATATTTTAAAACCAATAAAGTGGTTACAATTCAACGATGTTTGAAGGAGAAACAAATAAGTCACGCTTGATGTTTGTTAAAGAGTATTCTCAGATGTAAAAACCAGCATAATTGGAATTAATTCCAGCTATAAACAGAGGTATACATGGATTGTCCAGGCATAAAATAAAAAAACCATAGAATATTCACGGCGTCAATATGTACCGAAAACAAGAGTAATCAGTCATAGACCATACAGATAAATACTTGCTCACCGCTCCATATGCAGGGAGTGTGGATCACACTGTAGGGCCGGCCCGTAGAAGAATGATTAGTAAATACCTCTGTTAATGCTGGGAGATAGAAACAGCGGAGCTCCGTTAATGTTAGCCTCCGGCGGCGTCCCCGCTGGCCGGTAGGCTCAGTCGGCGCCGACACACGGAGTGAACAGGTGGCTGTAGTGCATCTGAATCAGATCACGTGATGTTGGTCCTCCAATTAGGTATTTGCAGGTTAGAATTACACCGTGGGGTAAGAGATCAAGCTTTGTCTGGACTCCTATGCAATTATAGATGTAGAACACCAAATGGATAGTAAAGTGCAAGATAAAGGCAGAAAAAGGTCCAGAAGGTCCAGTAAAACACCTCAACGCGTTTCTCTACCAATGGTAGTTTCTTCAGGAGGAATAATACCATCTAAGGTTCTGGTGGGGTATTTAAGTGTTTAAACTAATTAAAACACATGATTTGTTAACCCATCATGTACCATCATAAATGAAAACAAAATATATGTGGCATATATATTATATAATACATAAATAGAAATTCTAATAATGAGTGGTGACAAAAAGTACAGACAAAAAGCAATAATAATAAGGAAAAGATAATAAAAGAAAAAGGAAAAAACATCAAAAAGGGAAAAAGGAAAAAAAAATAAAATAAAATAAAATATGACTGATTACTCTTGTTTTCGGTGCATATTGACGCCGTGAATATTTTATGGTTCTTTTATTCTATGCCTGGACAATCCATGTATACCTCTGTTTATAGCTGGAATTAATTCCAATTATGCTGGTTTTTACATCTGAGAATACTCTTTAACAAACATCAAGCGTGACTTATTTGTTTCTCCTTCAAACATCGTTGAATTGTAACCACTTTATTGGTTTTTAAAATATTCTTTTGCAACAAGGTTACATCCTGCTATTCCACAAAGGCAGGATCTGTGGTTGATCATCGATACCCTATCCGGATTATAATCACTACTCTGTGTATTACCAATTTTTAGTTTTTTGCTCTATTGTCTCATTAATTTTAATTTTATTATTCATTGCAGCTGCCTGATCAACAGCTGCATGCTTTCTAATGTAAATTCCCATTGCATTTATCAAATTTGGCGGAATTGAGTTTCAATTTGTTCAGTACCTTTTATGTTTATTTAGGTTGTTGTGGCTATTCTTAATATGAATTTTTTTACATCTATAAGATGCTCGCTTTTATATTTGCTTGATGAGGGAATTGTCAACAATGACAAAAGCAGCAGAAAGATCAAGGGGAATAGAAGATAAGTACAGTATTAGATATGTATTAGGGAGAGCTAGAACCTGATTGGTTGCTATGGGTAACATCTCCACTCTTCCTTTCCCGCAGCTTCGTAAATCTGGTCCCATGTTTGTTAATTAGTGGAGTGTAGAGCAGGGCAGGGCCAATATAGCTAGTGGGATCTGAAGGAGGAAGAGTAGGGGATATGAATATCAAAAGTATGGTAAACATTGATAGCTTGAATACTATATGTACTGTAGGTGAAATGCTAAATAACAAAGTGTGTGGTTAGGGAATTTTCTGGAAGCTGATGGTGGGGTGGCTTTGATTGCTGGGGGGGGGGTTAGGTCAGGTGACAGAGTTTATATAAGATGTTGTATGGGTGGAGTCTGTCTCTTTGAAGTTCGTTTTTGGATGGCTAAGTATCAATTGATATTGTATCCTTGACTGACTTTGATTATTGTGGTATTGCGTGGGTTAATAAATTTGTTTTTGTGTGTCTGCCTCTTATTGATTCTTCCTTATCTGTCTCTGCATCTCTATTTCTATTTCCTTACTGTTTGCTTTTCTATTGTCTTGATATTCTTTTCTGCCTGATTTTTTTTTCTGTCTCTTCTTGTATCCTTGTCAATTATTTTCTGTAGGTAGGGTTTGTATAGTACTTACCTGCTATGTCCCGTCCAGTCAGGCGTGGCACTGCTCCCCACCGTCTGGAGGAGGACGCAAGCTCTTTGGCGGTCTCAGGGGCGGCGTGTGTATCCAGCACATGCCGTGAGGGATGGGGGCGCGCTCCAGCGTGCACTCCCTCTGCTGGCCATGGCGCGCAATGTCGAGAGCATGGTCAGACTTCCGGCGCCGCTGAAGTCAACCAGCTTGCGCCGGAAGCTTCAGTCGGCAATATGGCTGCCCCCTTGATCCAGAGAGGCGGACAGGGGTAGCGGGCGGCAGCCGGTCAGAAAAGGAGAAAGGAGGTGATAGCTGCAGCGGAAAGGGCACCGCTGGGCAGGCAGGGGAACAGAGTGGCGGCTGCTGGGTGCTCTCATGGAGAGAGTGCTTTTGAGAGGTATGGAGGGACTGGAGGTTTTGTGCAGGATAGGGAGTTAGCTGGTGATGAAGGGGCTGTGAATAGAAATAGTGCTATGATGATAGATTTAGGAAAAATCAGGACAGGGCGAGTAGAATAGACTTCTTCGATAGCGATATGGGGCTAAACCAAAGGCAGATGCCTCTTCCTTTCAGAGATATAATCAACAGGGAAAATGGCAGCCCTCCAATTTTAGCAAAGGCAAATGTTTTGCCTTCAATAATTTGCAATGTACACATGGGTCAAATTATAGGTACAAACACAGCTGCTCAAAATGCAGTGGAGGGCATTCAGCAAGAGACTGCAGCCATATACAGGGTTTGGTTTTAGACCTGGCCCACCCCCCAGGCCAGCTCAACAAAGCGTTAACCCCCATTAAGTTGAGTGCTATGGAAAAATGGTTGAAGTTGTATAGTAACAAGGTAGATGCCAGGATTTTGTTACAGGGTTTTAAGAAAGGTATCCATTTGCTTATTAGGGGCCAAGTTATAACAGGTTGTCATAGAAATTTAAAATCAGCTGGGCAGTTTCCAAAGGTTGTTTTGGATAAGGTTTTACATGAGGTTAGG
The DNA here is from genome assembly GCA_011038615.1 of Limnodynastes dumerilii. Classification (NCBI taxonomy): domain Eukaryota; kingdom Metazoa; phylum Chordata; class Amphibia; order Anura; family Limnodynastidae; genus Limnodynastes; species Limnodynastes dumerilii. The sequence continues at coordinate 286,585 of WWET01000143.1, read as the reverse complement.
TTAGGTAGGATGTCGGGGCCTTTTTTGGAACCTTCTATCCCGAATCTTACGATTTCTCCCATCGGGGTGGTTCCTAAGAAGGTTCCTGGCAAGTATTGATTGATCCAGCATTTGTCTCCTCCTGAAGGTTCCTCAGTAAATGATGCTATTGATCCTGCAGAATGTTCAGCGTCCTATCAATTGTTCAGCCAGGCATTGGAGATGGTGCAATCCTGCGGCAAAGGTGCCCTTATGGCTAAGCTGGACATAGAGTTCGCTTTTTGCCTATTCCCGTTACACCCTGATTCTTTTGTCTACATGGGTTTAAACTACCGGAGGGTTTCTTTGTGGACAAAGCTTTGCCGATGGGTTGCTCTATCTCTTGTGCCTTGTTCGAAAGATTTAGCACCTTTCTACATTGGTGTGTTGAAAAAGGGTCTCATCATCAATTTATCGCTCACTATCTTGATGGTTTCCTATTTGTTGGCCCAGCGGGCAGTGATGCTTGTAAGCAAGCTTTATTCTCTGCCAAGTCCCTGATTTGGCACTTTGGGGTGCCTGTAGCCCATGATAAAACAGAAGGTCCTACTACTTGTTTATCATATTTTGGCATTGAAATTGATTCTGTCATGGGCTCTTGCCATCTTCCATTGGAGAAGGTACAAAAAAAATAAAAAATCAAAATTTTGTTCCAAGAATTATGTGAGGGTAAACGGGTTATCCTTAAAAAAGTGAAATCTCTACTGGGATTGCTTAATTTTGCTTGAAGGGTCATTCCTATGGGCAAAATATTCTGCAGGCGTTTGGAATGGGCCATTTCCAGGGTAAAACATGCACATCATTTTGTGCATCTTTCAAGGAAGATTTTGGATGACATGAAGGTTTGGATTCAATTTGTTGAGTCTTTTAATGTAGTTCGCATTTGGCCTTCTGTGGCAGCATCAAATGCTGACTTGGAATTATTCACTGATGCTGCAGGATCAAAAGGCTTTGGTGCTTATTTTCAGGGGTCTTGGTGCGCTGCACCCTGGCCCCCAAAATGGTTTGAGTTTGGCATCACTAGTAATTTGTTCCGATTGTCGTTGCTGTTGATCTTTGGGCCTCAGTTTTGAGGGACCATAATATAATTTTTTGGTGCGACAATCTGGGAGTGGTTCAGGCCATCAATTGTCAGAAGTCCTCGTCTCCCCCGGCTATTAGGCTTTTAGGATATTCGGTTCTTCAGTGTTTGACATTTAACATTAATTTTAGGGCTGAACATGTTCCGGGGGTGTCTAATGTAGTTGCGGATGCCCTGTCGCGATTTAACTGGCCTTGGTTTAGGGAGTTGGTGCCCAATGCCAGTCATGAAGGCTTGTCTTGCCCTTCTCATCTCTGGCAGATTGTGCAGCCGGATTAGAAGCTTTGGCATCCAGCTCCCTGGCCCCGACCACTTACAGGGCCTATCAGAGTGCATGGGACCAATGGGCCTCATATAAGCGGAGTAAATTTAACTCAGGTAAGTCCGATAGTGTTTTGTTGTTACATTGGTTGTGGAGGGAATTTCAGGCTGGACGAACTAAAGCTTCTATGTCCTCTCTGCTTTCTGGAGTTTCCTACTTCAATAGAATTTACAGTAAACAGGGCTTTACAAAAAGTTTTTTTCATATCCAGGCTTTTGAAAGGGCTAGGGCTAGGAAAAGGGCTCTGAAAGGGGATTACTGGCGTCGTATTGATTTATCAATCTTAACAAATCTTATAAGGGTGGTTGCTAGCATTGCTTTCGATCAATTTGAGGCTAAATTATTTAGAATAGCTTTTGCCTTATCATTTTTTGGGGCTTTTAGAGTGTCAGAATTAGTGGAATCAGGGAAGGATTCCATTGATTCTGGGTTGCTGAGGGAAAACGTTGTGATTTCTGATTCCTCTATTTCCTGTAGGATTCATAACCGACCAACTGGGAAAGGGTAGATAAGTAATTCTTAATAAACACAGGTTGTCTGAGGTCTGCCCTGTTAATCTGGCGTGGCAATATGTTAGCGAGGGACATCCGGGGGGCCCTAATTGGCTAGCTCATAAGGACTCTCGCCCTCTCACAAAGTATCAGTTTTCATCAGTTTTGAAGCCTTGCATAAAAAAAATGAGGGTTAAAGGACTCCGCTTATAGCACGCACTCATTAAGGATAGGTGCGGCGACCTCTGCTGCTCTGGAGGGTCAAACCACAGACCACATTATGAGGCTGGGTAGATGGAAATCTGGGGCATTCCGCAAATACATTAGGGTGGATGGTGCTCAAGTTCAAATAGAGAAGTCCTAGTGGTTTGTAGGGTTTTAGGTTGTTTTGTCTCACCTTTAAATTTCAGGTTATGTTTTAGGTAAATACAAACAACACCCAGGTAGAAGCGCTGAGCCTATATATGTGAGAATTTCCAATTGTATCTCACCGGACCTTATAAAGTTCAGTTCTATGATTCTTCCTTATTTACAGATACAGTTCCGTAATGTAGCTCAGTCACTCACAGTTCCGTGGTCAGATTACTTGATATGTATGGAAGATCTGTGGTATTCTCCTCTGCTCCGATGTTCGTCAGGAGCATTCCGCAAGTACATTAGGGTGGACAGGGCTCCTTTAATAAAAAGAATTTGAGGATTCCAGAGGTTTGGTTATTTTGTTGTTAACTTTTCAATTACAGGTTACGTGCTAGGTAAGTTTTGATAGATTCATAGAGAAATTTAGCCAATTCAAAATATGAAAGTGTTTTCTCCTGCGTTTTTCCCCTTTAGTTAGGTTCTCCGAATTGGCTATAGAGGTCCTTCGGGGTTTCCAGGAGTTGTTCCCCTTACATACTAGTGAATTGGTTAGGGTTCCTGTTCCTTAACTTATGTGTTTTTTCCCTTGTTTGTGTTAGTCTAGTATGTGAGATTGGATTATCATCAGGTCATGTTGTTTAAGATTAATTGATAATCTCACAAAAATGTTGGAATATATTTTTCTTCTATCACAGAACAAGTGCCTAAAGGCCGAGTGGCCTGCATTTTAGGGCACTCTTTTGTTTACTGGGCAGGTCAGTTTTTTTTACAAAAAACTCTATGGGATTTAGATTGGTTTGGGTTTAGGGGTTTGACTTGGGAGCCATTTTATTTTATTTTCATGAAGTTGGTCTATCATTTTGGTTTGCCTCATTGTCTGATAGTTCATTTGGGTGGGAATGATTTTGGTAGGACCACATTATGTGCTTTGAAATGTAATATAAAAAGGGATTTTGAGGCTATCCATAACCAATTTCCTGATCTGCTCATTGTATGGTCACAAATTATCCCACAGCAGTCTTGTAGAGATGGCTCTTTGAAGAAGATTGATGGTGCACGCAAATATGAAAAGAAATTCATAACCAAATTGGTCTTATCCATTGGGGGGTAAAACTATTTCTTATCCTCAGATAGAATATACTGATGAATTCTTGTTTCGTCCTGATAGTGTGCACCTCTCGGACGGGGGGAATCGTGCAGAGTTTGATGGATATGCTATGGGGTTGTTAGGTGGCGGGTGTAGGTACTTGAGGGTACCTTGCTTGGGCGGTAGAGGTGATGTGTTTCCATTTAAGTTTGGCGCATAAAAGACATGGGGGAGAAGTATCTGTGAGCAGAGGTGCACCCTTCTAATTAATGCCAGGTTGCCTGACTCACGACAGGGTCCTTGGTCTGCCTCCTCCTATGATGAGGAGTGCACATCGAAGTGGTTTGGTTATGAATTTCTTTTCATATTTGCATGCACCATCAATCTTCTTTAAAGAGCCATCTCTACAAGACCGCTGTGGGATAATTTGTGACCATACAATGAGCAGATCAGGAAATTTGTTATGGATAGCCTCAAAATCCCTTTTTATATTACATTTCAAAGCACACAATGTGGTCCTACCAAAATCATTCCACCCCAAATGAACTATAAGACAATGAGGCAAACCAAAATGATATACCAACTTCATGAAAATAAAATAAAATGGCTCCCAAGTCAAACGGGGGAACGGGGTTGGGATGAGGGTGGGGCGCCTGTGTTGACCTTTAGTTTGGTTAGTTAAGATTCCTGAGGTGACACACACCTGCTATGGCCACCTAGTCTCAACCCTAAATTTTATAGGCAATAATAATTAATAATTAAATTTCACAATTTATCATTCAATAAACTTATGCCCCTTTTAAATGCATTTAAGTGGTCCGTGTCTTTATTTAGTGTGATTGCGTTTGTTGTGAGTGAATGTATCAATCCTGGTTTGTTTAATTACATTCCGGACAAAGCTGTTTCTTGGTTCATATCCTACTTATGTAAACACTCTTGTGTTTGCTGCTTTGAAACCACAACTTCTGCACTTTTTTTTTATCTGTTGGCGTACCACAATGTTTAGTGTTAGATCAATTGCTCTTCTGCAGTATATCTATACCACTTCTCTTGGACAGCTAATAAAGTCATTAGGATTTCAGTGTCATCTCAATGCAGATGATACACAAACCTACATACCCACTAATATGTCTCCCACTGTGTAGGCCTATGTAACTGAATGTCTTTCTGCCATTTCGTCTTGGATGTTCTATCACCATCTCAAACTTAATCTTTATTCCTTTTTCATACAACCTGGCTGGTTCATTGTGTACACTTGTGCTAATGCTTCAATCCCCAATGTCCTGTAGAGTGAAAGCTTGTGGGCCCTCCCATTTACCTAACTCACCCAGTCTGTTTGCTACCATCCAGTCATGTTATAATGACTGTTAAAATTGTAAAGTGCTACGTAATCCAATGGTGCAATATAAAAACCTGTTAATAAAAAAATGCATAAATAAAAAAATACATAAACATCTGTATGTTTTCAAAAAACTCAATTCTTAGGTGATCTATACAATTACTATAAAAATTATAAGCACATTGTATTTTTCATTTATGCATACACTTTATGTAACACAAACACACTTATACCAATATCCAAGATACTGAAAATTTACAAGATTAAAAATCAGCAAAAATGTTAGTACTGTAGTTGGAGTAAAGACTTTCAGAAGAATGTCGCATTCCCTTTGAAAAGTGATGATTCAGCACTCAGTCTTATCATTATAAAGAAGGTTAATGTAACTCATTTTCATACCACTGTCAAGAGATTAATGAATAATGATGACAAGAGTTCTATACTTTTATAATATACATTGACCTCACATTTGATAAAGCATTCTAAGCGCATATTAATGTGCCTTGAAGCTTTGTTTTAAAGTGCACTAAATGAGTGCTTCTAAAAAATTCCATTGTATTTTACTGAATGCTAATATTTTAGAAAGAAGGAAAATAATTGTGAAGTGAGGAACAGGGTTTGATGCTAATTGCTAAAATGTGTGTCTGATAAACAAAAATGCATTGTTTCTTTAATCTAGTTGATGTGAAAATCTGCAGACTTTCTAATATTGAGTGGTATTTGCAGGGATGTAAATCTTATGAATGCAATTTAGATATGAAAGTAATCAGAACACAACTCATTTTCACTTGATATATAACACCTGTGAATTGATTAGCTATCCATGTATATCAAATCATTTTGTGTAGACTTGCAAATGATCTTTTATTAATGTGTTAAGCCTTAGCTAGCTAAGTGAAATGGATGGAATGTAACATCTCAAAAAATATAATTATTGTCAGTTGCCAAGATATTTTTTAATACAATTTACATAAACGTATTCCATGTGATTGATAAGAAATTATATATCACGGCATTATTGTTGTTAGTAGAAAAATAACATATGTGGGAGTTATTCAATTGCCCTGCATGGTGCCTTTCAAAGACTTACCATTCCCATCTATTGCACCAATTTCCACTTCTATGTGAAGCACTGAAACCCCCCCATAGGAAAAATAGGATAGAATAAATATTATGAGATATGAATTTAGAATGCCAAATTACCCCCCAGTATTTCCAAATTGTAACAAGATGTTAATTGAAAAGTTGTCTGCAAAAGGTCTCTAATCTGTTGCATCAAGGCTTGAATATACAGCTACCAACTATCACAAAATATTTCTACTAACTTTTCTTTATTGTTCTTCACCTCTCTCCAATCCATTTGATATAGGTAAGATAGTCTATTAGTCATCGTGTCTAAAGATGGAGGGTCTGGTGAGATCCATTGTGAAAGGATTGCCTTTTTTGAGGCTGCTGCAATCATTAAAAGTAGTTTCCTATTTCCTCTAGTCAATGTGCGTTTTACACTCTCTGAATGTATATCCCACGGTGCCCATAACTCCGTAGGTTGAAATAAGATTTTAAGTTTATAGTTTATATATTCACAATCACAGTCCAAAATTCTTGTACTTTAGGTCATACCCTTAGACAATGAAATGGTTCTGCCCCCTCCTCTTTACATTTAAAACACTTTGAATCAAGGGATCGGCCAATTATATGCCGTAATTGTGGTGTCAAGTATGCTCTATGTAAGGTAATTTCCCTATAGTTACTAGATATTAATGCATTCTCCATTTTTACCGTGGCTATTAATATATTTTCCAATGTTAAAGTAAGAAAATAAGTTACCACTTTGCCATTCCCGTAGTAATCGTACCTAAATTAGTTTGTGATCTACTTTCTGAATATAATTTAGCAGTAAAGAAGGGGGTAGATGATCGGTGCTTTAACATAATATCTAATCCACAGGCTGTATCATTTGATGAAGAGTTTTGTCAATATAGCTTCGAGCTTGTAGATATGAAAACAAAGGGATCCCAACATCCAGGAATTTCCCCTTTCAATGAGTGAGGGTGTAAGAAATGTGAAATAAAATATGGGCTTTTCACACTTTTTGGATTAAAAAATGCTGAGGGTGTTCCATTTCTGAAATTGGGATTATGGATCAACAGTAAAAAGGGTATATGGGTGTAGGATAGTTTAAGATTAGATCTCGCTTGTTTCCATGTTTTGTAAGTGATATATATTAAAGGATTATCCCTTATTGCAGAAGATATAGCTGTTGTCTTAGTATCTAGAAAGGCCGCTAAGTGCATTTGTGTGATGAAAGCTTGATCTAGCGCCACAATAGTATAATTGTTAGTGTTATTTAACCAGTCAATTGCATATCTAAAATTGGCTGCCAAATTAAATTATTTAATATTAGGAAGGTAAATGCCACCTTGTTTCCGTAGTTGTTGCATCTTAAATAATGAAGCTCTAGGGCGCTTTTGAGACCATATGAACATTTGAAAGGCTTTGTTACAGGTTTTTAGATCCTGTCTTTTTAATAATAATGACATTATTAATAATAATAATAATAATAATAATAATAATAATAATAATAGTAACATCTGTCTAGGATATAATATCTTTGCAAAACTCACCATTTTTAAAAACCCAGGAACTACCCTGAAACGATACTGGGAAATTTTTCCAAGAGGCAATATTGAAAAGGCAATATTGAAAAGGAGTGGGGATAGAGGACAGCCCTGCCGTGTTCCGCTAGCTAGGGGGAAGTCTTTGTATTTACATCATTGATGGTCAAGAATATTTGCGGTTGATTGTATATGGTGCAAAACATATGTATGAACTCAGGACCAAAACATTGGAATTTAAAAAGCCTTATAAGATGCACCCAGCAAATTCAATCAAAAGCTTTATCTGCATCTAAACTTACAACTATATTATTTTGTTCTCTGGCCATGTGGGTCTTGACCATAGATGGCTCACATTATGAATGGAATGTCTGCCTTTATTAAATCCTGTCTCTGCTGGCTGTAATAGGGTCGGAAGAGAATGTGTTGGAGTCTGGTAGCTAATTTTTTCGTAAATATCTTTAGGTCCTGGTTTAACAAAGACACTAGTCTGTATGATTGAACAGATTCTTTATCCCTGTTGGGTTTCAGGAGAACTATAATTCTGGCTAAATTAAACCCCTTAGGAGCTGAGTTGCCTGCCAGTATGGAGTTAAATAATGTAGCTAAATGTGGCAAAAGATGGTCTCCTAGTAGTTTATAATACTCTGCACTTAATCCATCAGGGCCTGGGGATTTATCATTCTTCAATAATATAATTGCATGTTTAATTTCTAAATTTGTGAATGGAGCTGTTAACGTCTCCCTCTCTAATAGTGTCAGTTTCCTAGGAGCCGCCTCTTTTCTTAATTTAATTCCTTCTGGAAAATAATCTGTATGTGTCTCATTTAACTTTTGATAGTATTAAAGGAATTCATTTGAGATGTGGATAGGATCTAACAAAGTCTGTTGGTTAGCTGGTTTTAGAGAAGTAATTCTCTTTTGTAAAGTTGTGTTTCTGACTGGATTTGCTAATAATTTGCCCGGTTTGTTCCCATAACAGAAATATTTGTTTTCATGAATGTCTATTTTTAATTGTGTGTATCAAAAATTCTTTTTACCTCCTTGTACTGGAATCTATTTGCTGTTGTATCTTGTGAGAGTAGATCTGAATAGGCCTTAGTGAGCTTGGTGTTTAATGTTTGAAGTTGTTGGGTGATAGTCTTCCTATGATGTGTGAAATATGATATGATGTGACCTCTCATTACAGGCTTGGAAGCTGACCAGAAAAGATTAATATCCTGGATATGTATAATGTTATCATCAACATAGTTAAGGAAACTATATTCTAAGTGGGTTTTAAAATCTTGACAATTATATAAGTATGCCAGGAATCTCCAATTGAATGACCTAGGGAACAGAGTCTTTAACATTAGAGTAAGCGAAACAGGAGCATGATCTGAAATTAGTATGTTTCAATCTTAGTGTTAGTAATTCTGTGTAAGAGTAAAGTAGATGTTAATAAATAGTCGATTCTAAAAGAATGATTGTGAGGATGTGAATAAAATGTATAATACTTATCCACCAGTTGCTGGAAACGCCACATGTCCTCCAAACTAAGCTGGTCCATAAGAAAGGTTATTGATGAAGATGCGCTATGATAATTTCTTCCTCCTGAGACGGATTTATCCCGTGTTTGATTGTGTTGAGTCTCCCTCTACTATAAACTGTCCCTGTGCCCAATCTTAAAGCCTAGTATATATATCTTCAAAAACAGATTATCAGGACCATTCGGAGAATAAATATTGGCTGTAGTAAATAATTCCTCTTTGATTTTAAGTTTAATCAAAAGATATCTCCCTTATTCATCTTCCTGTAATTCAAGTATATCATAAATTATGTATTTACTAAACAGGATTATTACCCCTCTTAATTTAGATGAGTATGAAGCTGCCCTAAATTCCTTAACCCAATTATCTCTAAGAACATTAGAGTCTCCTTTCTTCCAATGGGATTTCTACAAGAGGACAATATCTAAGCGATAATGTTTAAGTTGTTGCAATATTTTTTTCCATTTAATTGGGGTATTGAGGCCTTCTATATTCCAAGAAAGCTCAAAAAAACTCTGGATTTTATATATTGCTAACAGTTACCCATGCATGTAACACAGTTGAACAAGTAACAAAATCTTCCATTTTTAACTTTAAAATCATAGCTACTATAACTAAATATAAAGAAACAGCTGTAAAGCCACATGCAGTGTGACTATGTAACCTAAATTTTTTCCTTATGGTACGTAATAAACGAATGAAGTAAAGAACAACTATTAAGCAATACAATTTAAACAAGAAGTAAATGAAACTGGGAATGCACACCAACAAGTCGTTCTCAAGTATAATCATCAGTGAAGTCTAGGTGAGTATTCTCCCTGTATATAACTATGAAGAAAGAAAAACAAACAAAACAAATAATACAGTCATGGTTATGTCACGTCAGCATCAGAATCAACATCTGGGTCTCTGCAGTTGTTGGATTTAAGGAAGTTACATGCCGCCTGGACCGTGAAGAAGTAGTAATGGCGACCATTGTAGAATACCCGTAGCTTGGCTGGATATAGTAGGGCAAACTTAACTCTATTGCTCTTTACATATAGGAGAGAGGAGAGAGGATAAGTGGTGTTGGATTTTTTGTGGTAAGCTTCCATTATTCTCACTTTATCTGCGTAACTTAGGATATGCATTATGACTTGTCGTGGGCGTTGTCTATCATTCAAGCATTCTATCATTTCCAGACCAATTCTGTGTATACGTTCCACAATTATGGGATTATTAGTAATATTTAGTCCCAATTTTCTTGGCAACCACTCTGTAGCGAATTGGATTAATCTCAAATTATTCCTCCTGTTACTGTTCTCTAAATCATCAAGTCTGTCGTGTAAGATGCCAATGGTAATCTCATTAGTATGTATGGTTTTTTGAGCTTCTGCTAGATCGTCTTCTGCTGATGATATTCTCTTTTCTGCTTCTGTAATACAGTGATCATGTGAAGTTAGCTGTGTCAAGGCTGAGTCAATAGCATCTTTAAGAACCCCTAATTTTTTATCCAAAAGTGGGGATGTAATATCTGATATTTCTTGGGCCGATTTAACAGCTTGAAGGCTAGGTCCAGCAGAGTCAAAGGGGCTGATCCAGAGCTGAAAAGCTGATCTACACATGCACCGTTGCCAGGCGTAACTACGGCAACGCCCGATCATAGATTGGGGGTCCGTAGCACCAGCGTAGTAACGCTGGAGGGGGGCGTCCCCCAGCGTTACTATGCTGTAGTTAGTGTAGGGAGGCGGGGGGAGGGAGGGTAATGAGGCTGCGATGGTGGCGTTATCATAACAACTCTGCCATCCCAGCGTAGTTACCCTTGTTTACGCCGGCTGAAGTTAAGGTAGCCTTCAGCTGGCGTAAGCGAGGGTAAGTACGCTGGGGGCAGGGGGAGTGTCAGGGGGAGTCCATGATGTAACGCTCAGCTACATCGTAGCTCTGGATCAGGCCCAAAGTCCTTCTCTAAGGAAGCAGGTCCTGAGGTCGATTTGGACATTTGTGAATTTGGAGGGGACGCTTCCTTATTTTTCATCTTAACTGCTGTTGTTCCCCCTCTGGTGTTACGCTGTGATTTATGCATGATTTATGCATGAATTTATCAAAATTCTTGTGTAGCCAGGATTTAAGATAGCAGTTGGTATAGAGGACAAAATAGTGCAATCTGTGTTATGTCCCAAAAACTCTGCACAGTAGGGAATGCCAAAAGATTTCAAGGTAGTAAAATGACTGCGTAACATAAGCATCCCAGCCTCTGCGTAGCACCAGTCCCAAAAGAAAATTAGGCAGTCCAGCCTTTGCAAAGCACTATCTCCAAATTAAGCCAAAGTAAATGGGGTTTTGCAGGGATAACTTGTCGGTTGAGACTGTCCTGGCTGTATGCCTCTAGCCGCCCTCCTTAATAAATACTGGTTTAATATCTGGCGCCCGCCATCTTGGAGTGGCACCTGTGAGAGGAGAGACGGTGGGTTCCGGGGAAAAATCGCTGCCAGGAAGCCGAGGAAAGGTAATTTTCCTTGCCTGTACCCTTATCTCTGGTGTGGCAAGGCAGAGAGCCGGCGCAGCAGCGATAAACACCCCCGTAAGTCCACTGTTTAACACTGGCACACTGAGAGGCTATACATCTGAGCCGCCTCCCAGAAGTTTCCAACTCTTAAAACAAAGTTTTTAAATAATTTAGCAACAATTAATTTTTTAGATGGCAGGAACTAAATCATATATTTTTTTTTTTTTATTCAATGCATCACTGCCCAATACAGATACATTTTTCATACTTCTTTTTCCAAAATAAGTACAGAAATGTATGAAATAATGGACAGAAACATTTAAATATTCCAAGTTTTCTAACAATTGATGTATGAGGAGTTAAGAATAATGCATTTTAAATAAGACTTGAAAAACATTGTTATTTTTAATGTAAAATATTTATATTGAATGTCAGTTTGTTATGATAAATGTACTGATATATTTATCTTATTACACAGTACAGTGATATATTGCAAATACTAAAAACCTATGGTATAAAATGAACAAATACACATATCTGCATATATGTATTTGTTAATTTTATAATGTTANGTTTATTTTATAATTTTATATATATATATATATATATATATATATACACATATATGGATATTAAGCTGCTTTAGTATCAAGGTCACCCTTTGTGGGCAGTTGTAAGTTAGTAATTAATGCGCAAACTGGCATTACATTTAATGAGAAGCTGCATATAGCATATAATGAGATAAGACAAACACCTGCAACCCCAAGAATTTACAGTTTCGGGCACAAGATTCCCAAATCTGCTGAGTCTGGAAGAAAATTATACGACCTCATACAGCTTTATATTACATAAATGTAGTTTCTACAGTTTTCTTATTTATTAAGATAGCCCTTTCTCAGGATTTAAAATTTGAATAATTTTACAACCACCTATTGTAAATTCATACATCCCAGCAGTGAAACACAAGCGTCAAATTATGGTCATCATATTTTTGTGTGCGGTGATCAATCATCATGGTTATCACATTAATTTATAGGCAGAGGTGTAGCATGCACTAATGGCACCCATAGCAAATGAATGCTACGGCGCCCTCAACCCTGTCCTCCTGGAGTGTAGTGTGCCAGGAAACAGAGTGAGCATGTTCCCTAACATCTTCTGGCTAAAAGGAATTTGTTGGGTTCTTAAATTGATTTTTACTGCACTAATAGGAGAAAATAAAGCTAGCCGCATTACACCTTCCACCCCATTACATATTTCCCTACCTCTGTTACACAACTGCCTTTCAGTCTCTCACCCTTAATGACATACCTGCCTTTTGTGTCCCCTCTCTTTTACACTTCTCCCTATTTGCTCCCCCTCAATACACATTGTCCACCCTGTCCCCCTTATATTTACACATGTTCCTCCCTGTCCCCTATATAGCACACATCCCTCTCCCTACCCCTCTCTCAACTACACATCTCCCTTCCTTTCTCCCTTACATTACACATCTAAGGACATAACACACTATATAAAGAACATGTGGGGTATATTATGGGTCTGAAAATGACACACACTATAATATGTAGCAGGGCTTGAAGTGATGGGGTATACGGGGGTATGCAAAGCACTAAATCCCTATTCACTTCTATTATTTAAAAATCTTAATACTTCCACTTCTAAATGTCCATACCACCACTTCTAAATTTCTACTTCAACCACTAATATGTGGTTTATATTTGGGTTTAGGAATTGCACACTATGTACAGCGCCCATAGCACAAGCTTAACCAGCTCCACCCTCACTTCTCCCCTGTTTATAGGGGACCACAGATTCCATATACAGTCACCATACAGGTTTTTATAAATGATGAAAATAAACATAACAGATACATGAATACAGTTAAGCAATAGAGGTTCCGTAATGATCAGTGAACTTAAGTTGGTTACACAACTATGCAATTATCGGGCCGATCATATGGCTCCAGGCCATTTGGAACAATATTGTATACTCTCCATGAACTTGATTAGTATTAAAAAAAAAGTAATATCAGATGATTTGGTTTTATAAACATGCTAAATATCTTAATGCTATGCTCAATTTCTTTCATGGCCTTGCTCCACCACCAGACACCTCCCTTACTCCCTCTACCAGTTCTTGGCAGTTCTTACATCCTCAGGTAAGTAAAAAAAGGGCAGCGCAAGTGGGCCAAAACATGCAAATAAGTGGCATTTAACCAATAGCACAACGGAGCAAGCAGAGCTAGGTGGAAGACTGGTGAGATATCAGGGAGATGCTTTGGGCAATCAAGACTGGTGGCTGTCACAAAATGCAGGACTTACCACATCAAGAGCCACCTGTCAGCGGCTCTCTCCAGGCATGCCCGCTTTCTGGAAGTGTCACTCTCAGTAGTGCAGCTTCATGTCTGATGTCCACCACATGTTTCCCTGTGTGTTGCTGGCACACAGGGCCGCCATCAGGGCCACCATCAGGGGGGGACAGCCGGAACTTTTGTCCCGGGCCCGGACCTGATTGGGGGCCTGCATATACTTACCTAGCTCTGTTGCTGCTCAGAGCTATTCGCTAGCCGTCCAATGCGCAGGGAGGTTCTTCCTTGCGCATCGGCCCGCTGTTAAAGCAATACTGCCACGTGCCGCCCTATGTGACATCACCAATTACGTCACACAGGAGGCGGGACCTGAGCCCCGTATTTGATGATAGCAGCACTACTGGCACCAAACACCAGTGTATGTGCGCCGCTATCTTGGATCTGTGCACATGATCTGCAGCAGCCAACCAGGAGTAAGCCAGGAGAAGCACATGATCTGACTATCCAATCCAGAACCAGGGTGCCCTATATAAACCTAGAGCACTGTATGCACAGTGCCAGAACAACTTGGTCATTCAAGGTTCCTGGTTCCTGTTTATTTTTTTAGGAGATCTCTGTCTGTAGTCTACAGCTTGCAGCTATCAGACTGCTTCTCAGCTTGCAGCAATCAGCCTGCAAAACCAGCCAGCATTAATCAGCCTGATTATCCTAGTCAGCAGTGAACAGTCTGCAGATTATTATTATTCCTGTTCCAGTTCATTTCCAGTCCATGTCTCCTGATCCAGTCCAGATCAAGTCAACTCCTGTTCCAATTTATGTCTCCTGGTCCAGTCCAGGTCAAGTCAAGTCCTGTTCCAGTTCACATCCATTCCTGGTCAAATCCAGGTCAAGTCAAGTCCAGTCCAGTCCAGGTCAAGTCAAGTTCAATCAAGTCCTAGTCCAGTCCAGGTCAAGTCAAGTCTTTTTCCAGTTCATATCCATTCCTGGTCAAGTCAAGTCAGGTCCATTCCAATTCTGGTCAAGTCTGGTTCAGTCAAGCTTGCCTCATTCAACTCCAGTTCTGGTCAAGTCAAGTTCAGAAAAGCTTGCCTCGTTTAACTCCAGTCCTGGTCTTGTCCAGTCTAGCAAAGCCTGCCTTGTCCAGTTCAGTCAAGCCTGCCTTGTCCAGCCAAGTCAAGCCTGAATTGTCTACCCTTTGCCCACTGACCCCTGAGCAAGTCCTACATTAAGTCCCCAAGCTTCCGTTACCTCACTGAACCACTATCACGTCCCCGGGAACCCAGAGCAGATACCTTTCCAAGTCAGTCCATAAGAGTGGCGCTGCAAGAGAGGGTGCAGAGGACACAGGGGACCCTGGGCTATACTCTGGGAATAGGGATGAGGATGAGACAGACCAAGTCACAATTGTATCATGTGTCACTGGTTTCCTACTTAGAGGCTTCCCCTGTGATTCCAAACCATCACAGATCCTCTCTGTTGCCGTTCCTTCTTCTGCATCCACCCTTATGTGGAGGCCACATTGTATGTCATCCGCTAGAAGCTCCAATAGGAATCAGTCACTGAGTAAGCATCAAAGGCGAGTGTGTAGTGTACATTATTCTGCATGTTACTCATTCCCAACATCATTCCAAATCAGATGTGACCGGAACCCGTACACACACATCTCATCAGGCCAGAGGTCACGACAGTTGTCATCATGTCATTTATACCCTAATTTTATGTTGCTGATGGGAGTTCTATCGCATTTGGCCATTGGTTTATCTATCTATTTTCTGACAGGACTTTTTATTGTTAGCAGCGCCGGTTAAACAAATGTTGGAAACTACAGAACAGCAAAACCAAAACATTAATGAGCAGCACACTAATATGCCTTTGATTTCGGAATCTGTGGGAAAGGGGTCCAGTGGAGCCCTAGTAAAATAATGAAGTGATTTTAAAAGAGCCTGCATAAGTAATCCTTTTTAGGCCCCTTCTTCAAGAGCTTCTGTCTTCCTTTGTAAAAAAATGGCTGTCACATGGTACATTAGGTCCTCAGCCTATTAGAACTGCCAACCAGGGGAGTCTAACCAGAGCCTGGTGTTCACTGGAGCCCTTGATGGTGGGAACAGACTTGGCTGCAGAACTCTAGCAGGTCGCATCCCCTGTCGGACAGATCCTAATGAATTTTCGAGAGTAAACAGAAAACAACAAGGCAAGAGACCAGAGAATACTGTGACCAAGATGGAGACAAACAGTAAGACAAAACAGTGGACAGACAGGGGCTAATTCTCTCTGAAGCACACTGAGCACACAGCAGGCACAAACAGACTGGAGAATCACTAGCACAGAATGACTGCCAAGGTATAGAATGACTGGCAGAGAAACAAGGAGCTGGGGGAGAAGAATGATATAACCAGCAATGTACCTTTGCAGCCGCTGTCTATTTACAGGGACCGCTGGCCAATCAGGGTATGCACACAGGGGAGTCTGGCGTCCTGGATGCTAAGCAACGTCAGCACGCCAGTGTCAGAGCCACAGATGGAAGTGGGGGTGTTGCTTCCTGGCTAAAATAGCGTACACGCTGTCACCAGGGCTCAGAGGCGCCAGAGGAGATGGGACTACAAGCAGGCACCAAGTTACGAGCTTTGACGCTCCAGTGACAATAAGTTACATAGCCATAGAGCAAATTAAAAAAAAATCTTGATTTATTGCCTTGACTCATTAAGGAAAGCAGGCTTTGGCGGTTGTCAGGATATACCGTATTTTTCAGACCATAAGACGCACCTGACCATAAGACGCACCAAGTTTTCAGGAGGAAGAATACAGAAAAAAAAATATTTTGAACCAAATAGTGTCCAGCACCCAGCATCACCCATCATGTCCTGCACCCAGCATCACCCATCATTCCAGCACCCAGCATCACCCATCAGTCCAGCACCAAGCATCACCCATCATGTCCTGCACCCAGCATCACCCATCAGTCCAGCACCCAGCATCACCCATCATGTCCTGCACCCAGCATCACCCATCTGTCCAGCACCCAGCATCACCCATCATGTCCTGCACCCAGAATCATCCATCTGTCCAGCACCCAGCATCACCCATCATGTCCTGCACCCAGAATCATCCATCTGTCCAGCACCCAGCATCACCCATCATGTCCTGCACCCAGAATCATCCATCTGTCCAGCACCCAGCATC
Source organism: Limnodynastes dumerilii (assembly GCA_011038615.1). Lineage (NCBI taxonomy): Eukaryota > Metazoa > Chordata > Amphibia > Anura > Limnodynastidae > Limnodynastes > Limnodynastes dumerilii. The sequence goes on along the minus strand of WWET01000143.1, from coordinate 269,773 downwards.
ACCCATCATGTCCTGCACCCAGCATCACCCATCATGTCCTGCACCCAGCATCACCCATCATGTCCTCCACCCAGCATCACCCATCATGTCCTCCACCCAGCATCACCCATCATGTCCTCCACCCAGCATCACCCATCATGTCCTCCACCCAGCATCACCCATCATGTCCTCCACCCAGCATCACCCATCATGTCCTCCACCCAGCATCACCCATCATGTCCTCCACCCAGCATCACCCATCATGTCCTCCACCCAGCATCACCCATCATGTCCTCCACCCAGCATCACCCATCATGTCCTGCACCCAGCATCACCCATCATGTCCTCCACCCAGCATCACCCATCATGTCCTCCACCCAGCATCACCCATCATGTCCTCCACCCAGCATCACCCATCATGTCCTCCACCCAGCATCACCCATCATGTCCTCCACCCAGCATCACCCATCATGTCCTCCACCCAGCATCACCCATCATGTCCTCCACCCAGCATCACCCATCATGTCCTCCACCCAGCATCACCCATCATGTCCTCCACCCAGCATCACCCATCATGTCCTGCACCCAGCATCACCCATCATGTCCTCCACCCAGCATCACCCATCATGTCCTCCACCCAGCATCACCCATCATGTCCTCCACCCAGCATCACCCATCATGTCCTCCACCCAGCATCACCCATCATGTCCTCCACCCAGCATCACCCATCATGTCCTCCACCCAGCATCACCCATCATGTCCTCCACCCAGCATCACCCATCATGTCCTCCACCCAGCATCACCCATCATGTCCTCCACCCAGCATCACCCATCATGTCCTGCACCCAGCATCACCCATCATGTCCTCCACCCAGCATCACCCATCATGTCCTCCACCCAGCATCACCCATCATGTCCTCCACCCAGCATCACCCATCATGTCCTCCACCCAGCATCACCCATCATGTCCTGCACCCAGCATCACCCATCATGTCCTGCACCCAGCATCACCCATCATGTCCTGCACCCAGCATCACCCATCATGTGGCCTGTCCCTCCAGCATCAAGCCAGAGCTCTGATGTGGGGGCTGTTGGAGTGGGGCTTTTTTGGCTTTAAATGTGTAGACCCAAATACAGAAGTTGTTTCACGTCAAGGGATCTTTTAACTGAGGTGTTCCATATTTCTGGTCTGAAGGTTTCTTTGCATAAGTGCTTTCATTTATTTTCACCTTTTTATTTCATAAGAAACTATTTGTATATTGTATGTCATTTTTGTTATCCATGTTGTAAATGAGCATTGTGATTCTTATATTAATGATAAATTAATAAGCTCATGTCTCTGTGTTCTTACAAATTCACATGTCAGACCAACTTGGTTTTTAGACGCTACTTAGTGGTAACAGGAGAGATCATTTTGAGTTTATGATAATTCAGATAGCATGTATTTATGCAAAGGAGAACCAAAGACCTTCAGAGGATAGTCTTAGTGGTACATACGAAAAAAAGGAAAAGAATGGTTATCACAGGACGCACTGTTACAGCATGTTATTAGGCAAAAGATAAAAACTTAATGCATTATTAATCTCTGTAAAATGATATTTTATTGTATCTAATCTAATCTAATCTAATCAGGCTATAGTGGACCAGGGGCCAGATTTACTAACTGCAAATGTGTAGAAGTTGCCCTTAACAACCAATCAGATTTTAGCTCTCACTTTCCTATTACATACTAGAGATTGTCAGCTAGAATCTGATTGGTTGCTATGGGCAATATCTCCACTTTTCTAAACCCGCAGCTTAGTAAATCTGGCCCCAGATGGTTGTTGTGATCAACTTCTTGTGTCACAAAGTAATAAAGGACTCAGAATAGGTCTGGGTCATGACAGGAAGCGGTTGTGAAAGGCAGTATAGAGAAAGAGGCATATAAAATGTTTTCAAAATGGTTAAAAGGTTTTGTATGTTCGCCTTTTGTTACTTGGAGCATAGACCTGCGGAACATATTTCCCTATGAAATTAAATTCAAGATATTCATGCTAATGGTAAAGCGGGGTATGGTGTGTCTAAAATGAAAGGTTTAGAAAAAAAAAAGTGGGTGCCCCATCAAATTCACAATTCAGGACATGGAAGTGGGTGGCTATGCCTGTAACACAAAATCTAAATAAAGGTTCTAAATCAGTCCTTTCATAAAGTACAATTCAATGTTAAGTTATCCACTCCCAAATGTGGATAGTGCTTTGCCTTTAATAACGGGTGATGCACTAGGAGTCTATGATGCAATTTTTTGAAACTGTGCTTATTTAACAGTTTTTAAACATAGGGCCGGATTCACAACCCTGTCTTTTTTTAACATACACCCCTAATTTACAGAATATAACTGCTACGCATGCATAGTAACTATTTTACACTATCTACTTAGCATTTCATTACGTAGATTAAAAACCGCATGTACGCAATCTACAGTACAAAACACTATTTACATAGCGTAAAATAGTTACTACGCATGTGTAGTAGCTAGATTCGGTAAATTAAGGACGTATGTTTAAAAAGACGGGGTTGTGAATCTGGCCCATAGACATTACATACAAATTATAAATCCCCAACCCATCTACCTCCCCAAACTATCCCCACAGAAATGTACTAATACAAGATTGATGCATCCTAATGACAAATGCGGACCACAAACACTCTAAAAAAAAAACCCATCCCCCCAACATTACAGAACATATTATCATACAGTAAAGAGTACAAAGTAAAAGTCATAAATGCAAATGGAACAGAGAGTTTGAGGACCTAGCCGCAACTGAAAAAGGTTACAACAAATCTCATTTTCAACTTTTCCAACCCTAGAGACTATTAAGAATGGTTATGTCATGCATATGATAATAATAATATTAATAATAATAATAAGGTTGAAATCACACTTGAGAAAGGATATGAATATGTCAGACATAGTAGAAAAGACCAAGGTGGAGAATGGGCAACAAGGGGTCACAACCAAAGTATTACCGCTATAAGAACATCAGCCTGAGAGCAATCATGTAACTTTATCCCTCTGTGTATTGCGTTTGGTTTGCATATATTTTTCATTGTTGTCATTGCTTTCATTGTTTAGAGTCGCATTAGCTAACCCAACCCAGTTTTGAAAGGAAGGACATTTAAAAGCCATCCATTTATGAGCTACTAATGCCAGGGGCAAGTGAGGTAGGCATACTGACATACCTATACACCGCTGTGGAATGATCTTCTGCCAAGTTAATTGGGATGATGAATGTCTTAGGGTTTAAATGGGGCAAAAGTGGAAGCGTGGAGCACTTAACATTCCAGACCTCAGTATAGAATCCTTGAACTCCCGAACATGTCCATAACAAATGCCAAAAATCGGGGCCATGCATGCCACATTTCAGACAGTGTGAGTTACCAAGCAGGCTATGCAGGCCCATCCGGAATAAGCTTATTGGTGTTAAATACAATTTATGTAGAACAAACATCTGTATTTGTTGGTACCTCACAGAGGAGGTTTCTCTAGCCTGCAGCCATTCCTCCCATTTTTTCCTCAAAACCATGAGGTTATCACAGTAAATGCAATCACCTACAGAGGCATATAAAAAGGAGATAGGCCTCCTTTTGGCTGCAGTATTTAGTAACTCAATGGTAGAGGAGGACTGGAGTGGAGGGGCCATACTACTGAACTGCACATTCAAAGCATGACAAAGCTGTGGGTACCTACAAAAATGGATATCATTCAAATGGAATTCTTCTCTCAACTGAGCAAAGATCTTAAGTGATCCCTGAGAATATATCTGCCCCAAGGAGGAGACCCCAGCTCTGATCCACAACCGACATCCCGGGAGCCCTTGTAATTCATCAAATTAAACCAAATGGGTGTACCCAGATCTGGCAACTGCTTATCTAAAAGGATAATCATCTACCTCCACACCCAGAGCACCTGAGAGGCTAATGATGATCCCTGTCTATGCCTTTTATATGTTAATATATATTGAAGAGGAGAGAGGGTGCCACCTGTCACTTGATGAGTGCACCAAATCTCCCAGCAGACCATCTCCAGCATCTTTCAGCCATGGCAATAAGTGCGACAATTGTAATGCCAAATAGTAAGCCCACAGATTAGGGAAAGCTAGTCCACCAGATTGTTTATTCCTACAAAGTACCGAAAAGGAGAGCTTATGGCGTTAACCTGCCCATACAGAGGATAATAGATATGTATTTAGGTAGCGGTATTTAGGCACCGGTGTGTGTTGGAGGATGTATAGGTATTTAGGCAGAACAGCCATTTTAATTAAATTGATTCTCTCTGTGGGGCTAAGAGGGAGCTTACTCCATGTGCGACCTATAACCTTGAACCACTGTAAAATTGGGTCTAGATTTTGTTTAACAACGTCAGTAACCTGAAGGGTGACCCAAACACCAAGATATTTGAATCTCTCAATGATTTGCAAGGGGCAAGAGGCAGTGACAATTCCAGAGGGTGCAAACAAATAAGATTTTTCCCAATTGATTTATAACCTGGAAAATCCCCTGAAGAGCTCCACCACTTCCAGCACTGAACTTAGTGACTCCCTAGCCCTCGAACAGTAGCATGTCATAGGGATATAATGCTATTTTGTTCACCCCTCATGTGGCTGCGAGGCCAAAAATATTGGAATTCGACCGTATGAGACATCCCAGTCACTCGATGGTGAGGATAAAAAGCGTCGGTGACATTGAACATCCCTGCCTAACTGAAACAGTGCCGTAGTGCAACCATTAATACAAACCCTGGCAGGGAAGGAATACAGCAGTCTAGCCCACTTAATAAATCGAGGACCAAACCCAAACCTTCCAAGCACTTCCCACAAATATCCCCACTCCACTGAGTTGAAAGCCTTGGTGGCGTCAAGAGACACCACTGTAGCCTCTTCCTCATTAGAGTGAGGCAACTGTAGCTCAGTGAAAAAACGGTGAAGATTGGTTATTGTGGACTTACCAGGCATAAAGCCCATTTGGTCAGGATGCACTGTGGATGAAATTACCTTATTTAATGTGTGTGAAAGCAATTTAGCCAGTATCTTGATATCAAAGGATAACAAAGAAATCGAACTATATGAATCAGGAAGAAGAGGATCTTTGCCAGATTTATGAATAACGACTATGAGAGCCTCTGACATGGAGGTTGGTAGGGATCCAAACTCATACAGGGATTCAAAAGTCTCTAACAATTTAGGGATGAAAAAGTCTTTACATTTTTTGTATAGTTCCACATGAAGGCCGTCTATACCTGGGGCTTTATTGTTGGGAAAGGAACCAATCACTGCCTCAAATTTTTCCATGGAGAAGGGGGCCTCCAACATCTCCACTGTGTCCCTTGACAACCAAGGGAGGGTGACAGAGTTGAGATAAGACTCAGCTCCTACTCGGTGTAAGTTGATCTGGAGGAATATCTAGACTGAAAATACTCCAAAAAGATTTTGCCAATTTTAGGGGCTCTATAATGTTTAACCTGATTACTGTGCAGAAGTTCTGAAATATATCTATTATCTTGATCGCCTCTAGAAAACTTTTTCTTTCTAGCCACATTAGCAATGAGGGAGCCTCTAACTACTGCCACCAAATCCAGGCCATGGTTTGTTCAGTAAGAGTCATGACATTATTTCATTTTGCATTATTTAGATGATTTTCCTTTCATTGGTCCGACCAAGTCTTGGATTTGCCACTGACTTTTTTCTGCCACTTCCGAGTCTCCGTTTCATCAAGATAAAAACAAAGGTCCCAGGTACAATGTTTTGGCTGCTTTGGCAGACCTTAATTCAAGACATTGAGCCATATTAACTAAGACACCTTGAGAGAGCTACTACTGCCATTTGCTTGCCCCATCATTTTGTGGCTTACAGTGTGGCAATATAAGAGGATATGGGTTTATGGGTGTTGTTTCTCGATGATTTCAATGGCGTATGTATGCATTTGGCAGGAGCTTAGAATTGGGAGCTGCAGCCCTGCACAAACAGAACTGGATCAAAAGGTTTTGGGGCTAAAATTCAATATTCATTTTAGAGTTCAGCATGTACCTAGGGTCAACAGTGAGGAACCTGATTGACTGTGGTTTCCTTGGAGGTTTTCAGGAGCAGTTCACCCTTGTTAGGTTTGTTCAAGGCAAAGTTTCCTCACCCCTCTCCTTTTGCCTTTGCCCTTTTTCTTTGTTATTGAATAGTGGTTGGTATTAAGGGGTCATAATATAATATAATATGATGCTTTCATTAACATATCTAAATGGGTGATTTAAAGAGATTAAGGTGAGTATTGTGGGTGCTGAGTTGTCAAAGGATAGATTAAAATAAAAATATAAATAAATATAAATATAAATAAATATAAATTTTTTTCTGTCTATTACTTTATTGTTTTTCATACTTTTTTCTTATCTTTGCATGTCTTTAATATTGATAGATTGTACATCATGGAGTACATAGTCTAAAGCGATACAACTTTTGAAAAGTCTAAATTGATACAACTATTGAAACAATAATATAATAGAAGGACCTTATTTACCCATGGGTCTATACTGTCTCCTGTTAAGAAAAGGATTTCTACTACATTGAACTGAATATATAAAGAGTTTCTAAATAGAATACTAGGACCTTCTTTTTATTAGGACATATTTACCTTCAGAACTGTGAGCTATAACCACAGATTGTCCACTAATCCTGTTCTCATTATTTTGTGATATTGATTTAGTTTATTGATATTAATAGTTTTTCTTCTTCTAATTTTTCCATATTTATATCCTTATTTATTGTTTTTCTACCACATCACTTATCTCATTTATCCTTCAACACCTCAGTGCCCACAATAATCACCATTCTAATATGAGGCACTGCACCCTCATATTGTGTTCACTTTTTGTATTTACCTACAGAGGTGGCTTTTCTGGGATTTTACAGGTTAAATAGCGGGATAAAGAGCTTGGATTATAGGCCATTTTTTTTTATTTATTCGGCCAGGCATGTAGCAAAAGCTAGCGGATGGTCAGTGGACTGACTGGGAGTCAGGGATTTCAAATGGGAGATTTCTCTTCCTCTGTTCACTTGTTCATTGCTTTTGTTTCCCTGATGCCCTTATTATACACCTTGGTGAGAATGATCTTGTGCAGTATGGGTGGGGCACTGTAATGACAGGAACCATTTGCCGGGGGACCCGCAAGAAGAAGAAAGCCATGGGCAATGATGTCTACAATCAAGATAGAAGACTTCAGAAAAGTAAGTAATACCATTATTTATTAAAACTATTTAAGAATATATAAATATATAAGAAATATTGGGGAAAATGTATTAATTAAAAGGAAGGGGGCATGTTTAACTATTTACAATGAATGGGACATGTTTATTTATATTAATAGGAAAGGGCATGTGTATTTATATTAATATGATAGGGGCATGTCTTTTAACTATTAAAGGAACAGGGCATGTCTTTTAACTATTAATGATACGGGCATGTGTTTTAACTTTTGATGGAACGAGGCATGAGTATTTATATTAACAGGAACAGGACATGTTTATTTACTATTAGAGGAATGGGGGCATAATTTATTTGATCATAGTTATAGGGGATTTAACATATGAATATATGTTTTGGGGGGACATTATATATGCGGAGACATGCCATTAATCCTTGGCATGCTGCCATTTATGGTACTAAAAGGCACAGGATGCCCTGCAATACACTCACCAGAGATTACATGCAATCCCCAGTGAGTTACACTAAATCTATTACTAGATTTAGTAAATCCGACCCTATGCGTCAGCACATACATGAAAAAGGAGGTTTATAGCTATATTGGGTTAAGCTCACCTGCCCAGCGTCAAGGCACCTCCTGTAGGTAAGTCCCTATCTGTTTGCTATATGTGTAGTCAGAAGGTCTGTTTTAAGACCCTCCTGTCATTTGAAAAGTGTGCAGCGGCCATATTGGGTCAGGATCCCAAAGTAAAACTAGTTAACTCTGTTAATTAATTAGGTGTGTTTTTGCATATATGCAATTGTGCCAGTTTTCGGGCATACTTTTTTTGCACCTTCCCAATCCTTACACAAGTACATTCGCATGCATTACATATGCTGTGCTGCATTTACTAAAATGTACACATAACTCATTAACACAGAGATTTTTTTTTTTCTGTGTGCTTCTTTTGACCACAAACTACATCTAAAACAGACAAAAATGTATGTGACACACTAAGATTGAATATATTTTATATAGAAGTAACACTACTGCTGTCTATATTTTTCTACTCTTATCTTTATGAAAGATTGCTAGTATATATTTTCAGTAGCAAAAACAAATGGAAAAAAGATAAAAACTAAAGAAAAAACATGAATGTAATCGCCAAATAAAATACCCATAACATCCATAAACTGCCCATAACATATAGCTAGTCAATATGGCCCTGACCATATTAAAACTTAAAAGAGATGATTACAGTATTAATATATTGTTTCAGTGTTCAGTATATTATGCCTGTGTAAACCATTTTTTGTTTATTTCCCTTGTTATTAGAATTAGGATAAAACAAACAAACTTATTTCGACCAATATTATTCATTGCAGAATATCTGTTGTCATTTTTATTGTGCTCAATAAAAAAAGTCATAATTCTAAGTTGCTTGGTAACAAAGACATTTAGTGAAATGAATTTGTAAAAGCACATTTCAAAGTTAAATAGCTAAAGTTGTTTTATTAAAACCAATAATGGTATAATATTTTACACAAAATATTGCCATAACACCAATTTAAATAAAACAATAAAGAAAGACAACCTTTTTAACAAATGATCACCACCTAACTCATGGAAAACTTAGAAACAAATGTGCTTCGGGTCTTGAGACACAGGTAAAACAAAACAAAAATGTTTAGGTATGTTTTAAGTGCACATTCGTCGTAATTTATTTTACATAAGTTATGTAGAATAAACACACATATGTACTTTAGGCACGGACATGTGAATTGCACTTGGGGACATACGTACGGATGGGCGGGGTTGAAATACGTATTTAAAAATTTACATGAAAGTGGGTGGGGGGAGGCATTTAAATGAACACTTGAGGGTGCGGTTATAAAGACACACGTAAAGAACAGAGTGATCTATGGAGGTGTAAGTCTACGACTGCACGTCCGGGAGAGGGGAGTGTCGTGGGTGTTGGTTGGTGTTGCCTTGCTACGTGCGTGCGTTTTATTGCGTACTTGTATAAAATTGGATCTCTGAATACGGTCCAAAACGTTTAAAAAGTAACTCTTTGTTACTTTGGCAATAATAGATAATCCAGTTATTAAATAGTAATGTTGATACAGTTAATATTGGATGCATGCCACGATCAGTGTATTGTTAAATGATTTCTTTTTTACTTTGGATTAGATGAACCTAAGATAAGTAAGTTATTTACATGGGTACTATGGGTAAATCCAGATTTATGGGTTAAATCCGTTGCGGAGGCTAATGGACAGATTTTGGTATTTTTAGCCCACCCCTTGCTCTTCTATGTGTTAATGATGGATCCATGTCCAGGACCCTGCCTTAAGTATTCGGCACTGAAGAAATTCCTTGCAGAACACTGACGTAACGTAACACGTAACACCAAGCCCTTGCTGTAGAATTTAAATGCCAATGCAAGTATCCGCATGGTGCCTGGGCCAGTTCCCTGTGTGGAGGATGAACTCTGCATGGATTGTAGCATTGAGTGGCTGCGTTCCATACACCGTTTCTATGCATTGCGCATGGATGACGTAGTTATATAGCCTGACTTTATCAAATCTGAATCCGGCCCCATATTATCATTTAAAAGGGAAGTGATTATGTTTTACTTGTAGGTTTTGTTGTTGTCTGATGAAGTTTATAAACCACCTCATCATGTGCAATGTTTCTCGTTGCATTGATTCATGTTGTGTTGATTTGTGTAAGTGCGGTAGGTTTTAGCTTATGTGAACGTTTGGGTTGAAGGGGTGCACATGCAATTTATTTGTGATGTTCAGTTGAGAGGCACAGTATTCAATTACAATACTTGTAAACATGTATTTGTATCTGCCCAACTCTAATACATAAGTGTGCTCACACATAACAGATTATTGAAAACATCTCATCATACCCTGCTAATTGTATGTGTCGCAAACATATGCAGACCTCTGCATGAGGCCTTCAACCTCCAAATTGCCAAATTTTGGTCTCTTTGTATATTTTCTATTCTAATTGATGCCTCAGTCTACACCACACAGTACTTTTATGTTGATTATTGCTACTTAGAAAAACCTTTAACTATAATATATAATATTTCAAATGTACAAAACAAAGAGCTGACAAAAAATAATGGCTGCAACATCTACACATGTCTAACTATTAAAATATACTATATGTTTGATTCGTTGGCTCATTTTTTAATGATTGGTTTCCATTTGCCTATGCTAAAAAGTAAATGTCATCAAACTCAGGATAATCTAAATGGAGCACAAAATTGATTATGACTAATTATTAACATATCAGGGATGCATTTATTCAACTTTTAAGTGATCTCGTTATCACTGCAATTGACAGTAACATTTCTGTAGCATGTGATTTTTGTAAAGGCTTTTAAAAGCATCTATTAGTTTTAATGATAAAGAGATGCAGAATCAATAAAGGAAGCATGTGCAGTCTGATAAAATGGATATATGCCATCTATCAAGATATACAATGTCACCTAAAGTTTCAGAATGTGCCTGTGCATCAATGGCTTAAATTTATTTTAGCTCTACAATCAATATATTCAGGTTTAACTAATTCCTTTGCACTAATACGTTGCTTCTTCACCCTTGTATGCCCTTCCC
>WWET01000143.1:222299-239622 GCA_011038615.1 Limnodynastes dumerilii | reverse complement strand
GGAATGCCCAGTGTGCCAGAAGACGGCCCCTTGGTCAGAATTTAGGTCTCCACTGGTACCCCTCCCTATCATTTCCGTGCCTTTTGAATGAACTGGTATGTATCTGATAGGGCCAGTGGAGAAATCTGCTCGAGGGCACCAATACATACTAGTGGTAGTGGACTGTGCCACCAGATACCCGGAGGCTATACCCCTACGTAATATGAAATCTGGCACTATTGCCAGAGAGCTATTAATCCTATATACCCGCCTGGGAATATCGAAGGAGGTCTTAACAGACCAAGGTACCCTGTTTGTTTCCAAGCTTATGAAAGATTTATGCCGGTTGTTAAAGGTAGACAGAATTACCACTTCGGTGTACCACCTGCAAACAGATTGTCCAGAGAGCTACTACTTCTATATAACCATCTAGGAATACCAAAGGAGGTCCTAACCGACCAAGGTACCCCGTTAGTTTCTAAACTTATGAAAGATTTATGCCGGTTGTTAGAGGTAGACAGATTTACCACTTTGGTGTACCACCCACAAACAGATGGTCTGGTAGAAAGGTTTTAATCAAACCCTTAAACAAATGATAAAGAAGGCAGTGTCTCAAGAAAATCGAGACTGGGATTTGCTTTGAGTCCCTTTGAACTCCTCTATGGGAGGCGGAGACAACCCAAAGGGATTCTGGATTTGTTAAAGGAAGGGTTTGAACAATAACCCTGTCAGGACCATAATATCATTCAGTTTGTGTTCCAATTATATGACTTTCTTAGGCAAATTGCGCCACTCCTGAACGAACATATGGAAAGGGATCAGCAACGTCAGAAATAAAGTTATGACGTCACCACAGTTAACTGGTCCTTTAAACCTGGAGACAAGGTGTTAGTGCTTGTGCCCACTACAGAAAGTAAGATGTATGCTCAATGGCGGGGCCCTTATGAGATCATAGAGGCGGTGGGACCGGTCAATTATAAGGTTCGACAGGAGGGTAGAAGGAAGGTAGTTACAAATCTACCATGTGAACCTGTGAAAACCTTGGAAGGAAAGCGCCAGTCAGCCCTCTTTAGTATAAAGGTTCCAGAATGCCAGGTACCCATTGAAGTCAAATGTAGTCCTAGGCAGAAACAGGAAGCAGTGAATTTGGTAGCAAGGTTCCAAGATGTGTTTTCTGACAGTCCGGGAAAGACACAGATCATTCAACATGATATTGTGACCAGGGGCGAATTGGCAATAGGCCTTACCGGGAAGTTTCCCGGTAGGCCGGTACCCTGACACTGAGGTCCCTCTTCAGCACAGCACATGTAGTTTTTTAAAGTTTGCAGATCAGAGCTGCTGTGTCCCGTTCATTGGCTCAGTGCAGGTCCTGTACTGCAGCGGCCTCTCTCAGTAACACACTTCCCCTGAGAGGCCTCCTCAGTACAGGATCAGAATTGGGCCACTGAGGGAGACACAGCACCTCCTAAAGAACTATCGGCACTTGCAGGCTGCAGCCAGGACACAGCAGAGATCGTCTTGCAGGTGCCAGGAGGCGGTCCCAGCCCTTGCTACAGAGCAGCAGGCAGCCAATTGCAAGGCTGCCTGTTGCTGAGTGGGGTAGAGCCAGCTTCCTGTTAACTGTAACTGATTCCTCCTTTCCTGACTGTGCTGGGCTTTTAATTGCAGGATCTGTAACAGGTACAAGTGTGTATGCTCTGTGTGTATCTAGGGTGCAGTGTTTGTGTGTATGTATCTGGGTTTCACTTTGTGTGTGTGTGTTCTGTGTGTATCTAGAGTGCAGTGTTCATGTGTGTATGTGTATGTATCTGGGTTTCAGTGTGTGTGTGTGCGTGTGCGCGCTCTATGTGTATCTAGAGTGTTTATGTGTGTATGTGTATGTATCTGTGTGTGTGTGTGTGTGTGTGTGTGTGTGTGTGTGTGTTCTTTGGCTCAGTGCAGGTCCTGTACTGCTGAGGCCTCTCTCAGTAACGCACTTCCCCTGAGAGGCCTCCGCAGTACAGGATCAGAGTTGGGCCACTGAGGGAGACACAGCACCTAAAGAACTATCGGCTCTTGCAGGTTGCAGCCAGAACACAGGAGAGATCGTCTTGCAGTTCCAGGGGGTGGTCCCAGCCGTTGCTACAGAGCAACAGGCAGCCAATTGCAAGGCTGCCTGTTGCTGAGTGGGGTAGAGCCAGCTTCCTGTTAACTGTAACTGATTCCTCCTTTCCTGACTGTGTGGGGCTTCTAATTGCAGGATCTGTAACAGGTATAAGTGTGTGTGCTCTGTGTGTATCCAGAGTGCAGTGTTTATGTGTGTATATATCTGGGTTGCACTGTTGTATGGAGTGTACTGTGCATATGGGTGTATGTGTTTATGCAGAGTGTGTGTAGGTATCTATCTATCTGGGTTGCACTGTATGTGTATGTATGGAGTGTACTGTGCAGTGTAGTGTATTTGTGTGTATGTAGTGTGATGCACTATGTGTATTAATCTGGAGTGTAGTGTGTGTGTATATGCAGAGCCGCCGGGGGAGGGGGCCTGCGCTGTTGTTGCTTTTTTTTTTTAATTCAATTTATCCTTTTTTTTTTTTTATTAATTTAGAAACGCTGGCTGCCTTTATGGAAATAGTAGTGTCAGACGGCACTATAGTGCAGGGGTTGTGAAGTGCAATAGCAGGATTGTCACTAATTGACATCTATGATCCACCTATGAGTAGCTATACTATGCTGTTCATAGGCAGATCAGAAATGTCAATCAGTGACAATTAGAGAGCTAGACAGATGGGGATGGGGGAGATTAAAGGGAATGTAGAGAGATGGGGCTGGAATAGAGAAGGGATGCAGAAACAGGGCAGTGACTGGGAAGAGGGATGGGGGAGATTAGAGGGAATGCAGAGAGAGGTTGCTAGGATAGAGAAGGAATACATAGATAGGAAATCAAGAGAACATGAATGTGTTTTGTGGATAGATAGTTATGTGTATTTGTGTGTGTGACAATAGTTATGTGTATTTGTGTGTGAGACAATAGTTTTGTGTATTTGTGTGTGTAACAATAGTTTTTTGTATTTGTGTATATGTGACACTAGTTATGTGTATTTGTGTGTGTGAGACAGTTATGTATAGTATAAGTAAGTATAAGTATAAGTGTCACATTTGTTTCCCACAGTTACACAGTGATCCGTCGGCTTGCGGGTCATGGACGCCGTCTCCACGGCAACAGACGCATCACTTCCGGTGCGCGTCTTCTGGCCAGATGGATGCGGCGCCCTCCCAAGCCCGGACATCACTTCACCTGGATTGGGTAAGCGGTCTTTTCTTTCTTCCTCTCCAAACTATTTAAACAGCTTTGTATTGAGTAACATGTCACCCTGATGAAAGTACAAACTAAAGTGTACTGAAACGTTGGTATTTTTCTTCACACTATACGGTGTTTTGTGTTTATTCATTCGACAAGTCTCTGAGTGCCCTCCGTTTCTGGACATATATTTTGCTGATTTAGCTGGAGTGAGCACCGGAGCAATTGATACCACAGCAACGAGTGCCTTCCACCACAGAATATATTTTGGACTCACACACAGTGTTTTCCTGGATTGTGCCCCGAGCATTGAATATTTACTGTACCGCTTTCTTCATCCATTAGTGTCTATCAACAGACACTACAAGTTCTCATCACACCATGTCTGAGACGCAGAGGGAAGATCCCTTACAACCATGTTTTACTCGCCTTACTATACCTATGGACGAGGTACTTTCATTTTCTGAGGCGGAAGCCGAGGACATTCTTTGTAAGGAAAATCTTTTTGATTTGGGAGCAGTTGAAACCCCTTTGGACATTTATCAGGAAATCTTAAAATTCAAGAAAAAAGAAATAGATTTCACCCTCGATGCCACCACACTATCTGACTATCATCGGGATAAAAAAATCCCTCGCGGATTCCGTATTACAAACACCCCCACTATTGGCAGACAATGTTCTAATTTTTGCCGCAAATGGATCAGCGTGCTCAATAAATGCTCATTCGATTTGATGCTATTGGTGATAGAACAATCGAAAAAAGAAGTTGAAAAGTTTAAATCCCAGTTGTCTGTGGTAGAATCTACTAAATTACCAACCCTTCTAGCTGATACAACTATGGACTGAAAAACCAAATTAAATGTACAGATAGAAGTCTATAAAAAAGATCTCATCAGATTCAAGAAAGAAAAGAAACATATTGTCAATAGAGATTACCAGGACCTTAGAGTGTATCCTTGGCTAATAGGGGCTGAGGACAGATCCCAAAGATTTAAAAGGCGTACTTTCCGCCCTCAGAACTCAGCATCATCATCCTCCGCGGCCACTGGCACCGACACAGATACAGAACCTAGCACCTCAAATACCACAACTCAGAAACCCCCTTTAGGGGCACGCACACGATCAGGCGCCATCCCCACATCAGGAGGGGTGGGCAGGGCAAGAGGGGGCATAAAAGGCCCCAAGAAAATCTAGTGTTTAATCTATCTTCCAGGGATTTAACAAAGGTCGAATACAGCGTCCTTAATCGGGGCCTCTCTTTCGTCCCGACCACCTATCATAAAGAATTTCAATGGAGGGTAGATACCTTCAAATTAAACCCACAGCTAGCTCTGAAAGAATTATTTCAGGACTCTACTTCACAAGCCTTGATACAACCCTTCAAACCAAAATCGAAATTCAGTCCAACAAGCTTCAATGCTTCCATTAAATCATTCACTAGAAATCTGAAAACATGTACTTCTACTCAGGCGGCACCCCACATAATCCCGAATATGTCTAGGGAGGAACGTATGGCATTACAAACCCTGTCTAAGGACAGTAATTTTATCATCCGCCCCGCTGACAAGGGCGGAGCTATTGTGCTCCAAGATCGCATAACATATATACAGGAGGCATACAGACAACTACAGGATGGTGTCACCTACCGTAAATTAAAAAGTGACCCCACAAAAATCTTCAAAGCTGAGATTGACGACTACCTCCAGACTGCATTGCTCTCAGGGGGACTCTCCCAACAAGAAACGGAATACATGACAGTATCCCATCCTACAACTCCTGTATTTTACACACTCCCAAAACTCCATAAAAATTCTACCCACCCCCCTGGCAGACCCATCATATCTGCCAGGGAGTCACTTTTACAAAATATTGCAAAATTCTTGGATCATAAATTTCAACCGTTAGTCCAAAAAGGCCCCTCATACTTAAGGGACACCACGGACTTCATCCAAAAATTGATGAGGGTGTCTATGGTACTGCGGGAGGCGGGGAGCAGAGAGCAACGGACCGGAGAGGAGTGAGCATGGTGGCCCGTCGAGAGGTAAGGACAGGAGTGGAGACGGGTGCTGCAGCGTTACACACCACGCGGCGTCTGCGGTGGTGTGTAACATATACTCTAACAAGGAATTTTTTCCTATTTAATGACGAATTTTTTCTTCAAACTGTTGGCTGTGCGATGGGGTCCAATGTGGCCCCATCGTACGCCAACATGTTCATGAATGTCTATGAATTAGACTATCTGTACAACAATCTACAATTCAAGGAGGGCACGCTATTCTATGTACGATACATAGACGACGTGTTCCTCTTATGGCAAGCAGGTGAGGAGGCCCTCGTTCAATTGATAGAAGACCTTAACCGCAATGGATCGCCTATACAACTCACATACAATTTTTCCACAGTGAAAATACATTATCTGGATGTGGAAATCACATTAGACGGTCAATCCTTACATACGGGGATTTACTCCAAGCCAACAGACCGCAATACCACCCTTTTGGCGTCATCTTTTCACCCAGAGCCTTTAAAATTTGGACTGCCACACTCCCAGCTCCTGCGCATTCACAGAATTACGGATGACATTACCATGACTATAAGTAAAATGCAGGAGATGTGCCGAAAGTTCAGTGATAGAGGGTATGATCCAGCTTCTCTAAAAAACATTATGGATAAAATCCTACTCATTCCAAGAGAAGAATTACTTAAACCAAAACCCAAAAAAAATTCTGATAACATGCTTCCTTTTGTGCACATGTATACCAACTACAACAAAACCATCAGACATACAGCGTCCAGATTCTGGCCCATAGTAAGAGATGACCCTACTTTAAAGAATCTAAAAAATACAAAATTAATGCCTTGCTATAAGCGGGGCCCCAACCTTAGGGATCTATTGGTTCACTCGGACATAGCATCCAAACAAGATCGCATACGGAGAAAAGGTTGCTTCAAGTGTATCAACTGCCTCACCTGCAGATATTTAGAACCTTGCCAAACCTTTCATCATCCTCATTCCGGTAAAAAATACACAATCAAACATTACCTGACATGCACGTCCTCATATGTTATTTATCTGATCTCATGTCCATGTGGACTCAACTACGTGGGTAAGACCACAAGGACTTTTAGGGAGCAAATGGCCCTTCACAGGTCGGCTATCCGGGCGGCCATAGATGGCAAACAATGCGACCAACCCGTTGCCAAACACTTTGCCATCCACAAACATAACCTATCATCTCTCCGCTACAAAATTATTGATTATGTCCCCCCTAGTTTGAGGGGTGGCAACAGGGACCAAAAACTGCTTCAACTGGAAGCCAGATGGATTTATGAATTGAAGACCATCTCGCCACACGGATTGAATGAAATGTGCAATCTTGCTTGTTTCTTATAAAATTAAATGTTTATTTCAGCCATAGAGGCCCGGATATGTTTGCTACCATACTCCTTAAATTCCTTGTATGTCTGTAGCAATGTGAAAGTACATGGACTCCCATCGTGTATATGCTCTCTGTATATGTTCTTTAATGTTTCCTAATGTTTCTCCCCTCTGCTCTTTTTCTTTTCATCTGGTACTGTTTAGTGCCTTCATGGTGCGGTTTTGGTTTTATTTCATTATATATTGATTGTAAGTGTCACATTTGTTTCCCACAGTTACACGGTGATCCGTCAGCTTGCGGGTCATGGACGCCGTCTCCACGGCAACAGACGCATCACTTCCGGTGCGCGTCTTCCAGCCAGCTGGATGCGGCGCCCTCCCAAGCCTGGACATCACTTCACCTGGATTGGGTAAGCGGTCTTTTCGTTCTTCCTCTCCAAACTATTTAAACAGCTTTGTATTGAGTAACACGTCACCCTGATGAAAGTACAAACTAAAGTGTACTGAAACGTTGGTATTTTTCTTCACACTATACGGTGTTTTGTGTTTATTCATTCGACAAGTCTCTGAGTGCCCTCCGTTTCTGGACATATATTTTGCTGATTTAGCTGGAGTGAGCACCGGAGCAATTGATACCACAGCAACGAGTGCCTTCCACCACAGAATATATTTTGGACTCACACACAGTGTTTTCCTGGATTGTGCACCGAGCATTGAATATTTACTGTACCGCTTTCTTCATCCATTAGTGTCTATCAACAGACACTACAAGTTCTCATCACACCATGTCTGAGACGCAGAGGGAAGATCCCTTACAACCATGTTTTACTCGCCTTACTATACCTATGGACGAGGTACTTTCATTTTCTGAGGCGGAAGCCGAGGACATTCTTTCTAACAGTTTACCTACAAATACTCAGGGTGCTGCCCGTTGTATGTTTAATAATTTATAGTTTAGGGCAGGGACTAAGGGACTAATATAACTGTGCTTGCCCCGCTTATTTTCTGGTTAGCCCCTCCTAGAATTTATTTTGTCCCGCCAATAGGAGGCCTCTTTTAGATTTTTTTACAGGGCCACTTTATTTTCCCAATCCACCTTTGATTGTGACTCCACCCGGGGTGGTCATCAAACAAAGGCCGTATTGCATACCAGAGGCAAAATAGGCACTGGTAAAGCAAGATGTAGAAGAGATGCTACACCTAGGGGTTATAGAGGAATCAAATAGTGAGTGGAATAATCCCATTGTCTTAGTACCTAAGCCGTCAGGTGTGGTAAGATTCTGTAATGACTTCCGCAAATTAAATAAGGTTTCTCACTTTGATTCGTACCCTATGCCCTGGATTGATGAGTTGGTAGAGAGGTTAGTCAGGAGTCAGTATCTTACCATGCTTGACTTGACAAATGGATACTGGCAGATTCCTTTAACGGAAGATGCTAAAGCAAAAACAGCCTTCTCTACCCCAGAGGGCCTATTTAGTTTACATGGTGCCCCAGCAACCTTCCACAGAGCTATGAATAAGTTGCTGTGGCCCCACAGGGAATATGCAGTTGCGCATTTTTAGCTCTGACTGGGAATCCCACCTACCAAAGAAAGAGGCCATTTTGAAGTCTTTAAGGGAACACGGGTTTACCGCCAACCCTGAGAAATGTGCCATTGATATGATAGAAGCCAAATATTTGGGGTACATTGTGGGCAGGGGACAGGTTAAACCTCAGCCTAGCAAGATAGAAGCGGTTCTCACTTGGCCCAAACCCAAATGTAAGTTGCAACTTAAGACGTTTCTCGGTCTAGTGGGGTATTATCACAGGCTCATATGTGATTATGCCACTAGAGCGGCTCCACTAACCGAATATCTTTAAAAAAGTCTCCAGACAAAATAACGTGGTCCAGGCTTATGGAAAAGCTTGGCAAGACTTAAGAAGAGCTTTATGTACAGAGCCTGTCTTGCAAGCTCCTGATTTTACAAAACAGTTTGTGTTGCATACAAATGCCTCTGGGACAAGATTAGGGGCAGTCCAATCCCAGAAGGTAAATGGTGAGGAAAAGCCGGTCCTCTGCCTTAGCCGCAAATTACTTCCCAGAGAGCGCAAGTATTCAACTGTAGAACAGGAGTGCTTGGCAATTAAATGGGCAGTGGAGTCCTTAAAATATTATTTGTTGGGACGGGAGTTTTTGTTAGTTACAGACCATGCTCCCTTGAAATTGTTGCAAACAAACAAAGGGGTGAATGCTCGTGTGACCTGTTGGTTTTTGGCCTTACAGCCATTTAAATTTGAGGTGCAGCATCGTCCGGGGGAAACGGCACCTCAATGCGGATGCCCTTTCCAGGAGTTTTGTAGGTCCCAATCCTCCAAACAACCCTATGGTGAAGCTAGGGGAGGAGGAAGAGGGCCGGGGGGCGAGGTTTAAAGCTTGCATGAAAATTTGTTAGCTTCACCAGGGTGGTTGAAGCTAAGGGGGGAGGGGTGTGACAGAGATAGCATGCCTCCACATGAAAGTAATATGGAGTGTGACAGAGACAGCATACCTCCACATGGGAGTAATGTGGAGAATCCTGACCAGGTTTTAGAGCTACAGCAAGGAGACTGGTGTGATCAGGCTTAGGCTAATCAACAGCACCTGTGCTCTCCTGATATGTGTTTCAAAGACAGAGGGTTAGGACTCTTGATGGTGGAATAGCTGCCCAAGGGTTGGAGTATGATAGGGACCAGTGGAACACCTAAAGAGTCATGTGAACTATGCTGTGACACTTATAGGCTGCACTACAAGAACAACTTGCTGTTGATGATGTTGCTGACCTGTTATACTGTCTGCCTGCTAGAAAATAAAAGAACTTGACTTTATTTCCTCCATGTGATGTGCTCCTTTATCAAAATACCTAGTGTTAAACATGTAGTAAGTGAGAGTTCATCATTCAAAAAGGTCTCAAGACAGAGCTGTATATCCTTTGTCAATCTCTAAATTTGTTTACCTATTCCAATATATCATTATGAGTTTTGTCCAAGCGCCTTCTTTCTCTTCTGTTTTTATAGATGTCTGTTTTTGCAACCACTTTGGAGTTGATTGCGTATAGAGGAGCAGCGGTATACAGTTTATATCTGGTGCATTGGACTGACTACACTGTTTGATAAGTGAACACTGAAACTTTTGCTACCTGTGGACATATATGGACTAGTGATCAAGTACACCTACATCTGTATGTAATTTTGTTGTTATTCCTGTTTTAGGTTATAGCATCTCACTATAGAGTCCTTCACAGGTCTACACCCCTTTTTTTAAATGTTGTTCAGATCATCAGAATTAGGCAACTTTAGATCTGCCGAGTCTAAAAATTTCTTTGAAGCTACTGTTCAGAATGTTCAGAGTCCTCCTATAGGTGAACAATGGAAGGATAATTTATGACTGTTGGAATTTACCCTCATTAAAGAGGCTAAGGCCTTTTGGGACATTCAATTATTAGAAAATTATACCAACAGTAATAAAATCCCAAAAGGATTAAGATTGCTCAAAACCCCAGCTTATAAAGAAATGGATCAAGTATTTCTTACCAGATGGTTTAATATTTTAGATAATTGCTCATTTGAATTAATGAAGCTTTTAATAACAGAGAAACAAAAAGATTTGACCAATATTGAGACTGATATTAGAAGTCTGAGTACAAAATTCGAGGAGAAACTAATGGATGAAGATTTTATTTTAGCTAAATCTAAATTAGAGGACAAAGTAAATAGAATTGAGAATAATGGGGTAGATCCAGAACTACGTCCGTCTTCCATAGATGGACTTAATTCAATGAACAATAGCTACTGCGCATGGGTAGTAGCTATTGTACGTAATCTGCGTATCATTTTGATAAAAGACTGCATATATGCAATCTACTAATCGAAACGATACGCAGATTACGTACAATATCTACTACGCATGCGCAGTAGCTATTGTTCATTGAATTACGTCTGTCTATGGAAGACGGACATAGTTCTGGATCCGGCCCAATATTATTAATATTAAACTGGGGAAATTTCAGAGGGACACTAGGGACTATCAATTAGATCAAGTCAAGCTAAGAACGGCAGGGGGACTAATGTAGCCAAGTTTAATAAGTAAGTAACCCTTCCTACTCAGAATTCACCAAAGCCAAGTACATCAGGAATGATGTCTTTATTGGGAGAGGAACAAATTCTAGACAAACCATTCCAAATAAAACATCAAAATCAAACACTTCTACAACCAGATCTCCCAAGCCTGTTGTTTCCAACGAAAAAAGGTTATTAGACGTGGAAAGTGATCTTCCAGAGCCCACAATAAAGAAAAAGATAAATCAATAATTAAGGGAATAATTAATATATAATTAAGGGAATTTTTAATCTCTCCACAACCCCTCTAAATCAAGTTGAGCTAAAACTTCAGGGGCCTCATTCATTAAAAACGATTTTTTTATGCGATTTTTCATCGCAGCCCATTGCGGCGATTTTGCAAAAATAAAGTATGCATGTAAAAAATATATTTTCCTAACTAACAATGTACCCTACATGATTGCACTTACCTTGCACACACTTGACTTACATTAGGAGAGATGACCACCGAAGTTAAGAGCACTCATGTAGGGTACAATGTTAGTTAGGAAAATATAATTTTTACATGCATACTTTATTTTTGCAAATTATTATTGGGGTTAATGTATGTCTTGCGGTTTTTTTTTTTTACACTGTACACGCAGCGCTGCATGATTACAAGTGTAACCGTTGTACACGCAGCACTGCATGATTACAAGTGTAACCGTGTTGTGCTGATAGAATTACAAGGATCAGCTTTGCTGATCCTTTTAGTTCCATCAGTACAGCATGACTACAGCTTGCAGCCATGCAGCACTTAGGTTTTTACATACACAAAAACACATGTCTGTTATACGGACATGTGTTTTTGGTGGTCGCGATCGGCTCAAAAAATGAAATCGCACCTCTCTGGCTGCGATTTTATTTTTTATGATTTAATGGCGATTTCACCGCGATTCGGTGAAATCATCTTTAATGAATTACAAACTTTCTATGTTTGTAATGGGAAAAAGTCAGGATCGCGAATTTTACACCCGCGATTAAAAAAAACAATCAAATCGTGTGATTTGGAGCTTAATGAATCCATTTTGCGATTTTTAAGCTCCAAATCACACAATTTAGCCCAAATCGAGCTTAATGAATGAGGCCCCTGGAGTGAGGATTATCATTCACCCCAACATGTCCACCAAATAGGTTCAACGCAATAGTAGACCTATTAAAATTTTCCATTAATTTTACCTTAAAACGCCACTTTTTGAAGTAAGGGCAAAAAAATCTGAGGGAAGACAACACACAGGCTCCTGTCACACAGGAGGACTCTGTTTTGTTGGACTTTGGGCTAAGGCTAAAATCTAAATTTTTTCCATTATAATTCCGGGGACCTTTTGTGAAACTTTTCACTGAACTAGTTAAAAATTGATTTAGAGGTACTAGATTATAGTTCGCCTAAGAAGTAGGGAAACCTTAAGAAATGGGAAAGAATAGCTATGAAAAAGCTCATGGACAATCTGTCATAAAACAGGCAGATTAGGGGGGGTGGGAATTCTTGATAGGGCCCAATACGGGAAGAAAGCATTGCGCCTGTTGAGTGATGTTGAGTCCTACAGAAAACTATCAACAGACCCCATAGAGTTATTTGTGGAAGAATTGGAGGTTCTACTGATAGATGTGCTCACAAATAAATGAATTTCCAGAGATGAATTAAATTATCTTTTGAACAAAACACCAAGGGTGGCTACTTTCTACCACCTTCCGAAACTCCACAAGGACAGACACAATCCCCCAGGGATACCTATAGTCTCGGGGATTGAGTCTGTCACTTCAAGAATTCAAAATTTGTAGACATATATATAAAACAATATGTTGCAAAGTTAGAATCCTATATTAAGGATTCCACGCAAGTGCTACACTGTGGTTCTGGTATTGTATGGGAAGAGGGTTGGAACTGGTGAACTGTCGACTTGCAAGCACTTTACACATCAATTCCTCACTCACTCACAAGGCTTGTTAGCAATGAAAGAAACTCTAGAGCAGGATCCTTGTCTCTCTATTTTCCTAATAGAGTTCATTGTGTCTTGCACCAGATTTGTGCTGGAAAATAATTATTTTTTGTTTTTGGATATGTATTATCTGCAAACCAATGGGACCTCTATGGGGACCATTTTCACTCCCAGCTTCGCTAACCTGTATATGGGAAGCTGGGAGCGGAAGTGTATCTACAACCATCCCCAAAGAGATCAGATCAAATTCTATAAGCGTTACATCGACAACCTCCTGTTTGTCTGGGATGGGTCTGAATTAGAATTTGGAGAATTCGTCAATGGGTTAAACCTGAATGAGTTTGGCCTAAAATTTATGTACAAATTTGGGGGAGCACAGATTGAATATTTGGATCTGGTGCTGAAAGCTCCTGTTAAGTTAAGGGAGGAACAAGTAACGTCCTACACATTCTTCAAAGAAGTAGACTCAAATAGTTACTTACCTTTTGATAGTTGTCATTTGGGTAGTTGGAAGGAAAATAATCCATACTCCCAATTTCTACGTCTAAGGTGTAACTGCTCTTCTTTACAAAAATTTGAAGAACAGTCATCTATCTATAAATTAAGGTTTTTGGAGCGGAATTTCCCACAGCTTTTAATTGAAAATAGCTATGAAAAAGCTAAAACTTTAGACAGAAACTCTCTATTGGTTTATAATACAAAAAAAAAGAAAAAGAAAAAGTAACTAAAGAAAGTACACTTAGTGTAATTTCCTGTTTGTCACTAATTTTACCAACTCTACGCACAAGATAAAAACTATCCTTAACAAACATTGGTCTGTGTTAGAATCAGATCCTATACTGGCCCCTCTACTTCCCCATGCTCCAGCCTTGAAGTTTAGGCATGAAAAAAACTTAAAATCACTATTGGCCCCCAGCATGCTTCCCAGTTTACCATCAGAGGTTTCATTGTTGCAATCTACTCCCACAGGGTGTTATCCCTGTGGATGTTGTAAAATCTGCAAATACATCTGTAAAAATAAAAGTTTTAAGAACTCAGAAGGCACTAAGGAGTAGTTAAACATCATACGAAGTGTAATTCTACACATGTAGTGTATCTTTCGGAGTGTGGGTGTGGGTTGGCATACATAGGCAAAACCAAGCGCCCACTAAAGATTTGGGCCTTAGAGCACTACAGAAACATTTTAAACCAAACCCTTAACCATAGCATACCACGTCATTTTCAATTGATGCACGGGGGGAAACCAGATTCTATGTGGATAAGGGCCATTGAACATATCCCTTTGGACAAAAGAGGTGGTGATCGCCTGAAAAAACTGGCCCAAAGGGAATGTTTCTGGATTTCAACTTTACTTACTTTGAACACCAAGGGCTTGAATGAGTCGTTTGAGCTCACTCCCTTCTTATAAATTATAAACTATGCAAAATATCTTTGGGTGATAAGACTGAATTGCCTCTAAGTCAGCTTCTTTTAATTTGGGTCTCTTGTCTATGTATTCAACCTGATAGGCACTAAGATGTGATAATGAACTTTTAAATTGATACATGATATATATTATGGATTATTTTTAAGTTTGGTTATATGTTATTTATGCACCATCATGTTAAACCCATTTGACTGTTTGGTTTAATCTACATTAGCTGTGATACTCCAGGGTTAGTCTGATGGATAAATTGTAACTTTTATATTAGGTGTATGTATTTATCATAACCACTTGTATTTGAATAGTTTGTCATTAGTTTTTTATTAGTTTTAGTCCCGGTCATTGTTAGCTGCCATTTTATGTTTCCCATGATCTGGGATGAATTGCTTGATTGATGTCTTTGTATACTGTGTTATATAGCGGCACTGTGACTTTAAGATCACGTCACTCTATCAGCTCAAGGGCTATTTAAATCCCACTGACATTGTTTTACACACACACCCTGATGAAGTCAGTTTTATGAAACGCATAAGGGAGGAGCTTGGGATCATCTTCCTGTTACACACCTTACTGTTTGGATCTTTGAAACTACTTGTGGACTTGCATTGAATGGGAGTTACCTTGCCGGGAGACCCACCGCACTGCAGTAAAGTGTGCACATGCTTTTATGAATCAACGTAGTTGGTTCTGATACATCTGGTACGCCTGCCTATATTATTTTTGTCTGTTTTGTAAATAAAAGACGATACTGCATCATGGAGCCCCCTCTTTCTCTTCTGTTTTTATAGGTGTCTATTTTTGCAACCACTTTGGAATTGATTGTGTATAGAGGAGCAGCGGTATACAGTTTATATTTGGTGCATTGGACTGACTCTACACTGTTTGATCGTTGAACATTAGGACTTTGCTACCTGTGGACATATATGGACTAGTAATCCTAGTAATCCTCAACAACAATCCGTCACATAGAGGACTGGACGTCTCTGTCCTCTTTCCTCTCTTGGAGATGAACCTCAAAAGAAATGAGAGAGTTTTACCTCCAAATTATGGGCTGTGCGATGGGGTCCAATGTGGCCCTATCATTCGCCCATATCTTCATGTACAATTATGAAGATCATTTTTTGTAGAATGATCAATATTTGCTGGAAGGGGCTCTAACATATGTCTGCTGTATTGATGGCATATTCATCATCTGGCAGACTAGTATGAAATCCTTTGAGGAACTCATTACAGAGCTCAACAACTTTTCCTGTCAAGTTTACCTATAACATTGATGCACACGAAGTCCAGTATTTGGATGTTGCAGTTTCGTTTGAGGGTCAACAGTTACATACCAACATTTACAATAAACCCACAGACCGTAATAATATTTTACAAGCATCTTCTTTTGATCCAGCTCCTTTAAAATATGGATTTCCATATTCTCAGTTATTAAGTGTTCATCGCATTACAAGTGATATTTCACAGACCAGAGCAGCCATGCAGTGTATGTGTGCACAATTCATTGAGAGAGGCTATAATAGAATAGAATTGGAACCGATGATGGAGTAAATCTTATTGATGCCCAGATCAAAATTCCTTGAACCTAAACCTAAATAAGAACTACAAGATCATTTTCCATTTGTACATACTTATACTGAGAAACATCAAGTTATTAAAAGGACTGGACAGTGATATTGGCTGCTAATTCAAACGGATCCAGAATAAAATGTCTTCGCAATACGACCCTCATGCCAAGATACAAAAGGGGCAGCAATTCGAGGGAATTATTAGTCCATACAGGCAATACTCCAAAAAGCAGGCAACTCAGAAAACAGAGTGCTTTGGATGCGCCAACTGCATCACCTGTTGTTCGTTGGAGCAAGGTTCCTATTTCACCCACCCTTATTTGGAAAGAAAATATAAAATTCAACACTACCTGACATGCTCCACTAAATTTGTCATTTATGTCATTTCTTGCCCTTGTGGCCTTCAATATGTTGAAAGACCAAGAGGCAATTTAATGATTGGATCGCCGTGCACCGGTCAGTTATACGATCCGCTTTGGAGGGGGAAACTATCTGACCAGCCTGTGGCCAAACATTTTCTCACCCAAAAACACAGCTTAGCCACTTTGAGGTATTAAAATTATAGACCATATCTCACCCCTACCTAGAGGAGGAAATAGAGACCAATTGTTACTGAGACATGAGGCCAAGTGGATTCATGAACTGAGAACTTTGTCCCCTTTTGGACTCAATGAAACATGTAGCCTCTCTTGTTTCTCATGATGGTTTCTTGGCTTATAATGCAATTTATCTTCTTTTTTGGCTCTATGGGCCTGATCCAGAGCAACGACCGCAAGCGAGCGTACGACGAGCGTATGCGAAAATTCGGGAAAAAATTCGCAACGCGCATGCCCAGTATGACAGCTTCCGGTCGCCCGGGCGTCATGAGCGAATAGCGGGCGTATTGTGAGCGTATTTTTCGCTCGCGGGACGTGCGTTCTTTACGATGGTCGGCTGGGCGCCCGTTTTACTACAGGGAGGCGGGGATAGGCATTTAAATTGTACAGTATGGGCGTGCTAAGCCCGTACGATCAGCGTATTTTGTGCGAAATTTCGTACGGCCGACGGTCGTACCCAGTGTAGGGTATAGCCGCCGTAAGCAGGTACTTTACTATGGGAGTGTTAGGGGCGTGTATGTTTATTCGCCCGGGCGAACGTACGCATTCGCCCGTCGGACGGCAATTTCGTAGCTCTGGATCAGGCCCTATGACATTATTTGTTTGCCATATCTAATTTTGGGCTAGGGTCATTTGACCAAGATATATAGCTTGTTTAATGTTAGTGCAGTTGTGGGCACTGCCTTAGTTCTCATGTTAAGTGATCAAAATACTGTGTGTTCCTAGCCTTGACTTGTAAACTGTAATGTAAAATGTAAATGTAATTTACCAGCAGGACACACTACCCATAAGTTAGTTCCGATATCCATTTATTTGCCCTACAGTGTAATTCTAATAGTTAATTCTAATGCCTGCTGCCATTGTATTAGTGCTCTTGTTATTTTCACTTTGCTTTGCACCCATATGCAGTGCCTACATGAGGATGACATGACTCCAAGGGGAGGTGTTTGGTGAGATAAGTGTTTGTTTGCACACTATATATACAGTATGTGTACTTGATGATTGTATTTTAGACCTTGATGAAAGTATATTAAATATGTATTA
>WWET01000143.1:186966-221532 GCA_011038615.1 Limnodynastes dumerilii | reverse complement strand
ATAAGTGACACTAGAAACAAGAGACTACATATATATATATATATATATATATATATATATATATCATATCACAATATCTGAAAAAATATGCAAAATACCAACACCTCAGAAAAAAGAAAAAGCAAAAAGGTAGAAAATATAGTATATACAGGCTAGGAATTGACCAGGGTCAATCCTAAAACAGCTCAGGCGGGGCAATGAGTGGTAATCTAAAGTAGAAATATATGGCTCAACCACAGTAACAGTGTCCAGAAACCACTTCAAAGGCAGCCACAAAATATTCTGCAAAGAGGGGAAGTATGCTTCCCCTCTTTGCAGAACATTTTGTGTCTGATGGATTTATTTAACTTCTTCTATAACCTGATTCTTAGTTATGTCTCTCATCCTATTTGTATATGATATTATGTATGTCAGTATAGCTGCTGGTATATGCCAACAATATCTCATTCCAAGTCCTTTCCTAATCACTATGTTTTTCCCTTATAGAATCTGTTTTGTTGGGGTGGTGTCCATGGCAACCGGGACCGCTTCCGGTGATGTCAGGTTCGGCTCCTGGCGAGTGAGACTGGCGCGGTCCAGGAACGTGGATCCAGAGGGTGGGATGGCACTGGTGGGATAAGTTTTGTCTTTTCTATTTATATGAGTGCTGTTTTTACACTGTTTGATGCCCTGCATTAAATCTTGGATTGCCGCTCATTGGAATATATATATATATGTAGTGGACACATTAAGAAGAATAGCTTTTTTCTGCATTGTTTTTTTAAACAGAATATTTACATGTAGTGTGACTGTTCACTACTCAATTACACATTCTAGCAGTTCCTGTATTGTGGTTGTGGGAAATTTTTCATACTTATGTTAATGTAAACTTTTGGAATTTACAATACACACTATTTTAATTTATGCCAAGCATGTTTAAACTGTTCTACTGTGTTGCCTCAACCACCTCAGATGGGAGGCTATTCCACTTATCTATCACCCTTTCAGTGAAGTAATTTTTCCTCACATTTCCTCGTATTATTATTACACCTCTTCCTTTGCAAAAATGCCCCCTCCTCTAGCCAGTCACAACCCTTGATATATTTGAAAGTTGCTATCATGTCCCCCCTCTCCCTTCTCTGCTCCAAGCTATACATGTATAGAAACATATACATGTATAGAAACAATTAAAATTTTGTGCGCAAACCTTCCATTTTTAAGAGGCACACTAATATATAAATATATCCATTATGTCCCTGTATTTGGTGCGGAGTCATTTTGATAAAACTTTACTATTGGTCATTTCGGGCACCTTGGAACGGATTCAGAACTACGTGTTCTGGTCTTAAAAGACCGCATGTACACAATCTGCGTAACAAAATGCTACGTAGATAGCGTTAAATATTTACTATGCATACGCAGCACTTAGAAACTGGCACGTAACTTACCAGAACATGTTGTTGTGAATCCGGTCCCTTATATTTATATGCTAAAATATGCAAACAATTCCTAAATATCAAGGGCCAGATTTGCTAAGCTGCGGGAAAGGAAAAGAGGAGATGTTGTCCATAGCAACCAATCAGATTCTAGCTGACATTTTTCTTGTATGTATTAGAAAAGTGAGAGCTAAAATATAATTAGTTGCTATGGGCAACATCTCCACTTTTCCTTTCCCACAGCTTAGTAGATCTGGCCCCAAATCAAAAGTGTTATCCTTTCATGTAAATAAACTGTATAGGTGTGAAGAGCATCTAGAAATTTCCATATATCCGTATCATAGTTTAACTAAAACTAAAACAAAACTAAAACAAAATGTGTATTACCTAATATTTTGGTAGATAAAAGGTTAAAATTATTCATTGCAAAAATGAACAGCTCACAGAAAGAGCAATGGTCAATAAATAAGGATTTCTAAGAAGGAAATTTGTTCATGTGACTATATTATTATATCTTTATGTTTTTGCCCTCTCTCTATTTTTTCTTTATGGGTCTCTGGAAATAGATATAATTCAATTAAATTAAATTGTAATCCTAACAGTAAATTGAATTGTAAAAATTTCCATTGCAGGTGAAAATGATTTAGCCGTATTTGAAATAAAATTTCTGTCTCTTGCTTTCCTTCTCTCATACCAAGATTTAGAACCCCTAATCTTCTCATTGCATTCCAATTATTGTGCACTATAATATTTTTTTTAAGTTAGTTGTTGTTGTAATATATTCTAGATAAGTCCAGTCCATAATCATTTTAATTATAAAGAAAATTCCCTGTGAAGAGTGTACAAGCTTTTGTACTGCTGGATAATTAATTCCTCCATGGCTATCTATTTGATGTTCTGTGGAATATAAAGCAGTTCATTTTAAGTAATCCCTCAAAATTGTGCTTGCTTCTTATCCAAACATTGGATTAAACAATAGGGGTTTCTTTTGCAGCCAACTGCTTCAAAGGGTGTCTGATTTTTTTTCCCCTAACCTTTATATACTAAAGTCCCTTACTTTACACCAGTAAATATAGCAGGCTTAAGCTAATAAAGTTTAGAAGAAATTAACTCTAAACCCACTGAACTTGACTTGTACAATATTACAATGGTTTTGGTCACTAAAAGAAATTCAAAATGCCTTATGCTTATATAATTGTACTTATTATTATAATTACTATCAACTACAATTATATGAAAGGAGTGGGGTTCACCAGTATGATGATCTTTATTTTGAAACCATCGTACTACTGCTGAATGCAGACTACTGGCAATTGCGACAATGATGCGACTCCTGGTGTCACAAAGAGTCATCCGCCAAAAGTGTTTAACCTAACCTTACCCTTAACCCTTTCCTAACCCAAACCCTACCTTTCCCACCGCCTAACCCTAACCTTCCCCTTCTTCAGTTATAACTCTAAAGCTTCATGCCCTGCAGCCTAACCCTAACCCTTCATGCCCTGCTGCCTAACCCTCCATGCCTTGCAGCCTAACCCTAACCTTCCCCTTAAGCCTTAACCCTAACCTCTTACTCGCCACAGCATAACTCTAATCTACCCACCACAACCACCGCAGGCTCTCGCTATTGGAAACGGGGAAATTGGTTCAATTGCAAATTTCTATTATCAGCCTAGTTTGAACAATGATACATCCTCCATCCAGCTAGTAACTGTATCATGTTCAAAATATGGCCTTTCGGAGCAGCAACTGCGTTCCATATAAAAGGATCCATAGGGTCATTGATGAAAATAAAAACTTGTCGGATAATATTAATATTCCATATAAAATAGATTGACATAAAAAATATTATTAAAAAACAAATTGCAATATTTCTGGAACAGTCTCTTTGGTGAATGTGGTTCCCCATTGCGAATGGCCCTATTTCGATAGGCATAGCAATTGATCCCCGGAGCACCGAACACGTGCTCCGAACGGTAAGTAAGCTTCCCCCAACCTACTCCCTAACCAAACCCTAATTCTCCTCCCCCCGCAGCCTAACCCTAAGTCTTTTATGGTTTCCAGGTAAATATTGTAGGGCCAATGCACAAGTCTCATTTTCTTCTATACTTATTTATAATCTGCAAAACACAATTAGTACAAAGTATTCAGTTTTGTAAGGATAAGGAAGTAATGACCAAAATTTCTTTCAGTTCTGATGTGATTTTATGTGACCTCACTTTTTATTAAATATTTTTATTGATTGCAGATTTTTCTCTTTGTTGTTTTTATATACAACTTTTGCAATTGATTGGGAGACCTCAAAGTGGAACATGGAAACCTAGGACCCAAACTGCAATAGAGGACTATATGAATGTTCTATCTTAAAGGACTTGTAAAGGGTTTCCAACAGACTTTTATTTCTTTGTATTGTTATTGACAGCGCTGTAGCAATTTCTCCATACATTTGCTTCTAATGTGATAAAGCGTCGACAATGGAATTGTCGGTACTTGTGTACTTTACAGACTCATTTTAAGCGATGCCCCCAACCATCAACCATAAGGAGTAATGCGGTGATGCGATTGACCAATAGGGCATCGGTCGCTACGTCAACCGTCTTTTGACAGGGCCAATGGTGCTGAACTGCCATCTTGTGTCCGGTCTTTTACCCCCACATTCTCTGTCCCTGGGTATCCAACATGGCTCCGAGTGGCCCTGACCGCCTCTTACCACCTCACAGCCGACATATATACCCCCACTGTATGTATATATATATATATATATATATATACCCCCTCACAGCTGGCCTTTATACCCCCCACTGAGTATATATACCTCCTCACAGCTGGCCTATATACCCCCCACTGTGTATATATACCCCCTCACAGCTGGGTCTGATCCGTTCTCTAATAATGGGGAGGAGAATGGGGAGGAGAGTGATGACCAGTCACAGTTGATTGGGAGCGTTGCTTAAAATGAGTCCCTAAAGTACACAAGTACCGAATTGTCTTTAAAAATAATAAATAAAAGTAAGACACCATTTGTTTTTTTAGGCAAGTCAAAAATAAGATGCTTATGGTAATACACAGTATTACTATAAGACAAGAAAATTTCTTCATATTAACCAAGCAAAAATAAATGAAAAATAGCAATAGCAAATTCTGCATCAATTCAGACATGAACCAATCCTCCCACCAAGAGTAGCCCACCATCGCTCTAGCAAAAATAAGCTTTTAAATCCCAATTTAACCTATGTACAGTATATTACCCTACATCCAATATCCAAAAGATCCAACAACTTTCTCTGTGTTACGAAACTGCTCCCAGGATGTGGAATTTAGAGCCCCTAATGATGGGTATAGCCCTGTGCGGCAGCCACCCAGCAGGTCACGATCCCTGGAAGGCAGCCCCATGTGAAGCAAAACACCAATAACCAGATGAATAAAGCAAAAGTATTTATTAGCACAAACTACAGAATACAGGTAAAAAGAGAAGTAAACTGAGAGCAACAATAACAATGACAAAACCGTGAACAATACACAAAATAAACTACAGGTTATAAGCACTAATGAGTAAAAACGGAAATCAGAGGGAAAACTGAGGACAAAGTATTAGTAACAAAAAACACTAGAAGCTAGAGCACAAAGGTAAACTAAATATAATAATACAGATGTACACAAATACAAACAGAAGTCAAGATAAAAGTGAACACTAGAGCACAAGGAAAACCTAAATACAAACATATAAATAAACATAAATTTATACAAAACCAAATAACAGCTGGACTGGAATGAACAAGACAAGGCAGAATGACCAGCTCCTGAGTTAGCTAGCGGCATCCTTATATCCTAGCTGCTCAGGTGCTGTAAATTAATCATGATGGAAAAGTTTAAATAGCATCCCCTAGAGGGAGAATTTCCACACTGAATAATGAGTCCCACATCAGCCCCTGCGGACAGGTCAGGGAAATATTCACCTTGTAACACTCTGAAGCAAGAACTACATCTATACCATCTGACAACTTATTACATTTCTCTATAGGAAGCTTACTGCATATTTGCAGTAAATAATTCTCAATCATCAAATAAGTAAAATAGGCAGGTGGAACTTTCTTTTTATCCACTGCAACAAGGATTTTCTGAGGACTAAGAAAAGGCAAATATAAAACACTCAGGAAAGTGATCATCAAAAGATTGTCTATATAATATACTTCCTGTATTTTGTCTTGACTTGAATGAACCAGTGTGAAAAGGTGCAGCACTTACTTGAAGCTGTCACAAGATTTGGTGCGCCTCTTTGAAAGGCATTTGCCAGTAAAATATCTGTCTACAAGGTAAAATCTCATGTATGCAATATCATTTAGGATTCAAGAACCAAAACTCTTGGTGCCCTCTGGAATGAATGATAAGCCACGTTACACTGCAGATCAATGGCATTATTATCTGCCCTCCCAGAAGGAAAAGACATGGTGAGTTAGACAACCCATTGACAAATAGAAGAAGGAATTGTAAGAAATAATAATGACGGCATACTTACACATACCAAATGCTTAATTACCCTCTCTTGATTTGTATTGCGCATGTTTGCAGACACCTGTTACGCATCAGAATGCAGCACGAGCCACAATACCTAGTATACACATGGTGGGTGAGGAATTTATGTAAATCGCACAGTAAGGTCTTAACTAAGCCCTTCTGTACATTTCTTCATTCTTCATTTCTTCAGTCTGTTTTACGTGGGTCAAGAGCGTAACAATAAAGGCTTCTGATTTCAGAAATTTTTGGGGCACAAGGGAATGTACTGCCCTCACATGCAAGGACTTTAGGATTGCACACACATTTTGTATACTATTACCGTAAGTATCACCACTTTGCTCTGCAACTTAACCATTTAGCTGCATTTGGTTATCTTTCTAAGAGTCACAGCCATTTTTCAAGCTTCAAAATGTGAGTCAAAATGTGAGTGGTCATGGTGAGTGGTCAAAATGTGCAGAGAATTTCTTTGGACACCTTACCTATTATGTCCTTGGGGTCTTCAGTCTTGGATAATATATGCAACTTTAAAACCGGTTGATACAAATATAAGTTTATAATCATATTGGTACTGCCCTAGGTTTCATTTCTTAGTTTTAGAATCCAACTACACCAAAAATAACAAACAAAATAGAAATAGTGTTACAGGACCTGATCCAGAGGTACACACAAATCAGTAGGTGTACCTGACTTGTGTTTGTGGCATACATGCGGGAGGAAAATGTAGCCGGGGTATGTGCATTCAAACCCAATCTACCCATGGATGGCCTTACAAGCAAAGAATGTAGCACACAGGCAAAAAGCAGCCAAGCTCAATGTAGCTACGTGGCAAAATACATTGTGCAAAAGTAGAGCAGTATAATGCATTATAGCCTGGAAAAAAGTGATCCTCACTTGTTATTGTTGGATCTCGCGATGAACTGGAGTCTCCTGAGCATGTGCAGTGACTTTCTTTTGGGAAAAACACTGAGCATGCACAGAAATGCATCATCCAGGTCAGGTTAGTTTGAACTCTGCTTTTTATTAATTATTAATGAATTAATTATTTTTACCACTTGTGTCATCAATGGTGTTCCTTTTAAATATAAACAAGGAACACCATTGGTAATTTTAGTAGTATGCAAAATATGTATAAAGTATGTGTGTGAGTATGTGTGTATGTAAGTGTGTGTGTGTGTGTGTATATATATATATATATGTTTTTTTTTTTACTGTTTATTTCTTTTTACATTTTTTTTTTTTATTAACAAGGCATAGTACACATCACATACATCACAGGTACATTTCATCAAGAATTTCACAAATTCCAGACATTAGCTACAAGGATTTTCCATAAGATTACATAACATTTACTTGCTCCTCAAAAATACTTTCAAAACTATTATACTTATCTATAGTTATTTATAACACTGTCCATAAGTCTAATATCCTACTATAGGGGGATCATTTCCCATCAAACGTAGCAGGTACCATGAAGTATGTTCAAAACATTGCTGTATATGATTCTTCATCTGCATGGGAAGCGAATCTATATAACTTTCCCACATATCAAAAAACCTCTCCACCTTACTGTTCCTGTCCAAGGAGGCCTCCAACCAGTCCATTTGAAAAATGAAGAACAACTTCACTCTAAAGATTTCTAAAGGGGGAGCTACCTGATGGTTCCAAATCTGTAAAATCGTTTTGCTTGCTGCAGTGCTAACTACAAGTACTAAACGTTTGACTCCTTTGTTGGTTCTCTGGTTGTGAGGCAAATTACCCAGAATTGCCCACTTTGGGGTAAGAGGCGCATATGATAGCAAACAATCTAAGATAAATTTATGAACCTGTACCCAAAAATATTTTACAAAAGGACATCCCCAGAGGCAATGGAGCAGGTCCACATTTGGTTCGCCACATTTGTAACATAAGTCAGAATCCCTTAAACCTAAGGCAAAGGCCTTCTGAGGAGTTAAGTAAGTCCTATGAAAAATATTCAGGAAGAGTTCTACATATCGGCTCGAGGGAAAAGTGCGTCTTGATGTATGTAGGGCTTTTAGTATGGTCTCTGGGGTGAGACTTGGAAAGTCAGTCGCCCAACAGGCTAACCCTCTTGAGTCAGTTTCAAAGATAATAGGGTCATGAAAAAACTTATAATGCGTGTTGATAGCCCTACTAGATTTCTGTGTCTGCAATAACAAAGAGTCAAAATGATTGCTCCAGTCTGACGAGGATAAACGCTTAAGAACTTTTGCAATATAATGTTGCACCTGTAAAAACGGAAGAGTATCAGATCGTAAAAAGTCAAAGTGCTTCACTGCCTGCTGGAAAGTCATAAGGCGTCGCCTCTGCTCACTGACCAAAGCTGGAACAGAAGAGATCCCTCTATTTTCCCATGCCCATCCCATAAAAGGGAATTATTTCTGTATGATTGATCTAATTCTTGATCTATGTGATGTATAAAATAAACCAGGCCCATACCAGTTAAGAATGCCTCCTCCAGCGCCGTATTTGTATAGATGGAAGATTTTGTTAACCAATCCCGTAAGTGTCGGAGGAGAGCTGAATAATTAGATCTTTGAATATCAGGGAAATTAATACCTCCGTTTGATGGGGTTTGTTGCAACTTAAGTAGACTAATTCTTGTTCCAGATAAAGGATTTAAACAATGTGTTGACATGTTTAAGATCTGAGTGTGTTAAAAGAACAGGTAGAGATTGTAATACATATAACACCATCATCTTAATAAGGCTTGCCCTGCCAGATATGAAAGTGGAAGACTTGCCCACCCAGACAGCTGTCGGTCCAAATTAGAAATGGTTCTCTTAACATTCATTCCATACAATGATGCAGGGTTTTTTGTTATCTGAACACCCAAATATGTAAATTGTTTAGTTTCCCACTGAAAAGGCACCAAATTTTCCCAACAAGGGTGAGCACACTTGGGTCTAAGGTACAAGGCAATAGATTTGTCTAAATTTATAGACAACCCTGATATTAATCTGTAATCCTGCTGTCTGGATAGGAGTCCAGGAATAAAATCCTCTGGATTAGAGATATACATTAAAAGGTCGTTGGTGAAAGCTGTAATTTTAATACTTTGAGAGCCTATGGAAATTCCTTTAAACTCCTCCCAGTTCTGAAGAACTTGCAGCAGTGGGTCCAAGGACAGGTTGAAAAGGAGGGGGGACAACGGGCACCCCTGTCTCATTCCTCTCTCCGTGGTCACCTCCTCTCCCCATCTCCCATTAATTAATAGATGAGTGTAGTGTACATAAATCTAATAAGGCTTATAAAAGTAGGGCCACCAATTCAAGACGTCAAATAAGAAGGGCCAAGCTATGGAGTCAAAAGCCTTATTAGCATCCAGACTCAAGAGAATATTAGAAGAACGAGGAGATTCCGCTGAAACCACCATCGCTGCAATTGTCCCTCTTATACCTTTAACAAAGTGCCTCCCCACCACGAAACCTAACTGGTGTGATGTTAATAAATCTAGGAGGAAGGTTTGTATGCGATCTGTCATTATTTTGGTCAGAATTTTAAAGTCCATATTCAATAGAGTAATCGGTCTATAGGATGATTTAATTGCGGATCTTTATTTTGTGGATTTTGGGGATTAAGATGGTATGTGCCTCATTGAATCTGGGTGCGTGTGGCGTATGTTAGGATTTTCTCCTGAAGGTCAGGGTAAGAGGGGATAGCGCCATAAAGGGATTTGTAATATGCCTGAAATTTTTGTAAAATTTGGGCGGACTCGTTGATAACAGCTTCTGTGCTTTGGTCTTTTAGAGCTGTAATGACACTACGCTTTTTCCAGGTTTTAGTCATACTGGCCAGTATTTTGCCTGGTTTGTTGACGAATCTATAGAATTTATGTTTAGTATAATCAAGTTTATTTAAGGCTTGTGTTGTAAGGTAAGTTTCTAATGAACATTTGGCTTGTTTGAAATCCTCTAATGTGTATTCTGTGAGACATTCAGAATAGTGGCGGAAGGGAGTGGAGACTTCTTTACGAAGAGCTTGAATTTACTCTGAGCAATTTTTCGTTTATGGGAAATATAGGTAATTATGTGTCCCCTCATTACCGCCTTTGACGCCTCCCAGAACAACAATGGGTCGTCCAAGTGTTCTAAATTGTCATCTAGGTATTCTGCCCATTTAGTTGATAAAAAAAGTGAAAGTCCTCAGACTTAGATAGGTATCCTGGGAAGCGCCAAAGGCCATGGCACCGGCAGAGGATAAAACATCACGAGATGGACAGGGGCATGATCCGAAATTACTGGATCTCCAATCGACGCGTCGCATACATATGTCATTAAGGTGTCTTTAATTAAAAAGTAATCAATTCGTGATAATGAGCCATGAGGCGCCGAAAGATGAGTGAAAGAGTGATCAATTGGATAAAGAATACGCAAGGTGTTAAAGTTCAGGAAACCCTGAAGCATTTGCCAATGAGGTGACGTATGGACTTGCATTGGTGGGGATTTATCAATTAGTGGATCCAGTACCGTGTTCATATCTCCTGCTACAATGAGATTTGGGGCTTCCCGCTGATCAAGAAAGGCATTTAAAGAGTTAGGGGATTAGTGTTAGGAGCATACACGTTTACAAGAGAATAAGATGAGTGATTGATCGTAGATCTAGGTACAAGAAACTGCCCTCGGGATCAATGTATTGAAAATTGATTATGTAATGTAGTGAGTGTCATAAGATAATTGACTTGCCCACCCAGACAGCTGTCGGTCCAAATTAGAAATGGTTCTCTTAACATTCATTCCATACAATGATGCAGGGTTTTTTGTTATCTGAACACCCAAATATGTAAATTGTTTAGTTTCCCACTGAAAAGGCACCAAATTTTCCCAACAAGGGTGAGCACACTTGGGTCTAAGGTACAAGGCAATAGATTTGTCTAAATTTATAGACAACCCTGATATTAATCTGTAATCCTGCTGTCTGGATAGGAGTCCAGGAATAAAATCCTCTGGATTAGAGATATACATTAAAAGGTCATTGGTGAAAGCTGTAATTTTAATACTTTGAGAGCCTATGGAAATTCCTTTAAACTCCTCCCAGTTCTGAAGAACTTGCAGCAGTGGGTCCAAGGACAGGTTGAAAAGGAGGGGGGACAACGGGCACCCCTGTCATTCCTCTCTCCGTGGTCACCTCCTCTGGTGTAATGTTAATAAATCTGGGAGGAAGATTTGTATGCGATCTGTCATTATTTTGGTCAGAATTTTAAAGTCCATATTCAATAGAGTAATCGGTCTATAGGATGATTTAATTGCGGATCTTTATTTTGTGGATTTTGGGGATTAAGATGGTATGTGCCTCATTGAATCTGGGTGCGTGTGGCGTATGTTAGGATTTTCTCCTGAAGGTCAGGGTAAGAGGGGATAGCGCCATAAAGGGATTTGTAATATGCCTGAAATTTTTGTAAAATTTGGGCGGACTCGTTGATAACAGCTTCTGTGCTTTGGTCTTTTAGAGCTGTAATGACACTACGCTTTTTCCAGGTTTTAGTCATACTGGCCAGTATTTTGCCTGGTTTGTTGACGAATCTATAGAATTTATGTTTAGTATAATCAAGTTTATTTAAGGCTTGTGTTGTAAGGTAAGTTTCTAATGAACATTTGGCTTGTTTGAAATCCTCTAATGTGTATTCTGTGAGACGTTCAGAAGTGGCGGAAGGGAGTGGAGACTTCTTTACGAAGAGCTTCAATTTTACTCTGAGCAATTTTTCATTTATAGGAAATATAGGTAATTATGTGTCCCCTTATTACCGCCTTTGACGCCTCCCAGAACAACAATGGGTCATCCCAGTGTTCTGAATTGTCATCTAGGTATTCTGCCCATTTAGTTGATAAAAAAAAGTGAAAGTCCTCAGACTTAGATAGGTATCCAAGCGCCAATGGCAGGTCAACGGCACCGGCTGAGGATAATCCATCACGAGATGGACAGGGACATGATCCAAAATTACTGGATCTCCAATCGACGCGTCGCATACATATGTCATTAAGGTGTCTTTAATTAAAAAGTAATCAATTTGTGATAATGAGCCATGAGCCGCCAAAAGATGAGTGAAAGAGTGATCATTTGGATAAAGAATACGCCAGGGCTCTGATAAGGTGTTAAAGTTCAGGAAACCCTGAAACGTTTGCCAATGAGGTGACGTATGGACTTGCATTGGTGTGGATTTATCAATTAGTGGATCCAGTACTGTCTTCATATCTCCTGCTACAATGAGATTTGGGGCTTCCCGCTGAGCAAGAAAGGCATTTAAAGAGTCAAAGAAGATCTGGGGATTAGTGTTAGGAGCATACACGTTTAAAAGAGAATAAGATGAGTGATTGATTATAAGATCTAGGTACAAGAATCTGCCCTCGGGATCAATGTATTGAAAATTGATTATGTAATGTAGTGAGTGTCGTAAGATAATTTGACTTATAAGGTGCCGAGATACACTCGCCAATCCATCCATCCTTAAGGGTGCACTCTCCCTCCTCCTCCAAAGCGTCTCCTGAAGCATAATGATATCAGCTTCTGATCTTTTTAGAAATGTGGAGACTTTCCTACGTTTAATCGGTGTGTTTAGGCCGCCTACATTCCATGACAGCAGCCGAAGGCTAGGCACAACAATGGTCTGGGCTTGGTGTGGGATTTGTGTGTGTTGAACTGTATGAGTGGTTTGTAATGTAGATGGTAAACTCATCCTACCCCTTCAGGCGTGGCGAAAGTATAACTGATTCCAACCTTGATAAAGATCTCCCCACCCCGGCCAACACAACATAACTGTGAGCGAACCCAAGATTAAATAATAAAGTGAAGTAATGTGTACCATACCAAGTAACATTTTCAAACTTTTCCAAACCAACTTTGAAAAGAGTGGCTCCCTTTTGTTTGACGAAGACCACTGCTTTAATTCAACATTATTAACTTGCTGTTCAAAACACAACCTTACAAAAAATAATAATATTTGCAACATACATTCAGTAGTGAAGAACCAATACACTATATTATATAAGACAATTCAGGTCGGGCACTTAAAGTTATTACCCTCATAAACATTAAGTAAACTTATTAGTAAACCCCCCATAGGGGCCCACAATCAATGATAAAGGGTATCATTGCTCCTGGGGCGGATTGACTGGGTGACACTGAACAAATTCCCTAGTCTCTCTTGGGTCCTCAAAAAAGTATGGACGGCCGTTGTCTAGGATCCTTAATTTAGCTGGGTACAGGAGTGCAAACCTGCACCTCTGCGTGTGCAAGGTTTGACAAATATCAGAAAACTCTTTCCGTTTTTTTGAGACTAAAACTGAGAAATCCTGAAATATTAAGATCCTGTTTCCTTCTATCAATAAATCCGGGGCTTTACTATATGCAGAAAGTATACTTTCTTTTGCTCTATAGTCCAAGAAGTTAGCAATCACCAGCCTTGGACGAAGATTCTCCCCACGTCTTTCTGGACCAAGTCTATGGGCACGCTCTATTTGAACGTGGCTATTTTGTTCTGGCATAGCTAAAGCTTTCGGGACATCAGTGATCAAAATTCCAAAAGCCGGTATCCCCAAATATTTTCTGATATCCACACAAATCGTAAATTATTTCGACGATTTCTATTTTCTAGATCATTGACCTTTTCTGTTAAGGCCTGTATGATTCTCGAATGTTCCGAGACCGAGGATAGGACAACATTGAACCGGTCTTCTAAATCAACGTTGTTCCAACAATCCCAAGCGTTAGGAATTGGAATCTATTTTGGCAATAGCAGTGTCAAACCTTGCCTGCATGCAATCCAATTTTTGTCTATAAGGGGAAGTAAGCATTTAGAAATCTCTTGTGCCAAATATGCCACCGTTTCAGGGGTGAAAGAAGTGTGGCTGTCAGGACAAGTTTCCACTTCATCCTCCGGGACCCGAGCTGGGGATGAAGGGGTAGATTAATTAGTATTTATTTTAGTTTGCGAAGTTCTAGAAGTGGAAGGGGTGTTGGCTGGTTTTGGTCGCATGTTTTGAACAAATATATCCATGCCCTGGAATAAGGGCGGTCTACAGAGAATAATGGCATGCATGGACACACACTAAAGAGGGTTAGGATCACTAACCGTGTAGGTTTTTTTTTTTTTTTTCTCGGTCTCTTTTATTATCTATACCCCTCTTTACTATCTCCCCTTTTTTCCCCTCCTCCCCCATGGTTATCCGAGAAGGTAGGGAGTGGCAAAAGATCCGCAGATGGGCCCGAACCCTAATACAACATACAGCTTCACTACATATAAAACATAAGAACCATTTTCATCCTAGTAACACCTACATAATAAGATATGCAGTGCCTGCAGACTGAAAACCCAAGATATCTAAAAAGTTATTTCCAAATATACTTAAACAGTATTAAGATACTTAGATCACTACTACCAAGAAAAAGATATGAATAGGATGAATAGAGACGAGCAAAGGAAACAAAAAATAAAGAAAAGGAAACAACAAAACACACTATGTCAATAATTTGGTAGTAGGTTACGTAAATTGTCTTGTCGTAAGTTCTTCTCAAAGGTAAACAGTTTCAACAAGAAGGTGTCTCCTGTGGTGAGCTGTTAAGTGACCCTGGTATGTGACGAGACAAACTGCAGGCTCATGGTACTGTATATACAGGTTGAGTGATGACAATATTGCATGGACCTTGAGTCAATAGTCCGATATAATCCACACAATGGCAGGAGTAGGCCCTGGTAATTTCAAGCAGGCCACCGTTATCTACTCCAGGTGGTGCAGCTATGTGTAATGCGTCCCAAAGCAGGAAAGGACTGGCTCCAATGGAAGAAGTACCCAGACTGTGCTATGTGCCTCTGGGTCCCCACACTCCTCTACTGTCGAAGTTGTCTGCACACTGTGTGACTGGAGCGAGCACTGTTGACCTTTATCTAGGCTGTGAAGATGCCACAAAAGATCCAGTGATTACTCTTTCAGGAGTTCTCTGCAAGCTATGGTCGTCTTTATTTATCGGTCGACTTATTTAGGAAGGCCCAGTTCTTCAACAGATAGGTAGCTCTCTCAGGAAGGGTGTGTTACGTGTTAAAACCCCTCAGCAGCACCCTAACTTTAGGTTAATAATTCTGGCTAAATCACTTACCTCTTGACAGGCTGTATGGCTGTGTAATTGTATCACAATGAAAGAGAGGCACTTTAAAAGGGTTAATTGTTAGATAATTGTCCGCATAAGGAGTTGCCGTGGGGGCTGTCCATAGGGTATCAACTTTGTAATGTGTTTGAAATCGATAATATGCAGGCCAAATATGGATGATTATCCTCTAGCAGCCACCACTAGTCACATACAGATGTTCCACTCTTCCCAGGGCAGTAATAGTGTCACCCTCCTAGTCCTCCGCAAGGAGAGAGATCAAGATAGTCAACCACCATCCAATATCTAGGCCATTAACTAGCCACAAGAGGACCGTAGTCAAGTCACAGTGAAAGGTATTATTTACAGCCACACAGGAGAGACTCAACCAGCACAGCTCAGCTTGGAAGCAGTAGAAGTGAGTTTGTACCTTACAGTTGCGGGATTATGTAAAGATGAATACCAGATTTAGGATAAGTCCCAGGTCTGTAGAAATTTAAAGGCAGGTTCAAATAAAGTCAACAAAATGGCTTCCTCCAGAGGTACGTGTAAAAAAACAGTTCGTCTTTAGTACAGTGGGGGAGAAATAAGCAACAGCTCCTGCAGAGTGTCCCTTCAAACAATGTGATTTAACAATATGGTCCAGCGTAACATATACAGAGAGTGGTGCAGGAAGGTGTAGTATTAGGGGTTAATAGCTCACCACCATGGCAATCCCTCCACTGGAGTCCGGGGTAGATATGCTTGTACAAAATGGTGCTACCGCAACCAGAGTCCAGTCCGATGCAGCCCCCAAGGAGCATTAGCTCGACCAGGTGAGGATGCGGCTTTGGTTTCCTCCATCTCCGGGAAGAAGCAGGCCACCGACTCCAAAGAAGAGGTAAGCAGGGGAGAGGGGCCAGGGATATCTGGAACGTGTCTCCACACTCACGCAGGTAAGATGGCTATTGTTACCATTAGGCCCCAAATCTGTGGACAGACTTCCGAGGGGCAAACAGAAGGCTCTCAGCCTTCGCACCAGCAGGCGCTACTCCAGAGCTATTTGACTCTCCACTGGCAGTCGGGCTCGAAAAATTATCATAAGCGACCTCTCCGGGGCGAATTCAGGCTCCCTGTCACCGCA
The DNA here is from genome assembly GCA_011038615.1 of Limnodynastes dumerilii. Classification (NCBI taxonomy): domain Eukaryota; kingdom Metazoa; phylum Chordata; class Amphibia; order Anura; family Limnodynastidae; genus Limnodynastes; species Limnodynastes dumerilii. The sequence goes on along the minus strand of WWET01000143.1, from coordinate 205,386 downwards.
GACCTGGAAAATGGCCGCCAGCCCTATATCACCTCAGATGCTGAGGCAGACTCTGAGGAATTCCACTAGTTTCCGATGGCCGTCTGGTACCAGATTTGTTCTGTGGGTAGTGAAAGCACTCCCCACCTACCAGCACAGGAGAAAACACTCTTAAGTAAGGATTAAAACTCCTTTTCAGGTACAGCCATCGGGAGCTGACCACCTTTTTTTTTTACTATTTCATTTACTTAAAAATAGTTCATTATGTTTTTGTTTTTATTTTAACACCAATATTCTAGCAGTCTCCCCCATAAACCTCCCTATTCCTTCTCCTAATAACAGTATTATACAAAGGAAAAAGGGAGTTATATGTGGAGACCGCTGGAATTCTTATAAGAACGCCACATTCAGACGGAATTTTTTTTTTGTGTGGGAGTGGAGTGAGAAACTTCTCCCCGATACTTTGTAAATATTACAAAGTGCCGCCATGCATTGAGAAGAACAGGCCTGTGGTATCATGTGGAGTTAACATTAATTTCCATGGGAACAGCAGTTTTCCGTGGTAATTTATGTTCTATAAATATGGTTCACTTCATTTTCATGCGATAATTGCCATTTTTTTAATATCGTATCAAAATGAATTTATCGGACCTGTAAATAGAGCCCATAGAGATAACTACAGCTACATCTGAGATGAGACACCTAGCATACCAGAAGCTATCACCTGTAATAATGGAACAACCAAGCATTTTAAGCACCATAATGCCTGTCCAGCAAAGGCCTACCAAATACTTTATTTAAAAAAATCTAATAAAATAAGAATAATGTTTATCTATATGTGACGTTAGTTAGCAAAAATTTTAATATTTTACATAAGACTGACACATTTTAAATGTATTCTTAAAGTCTAATGAGAACAAAACTACAAATTTAAAGTTAATTCATTACAAACTCATTAATAACTACTTGTGTTACCTTAATAAAATGAGAGCACTACATGTAACTGAGTATGCTACTTCATAATGCTGAGAAAATATAACTGTGTAAAACTGTATAAGTTGCACTTTCTGTGTATGATAATTGCTCTAAAAGAAAAAATATAAACACTTATCTGGAAAAAGCATTATTAACAACTAAATCACTTTGTCTTGTACTTCCATTATAAGATATTATATACTGTATATATGCTCGTCTCAAAGTTTTACTAATAAAATATGTATGAAAATGATGTTTAGAAGATATGTTAAGTCTTTGAAGGATGAGATCACAACTCACATTCTCTCCTTGGGCTATTATTGTGCTTTATTATGTATTAGATTTACACTGACTACATCCGCTGAATAATGCCACTGCTGGTCTTCTGCAGTACAAATAGTTTGCTAGATCTAGTGGGTCATAAAGCATGCTGAGCTGCATTTCATGCCAGGTTTTCTATCTTTTACCATATGAGAACCATAACAGGGCGATTTATTGCTGTCTGAAATGAAGCATCGTTTAAGTGACCATTTTTTCCTCTGTAAATGCATCAAAACACAAACACTGACAAGAGCTTAGAAATTGCAACATGCCTTCAGCTGATTAACACTTCATTGTAAAACAAAAGTGCTGTATCCATCATCAGCATAATAAATCAGCGGCCAGCTGGCACAATCTCAGAAGCTATAGATTAATAAACTTCAAATCCTTTCCAGTTGTGCTTCGTCACTTTTCCTGCTGGACAAGCTAGTAAGAATGAATAAAATACAGTAGTATCACATGCTGATTTTTTCCATAGTACGCAAGTACCCTAATGTCAGGGATTTCAGAGGATAATCTAAAAGCGTTCTTGACATTTACAGAGTTCAAATGTGTCCCTCGTAGAAAAAAATGCTAATCTTTTTGCATATGTCAGACACTTGAATAGCACAAGGTAAAACGGGTAGACATACAGAATTGGAGACAGGGAACATTGGGGTAGTGAGCCAAAAAAAAATATTAGTAACTGGGACCCTGTTATGCCACATTCTTTGACATATTATTTCCATTTACAGCAGGCATGTAAAACTCGTGGTCCGCAGGTCGCATGTAGCCCACAATCTTTTATTTTGTGGCCCCATCTCACACAGGGAGGTCCACCAATCATTGCTGAAAAGGGCTTGTTGTCACCGGCTGTAGCAGTTAAACAGAACAGCAAAGCTCTTTTCAGCTGTCCTGTATAACTGGTGCATCGACTGACAGCATGAAACTGATTACTTTATGGCCAGCGTCACACAAAAGAGCTGGCAGAGTGCGTGCACCGCTGAGGAGAGACACAGACCGAAGGCATGAAAGGTAAGTAAGGTATAAACAAGGAAGGCTGGAGACTATTGAATGGGGAATTACTGGGACCTGGAGCCATTTTAATGGAGAATAATGGGAACTGGAGAGACATGATGGGAATACTGGAAGCTGGAAACACATGATGGGGGATACTAGGAGCTGGAGAAACATGATGGGGATACTGGGAGCTGAAAACACATGATGGGGGATACTAGGAGCTAGAGAAACATGATGGGAATACTGGGGAGCTTGATGTGACTATTTTAGTTTTTCTTGTGGCCTTCAGTCGTAGACTTTGATTTTTTTGGCCCATTGAAGTTTAGAGTTTGACATTCCTGATTTATAGCAAAATAGATTACCAACACTATGCTGAACTGGTCATCCTATAGCAGGGCATCTTGAAGGCTGGACATATACATACAAACCATAATTTTATTTATCCCCTCAGGGCGATTCAAGAGGGGAGGAGCTTGGTTTACAAAATCGACAGTCAATTTGCAAACATTCTTAAAAATTGACATCTTTAAGTCAACAACATACGACTTTAAAAAAAAAATGAAATCACCTGGGTTGTCGTCCTGACAACAAAAGGGTCAACAATATTATTACATTGATCTTAGCATCGCTGACAGTAAAATGTTAGACAAGGTCCTTTACCTAATTATAACCCTAAATCTAAACCAAACTCTAACTCTAAACCTAATATTGACTAATTTGAGTACTCACCTGTTGATTCTATGTCCCAGTCAACATTGTAACATGGTCAAAAAAGCTGATGTTGATGTCATGACACTGGTGGAAAAGATGCCTTCGAAGAAACAGTGTCAAGCTCACATCCGTCAATCAGGTAATTGTAGGAGACTCAGCATTTATTATACCATTGTGAACCGGGGTGGAGCTATGGTACTATAATTTCCATTTAAAAGCAGCATCCCAGTGCTGGGATTTATGATGTGATTCATACTGTCAATACTACAGGGGAGAATTGCTTGAATTTATTAATTTCTGGGAGAGTTACTAAATAAGCATCTGTTTCATAATCTAAACCTCTAGAATAATAAAAAAAAAATAAGCTCAAATAAAAACATTTACAGTGGCAATAAATATTTATATATAATTATATTGGATATCACGCAATATTTTCCAATAAATGTAATTTGGCTTATGCATTCTAATTTTTAACTTTTTGATGTAGCTGACAGTCTACCAATATGTTTTGATCTCCACATATGATTTTGTTCACTGGAATGAATTAATTGATCAAGAAAATCGTGATTTGGCTGGTGTCTACAGATAATGGGCCTGATCCAGACCTACGCCGATGCGCTGTGCTTACTAAAGCACAGCGTATCGGCGTTCACTTTCCCCGACACTCCCCCTGTGCGGGCGTATGGCCCCTTCCTTACGCCGGCTGAGGGCTACCCTAACTTCAGCCAGCGTAACAAAGGGGCCATACGCTCGCACAGGAGCATATGGCCGCCTAGCCCGCCCTCCCACCCTCATTAAACTATCTCAAGGAAGCTGCCAGACTCGCTGCGAGGAGAAGGGAGCCTGGATCAGCAACAATCATTCAGAAATGAAATTCTATATAAATAGACTCAGAGTCCAGATTCCAAGTGCAGTAAATAAAGGCAGCTGTAGAAATTAAGTCCAGAAATGAACCTTTAGGCTGTGTGGGCTGCAGCTTAAGGGTTGTCTACTGGAGGAGGGCTGGAGCATAAAGGGTTGATAAGACTAATTTGAAGATAAGAATAAGTGTTAATAAATTGGTGATAAGATGATGACGAAGAAAGATTCTGGATTAAAGGCAATTACATTTTCTCTATTACGCATAAGCTTAGCATGGAAGCAGGTATAATCAGCAGGGACACCCACTTCCCTGGATCCAAGGAACTGACTGTACAGAACATAAATTCTTGGGACAAGTCTTTTATCCATTCAGCTGGTAGGCAAGTGCTACATATCCTTCTTAACTACAGGGCCACCCCTGTGGCAGTGACACTGATATCAATCAGTAAAATAAATATACGTTTTAATCAAATACATTTATGTATTTGTCAAAATGAGTTAAAATACTCCTATTTTTCCCTGAATATCGAGAATATATGAATATGAAGGGAATATACTGAGACTCCCTTGTGGCCAGTTTGTAGCTGATAAGCTTAATATTTTATCATGCACAATAACTGCTGAATGAGGCAGGAATCCTTAAATAGTTGATTTTCTTCCAGCAGGTCTGGCAAATTCTTAACAATGAGGCTAATTTTCTTTTAAGGAAATAGATTTTCTTCCGCTTGAAAGTATTATGTGCTCAGTATGTACAGTACACCAGCTTGGAGGTGGAAAAATGCAAGGGTCAGTCTTTTAATACAGAAAGTATTATTTTTCCATACATACCACAGAAGAATTGATGTGATTTATTTTTATTCAAAAATTGCTTTTCTGTAATTTCTTACTCCCCTGTATTAAATAAGGTTAGTAGCATTAAAAAAATATAATCCTGGTATTATTTTGGTATCTAGGAAAGATAAATAGGGGCCAGTTTTACTAAGCTGCAGGAATGAAAAATTGGAGATGTTGCCCATAGCAACCAATCAGATTATAGCTCTCGCTTTCCTATAATATACTAGAAAATGTCAGCTAGTATCTGATTGGTTGCTATGGGCAACATCTCCAATTTTTCATTCCTGCAGCTTAGTAAAACTGGCCCCTATTTATCTTTCCTAGATACCAAAATAATACCAGGATTATATTTTTTTAATGCTACTAACCTTATTTAATACAGGGGAGTAAGAAATTACAGAAAAGCAATTTTTGAATAAAAATAAATCACATCAATTCTTCTGTGGTATGTATGGAAAAATAATACTTTCTGTATTAAAAGACTGACCCTTGCATTTTTCCACCTCCAAGCTGGTGTACTGTACATACTGAGCACATAATACTTTCAAGCGGAAGAAAATCTATTTCCTTAAAAGAAAATTAGCCTCATTGTTAAGAATTTGCCAGACCTGCTGGAAGAAAATCAACTATTTAAGGATTCCTGCCTCATTCAGCAGTTATTGTGCATGATAAAATATTAAGCTTATCAGCTACAAACTGGCCACAAGGGAGTCTCAGTATATTCCCTTCATATTCATATATTCTCGATATTCAGGGAAAAATAGGAGTATTTTAACTCATTTTGACAAATACATAAATGTATTTGATTAAAACGTATATTTATTTTACTGATTGATATCAGTGTCACTGCCACAGGGGTGGCCCTGTAGTTAAGAAGGATATGTAGCACTTGCCTACCAGCTGAATGGATAAAAGACTTGTCCCAAGAATTTATGTTCTGTACAGTCAGTTCCTTGGATCCAGGGAAGTGGGTGTCCCTGCTGATTATACCTGCTTCCATGCTAAGCTTATGCGTAATAGAGAAAATGTAATTGCCTTTAATCCAGAATCTTTCTTCGTCATCATCTTATCACCAATTTATTAACACTTATTCTTATCTTCAAATTAGTCTTATCAACCCTTTATGCTCCAGCCCTCCTCCAGTAGACAACCCTTAAGCTGCAGCCCACACAGCCTAAAGGTTCATTTCTGGACTTAATTTCTACAGCTGCCTTTATTTACTGCACTTGGAATCTGGACTCTGAGTCTATTTATATAGAATTTCATTTCTGAATGATTGTTGCTGATCCAGGCTCCCTTCTCCTCGCAGCGAGTCTGGCAGCTTCCTTCATAAAATTTACTAATACTCACCCCTCCTGCGAGGTCCCACGATGATCTCCGAGGTCATCGCAGTATCGAATCGAATATTTCAAGTCCCAGTATAAAAAACACTGCGCATGCACAGTGTGTTCATGCCGGGATTTGGAAATCTTCAGAGTTGGACACGTCTTCTGAACAAGTATGTTTTCATTTTTTCTTACATTTTTTTTATTATTTTATTATTATAAATGTATATATTTATTTTTTATGTAAAAAATTAAATGGAAAAAACCCAAGATTTTTTAATTAATTATTTTTTTAATTTACACACATATATGTTTATCCCATCGGTCTCCCCATATATGCCCCCCCCCTTTCTCCCCCTAATAACAGCTATTAGGGGGAGGGAAAGGGGGGAATAAGGGGAGATCGCTGGGATAACTGCAATAATGCCATCCTGAGATGGCGTTAATTTTACTCCGAGAGCGAAGTGTAAAACTCCGCTCCGGCATTTAATAAATATAATGAAGCGTTGGCCCGCTCTGAAAAGAACTGCTGTCCTTAGAATGGAAACTGCTATTTTCTATGGCGATCCATTGTTTGTAAATAAGAAATCTTCTTTTTCATGTGATAATGCCCATTTTCACATGAAAATGGGCATTATCACATGAAAATGAACTTTGTAAATATACCCCAAAGTATGAAGTGTCCTGTGAAGAGCCCAGAGATCATCACGGGACCTCGCAGGGCAGGTAAGTTTTAGTAAATTAAATGAATGAAGCTGCCAAGCTCGCTGCGAGGAGAAGCCAGTCTGGATCAGCTTCATTCATTTAAAAATTAACTCCTCTATAAATAGAGCCACACCGGAAGGAGTGGAGATATTTAGTCAGATGTTACTTTACTAAATGCCAATGTTTTAGCTCAAGTAAATAAAAGTCTCTGTATTATGTCAGCCTTCACTAAATATGGAAGATCCATTTTGAAAGCCGCTGTACTAAATTGACTTTTGTAATAGTGGGTTGGTTTAGCCTTTCTTGTAAATTTTCAAGTATATTTTCCATCTTTAATGTTAGGGAAAAAACAGGAAAATATCTGAAAGAACAATTATTTTAATACCAAGGGCCAGCTTTACTAAATTGCGGAAATGGAAAAATGGAGATGTTGCCCATAACAACCAAACAGATTCTAGCTGACATTTTCTAGTATGTAATAGGAAAACGAGAGATAGAATTTGATTGGTTGCTAGGGGCAACATCTCCAGCTTATGAAATTTAGCCCCAAATGTGTATTTGTGGGGTATATTTTCAAAATCTCTAAAGTTGTATGCTTACAACACTTTGTATCTATACCAAATAAAATAAAGACATAACATTATTAATTTTTCTTCTTTGACAATAGAATTTATATCCTCCATTCTTTCAGTATGATTTATTTTTTCTGTGTATATTTTTCCCTTGGTTGTTTTATGATACCTGAAAATATTTATGTTTGTTCTTTTCTTAATAATTCAGGCTTTAACACTGTCATTAATATGAAACAGTAGATCTCTTCATATAAGGCAGTGCTGCTTTTTGACACAGTGGCAGTAATTAAATAACATGTAGGTTAATTGTTCATCTAAGGTTTTGTTAGTTAATTAACTAATTAAATTCACTTCCATACATTTTTAGCTGTTGAATTCATCTTTAATTTTTGTAACCTTTTCTTATTTCCTCAGACTTCCTATCATATTATTGTTTTCCCCATTGCCAGTGCAATGCTCCAATTGTCTGATTCAATAGTTTTTGTTTACTTTGTCTGCTTTTCTCTTTATTCTCCAGCTTTCCATCTTACTTTGATTTCTAGCATCTTCTGCATCACACCCAAGCTTCCAAAATGATCCACTGTGAAACTAATACTGCCCATTGCAGGCTGTAAACACAATAATAGCAAAACATTTGCACAATAATCCACAATAACAATTTCTTATAGACAGTATATGAGCTCCACATAATAATTTTACACACTTACAAGAGACCACCTACATTCTCCCATGTTCCGCTTCCTGTCCTCCACTTGTCGCCTCCTGTTACTAACCTATCTAATACCTAATGCCCTTTACCCACTACCAGGGCTTTGCACACGTGGTTAGCCTATATAGGGCCTAGTATTTATTATCCTACATGGGCCGAATTCCCACTAACCAATCTGGGTCTACACCCATTATCCTGGGCCCAATTAAAACACAGGCCTTGTGTCTGAACCTAAAAAGGGCCCACACTCCTTACCTACACCAAAGCCCAGGGCTCTGCATTACTAAAGGTTCTAGAGCCCTAATAAGCGCCTGTTGCGCTTACTACCTACCATTTTACAATTAAATCAACTTTTTGATACCCTCCATAAGTCTAAATATATTATACTTCCTCTTTTACATATTAGTTGTAGAGAAGCTCTTGTATAATTTATTTTAAGAACTCATACAAAATAACTATAATGGGGTGGATTCTGACCTACGCATACCTTACGGATGTATGAGGTCAGTACGTACAATTGCCTAGTGGGGAGTGCACGCCCCCTGCACTCCCCGCTCAAGGTAGTAAAATCTGGACACTTACGGCCTCAGACATAGTCGTGGTGGGGCTTCCCTCGCTCCGAACCCTAATCTACGGCGGAGATACGACGATCGTAAATTAGGGTTGCAACCCCTTTATCGTAACCACTGGCATACGTAACATAGTTACGTACGCCAGCTGGTTTGCAATTGTACTACGGCTGTGCGCATACAAGACAGGGTAATTACACTGTCGGGAGGCCCAATGTGTGTAGCACTAATTCAAATATTACTGTGAGTCACAGCTAATTTGCTCCATGTTTGGGTAGGCATGAGTGTCACCAGTGTGACCTGTCTGCACTAGTCCAATCATCATACTGTTGATTGAAACTTCCTTGTTTGAATAGAATACATATCCAGTCATTTTCTCTTTGTTTCACTGACACTGATTTGTGCATATTTGATTCATCTGAATAATTCTCTATTTCTTCCAAGACTCAGTGCAAACAACAAAAAGGCTTACATGGCAGATGGGAAAAGGACACGCTGAGCCGAGGGCAGCATCCTAGGCTTTGGTATAATGTGACACAGATCCTTTCTCAGAGGAATGCAAATGACTTTTAATGTAATCATATTTCAACATCATAGAGTCTATTTAAAAAGGAACTTTTTGTCATTTATATATCCACGATGATACTCACCACTGCATTTATCTAATACCCTTTTCACACTGACTCACAGAACCCAGGAAAAGCCTGGACTTTGTGCTTGTGTAAATACGTCAAGATGAATGATCAATTTGGGCCAGAGCCCCTGGTGAGTACCTAGGTTATTGCAGGTTGTGACCCAGGTAAGCTGCAGTAAGCTTGGGTCACTATACAAAGAAATCTCATTGGTAAATTAGTGGACACGTTATAATGGGCCAGCAACATGACAACCCTATTCCTTTGCCCAGATATGGGCACAGTGGTAATGGTGACAACCTGAGATTTTCCTGGTAAAAAGTATGGTGTAAAATAAGGTTAAATAGGTTGAATGTATTTATTTATACCATCTATGACCCAAGTTTTGTGTAAAAGGTATATTAGAGTACAATATAACCTCCATTACATACTGGTCAGTTAAGGATTATGGGCCAGATCCTTTTTTCGCTCTCGGTAGTAAATCTGGACACTTATGTGTTCATATTCCTACCTTAACTTTTACGACCAGGTCTTCCCTCGCCCCGTCCCCTCATTAACATGTCTATCTCTACCTTGACAGAGATACGTACCACTTACGGCGTTGTAAGAATGTTGTGTCTTAAGAATTCCCGAGGTCATTACGGACGGCAGCGTAGCGGCGAGTACACGCCCCGTGCACTTCCCGCTGTCGGTAGTAAATCTGGACACTTACGTGTCCAGATTCCTACCCTAACTGTTACGATCAGGTTTGCGGCCTTATGGCCGCATCGCTGATCGTAATGGGGCTTTCCCTCTACACCCATTATCCTGGGCCCAATTAAAACACAGGCCTTGTGTCTGAACCTAAAAAGGGCCCACACTCCTTACCTACACCAAAGCCCAGGGCTCTGCATTACTAAAGGTTCTAGAGCCCTAATAAGCGCCTGTTGCGCTTACTACCTACCATTTTACAATTAAATCAACTTTTTGATACCCTCCATAAGTCTAAATATATTATACTTCCTCTTTTACATATTAGTTGTAGAGAAGCTCTTGTATAATTTATTTTAAGAACTCATACAAAATAACTATAATGGGGTGGATTCTGACCTACGCATACCTTACGGACGTGTGAGGTCAGTACGTACAATTGCCTAGCGGGGAGTGCACGCCCCCTGCACTCCCCGCTCAAGGTAGTAAAATCTGGACACTTACGGCCGCAGACATAGTCGTGGTGGGGCTTCCCTCGCTCCGAACCCTAATCTACGGCGGAGATACGACGATCGTAAATTAGGGTTGCAACCTCTTTATCGTAACCACTGGCATACGTAACATAGTTACGTACACCAGCTGGTTTGCAATTGTACTACGGTTGTGCGCATGCGCACAACCTACAAGACAAGGTAATTACGCTGTCGGGAGGCCCAATGTGTGTAGCACTAATTCAAATATTACTGTGAGTCACAGCTAATTTGCCCCATGTTTTGGTAGGTATGAGTGTCACCAGTGTAACCTGTCTGCGCTAGTCCAATCATCATACTGTTGAATGAAACTTCCTTGTTTGAATAGAATACATATCCAGTCATTTTCTCTTTGTTTCACTGACACTGATTTGTGCATATTTGATTCATCTGAATAATTCTCTATTTCTTCCAAGACTCAGTGCAAACAACAAAAAGGCTTACATGGCAGATGGGAAAAGGACACGCTGAGCCGAGGGCAGCATCCTAGGCTCTGGTATAATGTGACACAGATCCTTTCTCAGAGGAATGCAAATGACTTTTAATGTAATCATATTTCAACATCATAGAGTCTATTTAAAAAGGAACTTTTTGTCATTTATATATCCACATGATGATACTTACCACTGCATTTATCTAATACCCTTTTCACACTGACTCACAAAAACCCAGGAAAAGCCTGGACTTTGTGCTTGTGTAAATAGGTCAAAATGAATGATCAATTTGGGCCTGAGCCCCTGGTGATTACCTAGGTTATTGCTGGTTGTGACCCAGGTAAGCTGCAGTGAGCTTGGGTCACTATACAAAGGAATCTCATTGGTAAATTTGTGGACACATTATAATGGGCTAGTAACATGACAACCCTGTTCCATTCCGCCAGATATGGGCACAGTGGTAATGGTGACAACCTGAGATTTTCCTGGTAAAAAGTAAATAAGGTTAAATAGGTTGAATGTATTTATTTATACCATCTATGACCCAAGTTTTTTGTGTAAAAGGTATATTAGAGTACAATATAACCTCCATTACATACTGTTCAGTTAAGGATTATGGGCCAGATCCTGTCCTGAGGCCATTACGGCCATTTTCGTAGTGGGGAGTGCATGCCCCCTGCACTCCCCGCTCTCGGTAGTAAATCTGGACAGTTATGTGTTCCTATTCCTACCTTAACTTTTACGACCAGGTCTTCCCTTGCTCCGTCCCCTCATTAACATGTCTATCTCCACCTTGACAGAGATACGTAACACTTACGGCGTTGTAAGAATGTTGTGTCTTAAGAATTCCCGAGGTCATTACGGCCAGCAGCGTAGCGGGAGTACCCCATGCCCCGTGCACTCTCTGCTGTCGGTAGTAAATCTGGACACTTACGTGTCCAGATTCCTACCCTAACTGTTTTGATCAGGTTTGCAGCCTTATGGCCGCATCGCTGATCGTAACGGGGCTTCCCCCGCCCTGTCACCTAATTAGCATCTCTATCTTCGCCTTTACGGCGGAGATACGACATGCGTATTGGGGGGGAGCCCCCATTTTGTAACAGCCGATGTATGCATGCACACAACCTTCAAAACAGGGGAATTACTTATGACATGTACGTAATTCCCCTGGCGGCCGTTGTTTAGGACCCAGCCCATAGTAACTGGATGTTACCTTGTTTCTCTATGTAGAAACTTCAGTTATACAATGTTGGTTAATGTTCAATGGGGGTTTATGCATATAGTTACTGACACGTTTGCATATGTTTTCCATCTGCACTACTTATTGGATAGTGCATGTAAATCTTCAACAGTCTAACTAGGGAGAGGAATTTTAAGAGAGTTGCAGTTAAAATCTCAAAGTATGAAAAATACTACTAAAAGGGCAGGCAATTTTAGCTATTATTTTTCTGCATGGGACAACAATGAAAACTGGTTCCTCTGGCCCAAAGAAGTAACCAATGTAAGTTTAAATATTAACTTGCTATCACTCCATTCAATCTTGCACCCTGGGAAGTCTCTTCTTTCGCACACATACCAAGAAACATGTCTGTACCTTGTTGTCCTAAAATGTTTTTTTTCATTTTATATATGGGTCCTTTCTAGAATGCAAGAATATAGACCCTGTCTATATAATCATATTTAAATCCCTATTAGCCTGAAAATAAGCTGGAAATGAAAATGTGATTCTTAAGGTATCTAAGATATACTTATGTGAGTTTATTTAATCAAACACATTGTATGTGAGCCTTCAGACTGCCTAAACCACAAAAAAACCATTGCAATTGACATTAATTGGTTCCCAAGTTGGCAGAATGCACAAAGGCCAACTTTTGAGTCAGCTTGAAGCTGAGCTACTCTCTCTCACCTTTACCACCTCACATCTGGTTCTTATTGCACTGAGCAGGAGACTATTGGAGTACAGAGTGTATCATACAACTCCTGGCAGAACTGACATCTCAAATGAGATTTCTGTTTATCTTCCACTGTCATAAATAAACATGTTTTTTGTAATAGTGCTAACAAGGCTATAGATCAGAAATTAAAGGGTACCACATTAGAATAGATATACACTGAAATGACACAAACACACACACACACTAAGAAATATATAAGGGGGCAGCTAAATGGTGCATTATCTTTTATTATAATATAAAATCTTTAAAAAGCAGTGGATACAGAGGCGTACCATATAATGTGGCATTAAAGCTAAGTTGATTCAGACAGTTGTTTAGAAATTACAGCTCCAACAGGTCTGACAGAGTACAGCAATTCCCCAGCGTCCCAGTGAAAGTGACGGTACGCTGGTCCTCAGCTAGATGATTGCCCTGAAGAAGTTGATTGGACAAAATGCATAGGGACGGGGCTAAGATGCTCTGACCAAGACTCCATTTCCCTCCTCTCTGCAATAATCTAGCTAAGGTGATGATTATTGTGTGACTTGGGACCGAACCAACAAGGGAGGTTCTAGTAGATAGAGACTTTCTATTTTATATACAAAAAAGGTGTATACCTTATTACCTTGCCCTTATTACCCTTATGGCTTGACATTTTTACTCCTGGTGTGTGTGCGTGCCTGCCTCTTCTAGGCTTTCTGTGACTTTAATAACCTCTGAATATCAACTATATTGGCAAAGGCACCTTGTAAGCAGCAGAGAACCAACACAGAGAGGTTTATTTATGTTATCTGTGATGATGACAATGATTGTTTGCCAGTCATTACATAAAACATTCAACACTTAATCGCTCTAGACATGATTTATATTAGGAAGTGCTTTTAGACACACATAAAACTTTACTAATAAAATATTAATTAATGCATACATATTTAATGCTGTAAAATATTGCTTTGTAAATGACTTCTATATATGTAAAATACTGTATCAGTAGAACGTAAGTTATATATCATGCTGATAAAAGCTTTCTTATACTTTTTCAGAAAATGTATTCAAAGACATGTGCAAGCATTCCTCTGTTTTACCACTCTGACCAGATGGAAGTTAATTAGAAAATAGTATATAAAGTCTGGAAAAGTCTGATGCAGCATTGTATTTCTACCAATAAACACAATTTATTAACACTATATTTGTTGTTTTCTAGATTCTATGTACTTTAAATACTTGCTGCAAACTGCACTGTAAAGTCTTACTGGCTGTGTAACTGCATGGGACCGATTTAGTGTTATGAGCAACAGCCAATTAATGAGTAAATCTGCACATGAACAAACCATGTATGAGGGTGTGGTATACAAATCATAAAGTTAATTTGGGACATTCATACAGTAGACAACATTAGGTCGACAGTGTATGAATGTTTACAGAAATGTACTCGACAGGGTAAGTTTATTAAGGTTTACAGTATTATTATACCGACCTTAAATTTGTCATTTAAAAAATTTTTCAACACTAACACTATCCTTATCTTAACCCTTCCATTACTGTAGCCTAACTCTAACCATCCCCTCACCGCAGCCAAGTCCTAACAGTCCCCTAATATTGTTCTAACCCTCACCCTATGCTAACCCTATCCGTAACCTTAAAACAAACACCATGTTTCATCAAGTCAGGAAGTGTCCAGCAGGTGTCACAGTCGATCCAGGAACTGTTGAGCAGATATCACAATTGATCCTGCATCCTCCATTCCAGTTTTGTTGGGCTTGCGAGCATTGGGCCAGTATGTGTATTATACATGAATGTATCCAATGTATGATGGGTGGATATTTGAGAATTTGCTTGCATAGTTTACTTTTCACATTTTTTTTATAGTACTCAAATACTGTTATGAAATGTACCGCTCAATTTTAATTTTGCGTGTTTTAAATAGTCCTCCGACTGCAGTTCAACATGGCTTTGTCACAATGTAAATTTGTTAATTCTGACAGCTACTGTACCATGAGTGGATTTATTAGACTGTACAAAGAATATTCTATGAATATTGGTATAGATGTAACCTCTCTGTTGTCACTTTTCATTCTTCAAGGTAAAATAAAGTTTTGTCTCAGTCACATTTATTTATGGTTTGAGATTTTTAAGCATTGGCTACTGGCTGCTCTTGCTTACAAATATATTTTGTGTTGAAAATATACTGCGCTATGAAATATTGCCTAAAATGTAGTATAAAATAACATCTTTTATACAGTGTTATAGACAACAATTCATTTCAATGAGTACATAATACTTTTGTTTAAAGATGTGACTCCAACAATATTGTCATAAAAGTCATAATAGTGTCAAATTGAGTACAGACCAACTATTCAGACTCAGTACGTTTATGCTTTGCACACCGCTATTACATTGTACATTTTCCATAGTTTCTCAAAGATGAACAGCAAGCAACAATACTTTGTTATACTTTATACCCTGGTGAGGAAAGATGGTACCATTATGTAATTTTCCAGACATTAAATGTACCTACTGCAGGCTGATATTATTGTAGGTTACCATGGAACTGCTTCAAAGTACATGGTAGTTATTGAAATGCATAGTGCTTTTTATATCAAAATGATTAATATCAGACCTACTGTTTCCTTTGTTATGTGGACAGGATGAATAAATACATCATTCAGTTAAAAAACATTTTTCAAGATTTATAAAAAATGTGATGATGTAACAGAAAAAGATACAATGAATGTTAACCCTTGTGTTCCTCCATTATTTACTTGCATATTATATTAAACTAGTCATGCACCACAATAGACGAATGTGGAAGTCTAGAAATAATGGTTCTCTTGCAATTGAATTAACTTAAAATTTCTATTTGAAAATATTGTGAATTCCAGAATTTTAAGATCTACTAGACAGAAATTTTACATCAATTTTGATATTTTAAATACCCATGTGTCAAGAATTCTGACTCTAAAAGTCACCAGCAGCATTTAGATACAGTACAGTTGAGGTCTGCAAAGCTCCCAGTTGCTGGCTGATGCTTGATGAAATCACAGTGGTCAGGGAACACTTATACCTGCTCTATCTGTAGCTCTGTCAGAGTATCAGTATGATATGGTCAGTGCTACTGTCCTTGAGCTCCTGTGCAGTGATTTATATATCATCTTACTTTGCTGTATCGTTAGCTGACTTGTACACTTAATTTTGCTTCAGATTTTCTACTGTGCTGACTTTCGAGGTCTGACCTTTGGCTTAAGTTAAAACTTGGAAAATCCGTTGAAAAAAGGTGCCGGAACTCTGTTAGCAAAAGATAGCAAAATTAGCAGTGTCGTGGAGACATTCCAAAAGCAAAGAGGTTCTGAAAAACTACTGCATTGTATGCTGTTTTATTAGTTCTAGGGGAATAGCTTTGTTATTTTACGAATATGGATATGAAGCTCTTACAGACTCAGGTCACAATATGAATAATAATTCTATCATTATAAACCAATTATTAATAAATTGTGAGAGCACAAAGATTTCTGAAAATAATGAGGATATTAATTACATTCTGTATAGGTGTTTTGGAATAAGTTCTCCTCTTTTAATATATCTACTATTTAATATTGAGGTGAAGTGTGCATTGCCCAACAACAGGGGGCAGTATTATGTAAACTGAAACCCTTCTGTAGGGCAATAGAAGAGTTAAGGCTTTGAGTAATTTGTAACTATTTATTGGTTTCATTATGACTCAATTTCTTGTATGTTTATTGCTTATCAAAACTTTTGAGACACAAATCATCATGAATTGTCAATTGTTACCATATTCAATCCTAAACCTTTCCTATTTCATTAGAGATTTTATAGGGTTATTATTGTCTTTTGAATTTTTGGCTGCACAAAATATAAAGTGAATGATTTACCATTTGTATTTGTTAACATATTGAACTGTAAATCACAACACAGCATTGAGGAATAAAATGCAAGTCTTTTACAGAAGAGCTGATGCACTTTACAAATAATAATAATATAATTTTCATATGCCATGTACTAAGGGACTGTCAAAACAGTCATCAATTATTCCCAAATATTAGATATTTTCCCACAATATTCGGATATGCAGAGCAAAATCCTTGCACTTACACTTAAATAAATAGTGAAAGCACAGCTCTGAATCAGCTTCTTATGTTTCAATTTACCATCTTGGTACCTCTACCCATCCTAAGTGGAAAAGTATTGACAATAAAGCATTCTCTAATTAAACAACATTACTAATCATTTTACTACATTTTAAAATTGTATAAATATTTATATCAAGCAAAAAAGACAATTAGGTTTGCAAATGTGAGAACGTTCAATCCACATCGAGGAAATAAAAAACTTATAGAAAGTCACTTCTGGAGAAGAGATAAAGTCCGGCACCACATCTTCCCCATGTACTGACTGGCTTCAGGATCCAGTCCTACCTAAATGGATTAAAAGAAAAGAAGACTGTTTCTACCAGTGATCGCAATGTGATGACAACAATAGAAACTAAGGGCCGGATTCTCACTTGAGAATTTTTCTTGATCCGAGTGTAGTTTTAGGTGCAGAGCTACTACACATGTGTAGTAACTTTTTTAACGCTATCTACGTAACTTTACGTTACGTAGATTGCGTAAATGCAGTCTTTAAAGACTGCATTTACGCAATCTATGTAACATAAAGTTACATAGATAGCGTAAAAGAGTTACTACACATGTGTAGTAGCTCTGCACCTAAAACTATGCTCGGAATAAGAAAAATTCTCAATGGAGAATCCGGGCCTTAGTTTTTATGATAATGTTTGCTGGATGTGTTTTGGGAGAAATTTTATATAATAGTGAAGACATTTTGCATCTATATGAGCCTTTACTGGGTCCAATACTTGTATTACTTGTTTTTAACTGTATGGTAGCACACTATATCCAATAGGTTATTGCCCACTATTGAATTTAACTTTGTATGACAAACTACATATTTGATGCACGCTAAAGGACTGTTCCACATAGAAAAACTAGTGGAAATTTACACCTGTGGAATACTATGATGAACTGCAGAACTGAAAATTTAAAGTGAAAACAAAATTAGTTGAGTTGAGAGGTGAAATTTTGTAACTGAACTTTAAATTACATAATTACTAAGCTATACAGCATGTTAACTGTATTTGTAAAAGCAAAGTATTCTTGCAGCATGCATAAAAAATAAATTTGCAACATAATATTCATCAGATGCACATTTTGACTTTTTTACCCTTACCCTTAGCCCTTAGGGGCTGATTCTATTTCCTGTGATGTAGCTGCGGGGTGTGATGTTGCCTAATTTGCATATAGTTTGGGTGCAATTTTGACTTTGTGCTATGCTATTTGGGTAGGTTGTACTACACAAAGTCAAAAATTGTGCCCAAACAGTTTGTAATATTAAATCTATTGGGGGAGAAATAAAAATGCAATTCTATTGTTCATCATCAGAAAGGTGGGAATTACTATAGTTATCAACATAAAAGAAAAATTATTCTTAATTTCATAAAACTGAAAATGTACCTTTCTATTGGTACATTATAGATGCAGCAAGCCCAGGCTGCTTGTAGTACTCCAACCACCAGTATGCCCATGGCTGCGTGAACTCTTCAACCGCCAAGAATTACTAATATTA